>VZTH01009676.1:0-40951 GCA_013397815.1 Aleadryas rufinucha
TGAAGCAGAGCTTCACTACTACACATCCTTTGCAGGAAAGGAAGGAATTTTACTTACGGGACGGTGGAGCGATTCTCTGGCAGCTCCGGCAGGATTGGATGGTCGTCTGTTTCGCTTACTTCGGGCTTGGCTGTGGGGGACACGGATTCCCTGACTCCTGTGTAGAAAAGAAGCGGTAACGGGGAACACCGTCCTCCCTACGAGCTCCGCTCACCCCAGAAAACAGCTATTCCGGTGTGTCCTGCCATGGCAGGAACAGGTTGTAGCCACGTGAGGGACACAAACTTACCGTAGAGTTGCCAAATCCGGACTTTGTCCTCGTAAGGCAGGTCGTACTTCAGAGGATCCCCCACTGGACCTTGGTAGTAGGGTCTCATGATAGACTCTATGGCAGAGATGTGGGTCAAGCCAATGGCATGGCCAAACTCATGGACAGCTACAGCAAATAGGTCCATCCCGTGAGTGTCTGGAGATAAGGACAAAATTGAAATAAAAGTCACTATGTGCTGATAGTAATTGGGGGATTTGGGTGGGCTGCAAGGGCTGTAAGAGAAAGTGGAGGCTTATGCTGCATAAACCGGAAAGAACAACTTTGGAATACGTAAAGTTTGAAAAAGGCATTTTTTTTCCAGTTGGAGACTGGAGCGTAGCATATGAAAATGGAACGCAAGCCAGACTTCAGCCTACAGCAGCCTGGGTATCACCCGTCTTATTTCCAGATCGCTACTAGCACCTGAGAAAAAGATGGACGAAGGGCTGAGACGGCAACCACATCGCAACCATCTGGTGACAGGCGCTGCAGAAGCCGGGCCAGAGCAGACACTCTCCGCATCTCGCGCCTGCTATAGCTGCTGACGCAGCCTTTGCATCGCCCAGAATACCAGATTTCTGCAGCCACCGGCCAGGAGCTCGTCACATCCTGTGACAACGAGCCGAGCCGCGTGCCGAGGAGCCGGGGAGTGCCGGCAGCGCTCGCCTGCCCGCGGCGCTCTGCGGGGCTCTCCCTGCCTGGCCTCGCACGCTGCCGCCCCGGCCAAATCCGTCCCTCGGCCTTCCCGTACGCACACAAACGCAGGAACGCTCATCTGCTCGTCGCCCAACAACCTGCTCTTCTCGCTGCTGCCCTGACACCGGTAGGTGACCGTGTCCAGCTTGTTGTTAGAGGATTTACCATCTTCTCCTGTTACGCACCTTGTGCTGGCAGGGCTGCAGCTCTCGTGTCTGCTCCCTTGGGCAAACGCTTTGATCCTCACGCACCGCAGTGGGCATTAGGGAGACGCTGTTGAACACCAATACCTCCTTTGATGACTTTTTTCCTTCAGTCTGGGCTATCTCTATTATATTCTCTTTCCCCAAATTTCCTTATTTGCAAGCTAACTCCCAGTGCCTCTCACCGCACCCACGTATGGACCAATCCCATCCTCTCCAGAGCCTGAGACACTCATGAAAGGGGTTAATGCTCACTTCCAAACATACGCTACTGCTACCAAAACAAAGGAGGAGCTGCTCCCGGGAGCTGTATGGGACTGACCCCGCTTGGTGCATTCCCACCACCCAGCTCCAGACAGTCTGGGCCGCATGTCCGTGCAATTTCTGCCCCTCTCTGCACAGCAATGTCCTGGAGATCAGTACCAGAGGGCAGCAATGATTTTAAGTGTGGTTCTTATAAAGATCACGATGTCAAGTATCGTAATAAAGAGGCTGTGAGGTTGGAAAGGTCCCTGTGGAGCTCAGGGGAGTGTCACATTCCCTGAGAAAGGCTGGAGACTAAGGAGACGTCTACTTTTTTGCACAAAATCAGCCACGGCTGATCCTGCCCGGTCCTTAGCGCTCCTCACCAGGTTTGGGGTGTTGGAGCAGGGAGATATCCTTTGCTGAATTTTGCCTTTTCCTTCATGACTATTATTTACAGTGTCTGTAACCAGCCAAGATTTTTATAACCGGTGCTGTTTTCCCCGGCACTAAGAGAGAACAAGACATATGCTCTCTGACATTTTAATGCCAGACTGACAACCTTGGGGATATTTTTATATCACCTACCAAGTTGTTGTTTTTGAATCGGTAGGGAGAACAAAATAAATAAAAGATGAAGCTCGGATAGCTCCACGATCTTAAGAATAGAGGGCAGCTTTTCGCTGTCAGGCTCATCCCCTCATCCCTCGGTGGTGCTCGGAAGGACACTCCCTGCAGGAATGCTGGCTCTGAGCTTGCTCCTTCACGCGAGTTTGTTTCACAATGAGCATTCCTAACCGCCAGCTGCAAAACTGACTCCATCACTAACGCATCCGCCGCGGCAAGCTGCTGACTGCAGCGCTTGCCTCTGCCCCGTACGTCTGCGGATCAGAACTGCTGCTTTTTTTTCCTTTCTGGTAAGAGCCATCAGTTGGGGCTGCACAGCAGCATGAAACAAAGAGCAGGTGTAATCCTGAACGATTGGCCTGTCCAGACCTTTAACTTTTACCTCAAGACCTCCTCCAGCACCCCTGGTGAACGCTCCTGCCCACAAACACTCAGGGGGATGGATGGAGGTCAGCCGGTGGGCAGGAAGAAGGTATTAGCTTGTTTCAGAGAAGACAATTAGGTTTAATCAAAGTCGTTAGGCTGAGGCAGCAGGATCCCACTAGGAGGCTGGCAGAGGAGGTGGCACGGCAGGTAAATTAGCAGCTGGTGGCTGCAGAGAGGACATTCTGTCAAAACACGCCCGACACGAAGGCTGGGGACCTGATCCCCACAGATGGTTTTGCAGCTGAGGAACACTCGCTTCTGATACTTCCTCTGCTTATTAAAACTCTGCTTTAGATGAGGTGAAGATAAAAAAGAATAGAACTGCAACTTGTAACCATCGTGATGTCAGGTAATAGACAGGAGATGGCAGGAAAAAACTAGGCCTTCTTCCCAGCAGAACACAGAGCCCTTTACAGGTAGGTCAGCTAATAGTATACTTTAAAAATAGCAAACTGGGACACGTGGCAGCGAAGCCACCCAAAAGATGCCAAAGTCAGAGAATGCAGTCCCTAGCCAAGTGCTCCAGCAGCCGCATACCCAACCTGCAACTTTCCGGGTCCCAGAGGAGATGGGGAACGGGGTCGGGCGACGGGGAGCTCCGCAGTTGCTGGCAGGATAAGGGGAAACATGGAGATGCCACTGAGGCTTCCAGGAACGTAACAGTGTCCTCAACACTGCCTGAGTTGCTTTTGCTAGCAAGGCTGAGAGAGGAATCGGAAGAAGAAGACGGGATCCTGAAGCCTGAGGCGAAGGTGTGGCAGAGGCTAAACCGCTCCAGCTGCCAGAGAAGAAGAGGGAAATTGTGAGCCCTCGTGTTTGGCTGCAGCTCTCCCACCCTGACCTACCTGATGATCGGAAGGTCCAATACTCGTCGTCGTCAAAATGAGTGTCCCCTGCTGTGTGATGGTCTCCAGGGAAGAAAGCGTGTGCCACCGTCCCACCAGGCCCGTCAAAGGGATAGCCATCATTGTGATCCGCCTTGGAGAAGTCTATCTGGATGTCAGCATTGTTTCCTGCCACTTCATGGAAATTCAGCGGGGTGATGTCACTCCAGACCTTCAGGGCGTAGTACATCAGGGCTCGGACAGTGTCGTGGCCCAGGTGGGACTCTTTTGGGAAGGTGCGAACTCTGAAATAAAGACGGCAAAAAAGAGGATGGGTCAGTAGCGTGAAAGATCTCCAAGAACCACCAGAACTGGCTCTGCAGGTGCCTGTGCATCGGCACCTCAGTGAGACCTTCAGAGCTTTTTGCGGTTTTGGGCTCAGCTGGAATGGAAGAAAAGTCAATGTTTCCTGCATAACCCAACTTTGAAAAAAGAATTCCTAATGTTGTTGATTTAATAGAGGAGACGAAAAGACAAAGATGCAACAAGGCACCTTGGCTCCTAAAGGAGTGTATTTGGATAGTCTTTCGTTGACAATTTTGACAAAAATATACACGCTTTCCAAGTAAATGTACTGTTGACTGAGTAATTCTTGACAAAAGCCAATTCCGACGGATAACTTCAGGCCAGCTCTACCCCAGTAATAACAGATACTTTATTCTTTGTGCACCAGCACACCAGCCAAAGCGTTCATGAAATATTCATGGTTTGACAGATTTTTTTTTAAAGGCTGAAGCAAGAATTATGATCACCTCACTTGCCCTCCTGCATAATACAGCTGTGACAGCATCGCTTGGTACCACACCACTCCCCGTCACCAACGGGCAGTGACGACCTGACTAAACTTCAGTAGGTAATTACAGGTGTCAGAAGGGGATGTCACACCACTCAAGCTCTTCCCGAGTAGCAATTTGAGTGCTGAGAGACACCGTGGATCAGATAAAGGGAGCAGGAACGACTTCCCTGCTGAGGTTGGAGCTCTTGCTTTCACAAATATTCACATACATCCCACGCCCTCAAGAGACAGGCAGCCCAAAGTAGGCACCACCTTCGGGCCAGGGCAAAACTAGTCAGGGTTAAATCTAGGATAGAGCAAAAACGGACTCGAGAGAATAAGCAGAAATCTCACTAACAGTTCCTCTGAAGCGCTTGGGAAGCTCGCCCTAGAGACGGTGGGAATGAGTGGGTGAATCAGGCAAAACACATCACAGCCAAATGAGCAAAAATCATTCCTATCTTGGCCTTTGCTATACCTAAATTCTTTGGTTTGGAAAGAAAACCTTTCTGTCTAATCTAATTGACTTAACATACATATAACACCAGATGATTGTAGGACTTCAAAGACAACACATTTGTAAAGGAGACAGCACAGAGGTACAAACAGTATGAGCACGGGATTAGAAAGGACAGTTTTCAGGCAATTTTTAATTTATAGAAGAGACTGTGTCTGGATGTAATCCTCTACAGTACAGAGAAAAAGGCCACCTGGATTCCAGATATTCATTAACTAGCTGTCTTCATCTTTCTTAACGCTCCTCGGGACTTAGGTAAACCCTTCGCTGCTCTAATTTCTGCTGAATAAGTCATTATACGTGTAAAACACACCACATTTAGTCCAGGACTTATAACCTTTCTCCAGGATCATGGTGCCTAAGGCACAGAGTCATATTTGGGGACATTATCTGCTCTTTCCTCCTCAAGCCCTGTTCACCATGTGAGCTGTTTTCCTTTCCTTTTCTTTCCAGCTGTAGAATGAGGATAATAAATCATATCTCCTTTGTACAAGGATGGTGGATAAAAAGCCCTGTTTAAAGAAACAAGTATTTAATATTCATCCCAAGACCTGACTCCAGAAACATTAGATTGAGGCAGAAACAGTATCAATACCTATTTTATTTCTTATAAAAAGTCCTGCACCTCTGAGCTGACCCACGTTTTATTAATATGCTGCAGGTGTAAGTGAAAAGTCCCTTATCCTTTATTCATTATCACTGTCATTTTTCAAGAGAATCCCATCCGGGTTTTTCAATGCAGCATCTGATTTGATTGCTGGAGCTCTGCTAATTGTTTTCAATGAGATTAGGAAAAGACTATTACGCTGACAGGATGTTTGTTGGCCTTGCATCACCGAATTCCACTGAAAAGGAGGCACATTTCTAACAGCATGCAGATAAATAAGCTTCCTCCCACCTTTATTTATTATTATTGTTATTATTATTATTATTATTATTATTATTATTTGTAGTAAATGGTGCTTAGGTTCCCAGCGGATGTAAATCCCTTCTGAGACTCCCTCTTACAGAGCTTGGATCTTGGGCAAAAGCCTGATGTGAATAATTGGAGAGAAAGCTCTCTGCTCCAGACAGCCTCTGCCGAGCCAGAGGGAAGGTGATGAGGACTGGGCTGCTCAGTCCCTCCAGCCACCCCACCAACATTGCCCTAAGCTGTAGGGTCAGTCACATCCCTCTGCAAATCACACTCTGGGACATCCTGAGGAGTGTCTAACCCTGTGGCGGATGGGGCTGCGGGAGGGAGCATCAGCCGCAACGCTGGAAATGGCAGCTGCCGAGCAGGATGTGGTGCTGAGGGGCACAACTAGATGCCAAGGAGAAAATGTCACCTCTGCGTTTAGAGCTCAGCCAGGCAGCCGTGCAGACAAATGAATGCTGACTCTCACACAGCGCTGCCGGTCCTTCACGTGTCCCCGGAGTCACCTCCTTTGCCTGACCCACCCCAAACAGACTTTGTGTCTAGGGTGGTTCATAAGGAGAGACCAAAGAGGACTGATCTGCCTCCGTTTGCCATTGAGGGGCACCCACACCTATTTTGATTTCTGGGTTGCTTATTGGTTTTTGTCCTCCCAAAGACAAAAGTGGGAGAGTATCAGTGATGGATGAAAAATCAATAGGTAGTTAATGAAAGCACTCTTTCACTTTCCCAGCCCTGAAACCACAGACAAATAAAATAAATGCAGAGAACTACCAAACCCAGTAGGCTAAGGACTGCTTAATAAACCCACACTGATTTTTCTTGGAAGACGAGGGAAGAGAGGATAGATAAAAGGGTGGATGCTTGCTGCCTTGGCAAAGTTGCTTTTCCAGCTGCCCAGAGCCATCCGTGGCACAGCAGCCCTGATCCAGTCCTACGCTGGCGGTGCTGCAACACCCCATTGTCACAGGAGGAATGCAGCGGGTGTTTGAACCCTCTATCACCCCTCTCCCAGCACTTAGACTATCACCCAAAAATGTTCAGTTTTTTCATTCTCCTGCCCTTTATCATGCACAGAATGCCAGTCACCCGCGAGCCATTGTGCCTCCACACACCTGCCTGCCCTCTGCTTCAGCTGCTTGGGGATTTTCCTATGAGGGTCCCAGTTGCCTGTGACAGGGGCGTTAGAACAACCCTAAGGCAGCTTGACATTGAGAGGTGACAGTCTGCCCACCTTGGGCAACTGTCACCCCCAGACACGGGGCACAAGGCAGTCTGGGCTTGGGACGGGAGGTCTCCATGGCAGGATGCCACTAATTAAACGAGGAAAGGAGATGGATCAGGACAGTTGTGGGGATGGGAGCGCAGAACTAGGGGCTGCACACCCTTCCCCTTGACTGACACCCCTCCATGCCTGAGTAAATCCACTCCTGGGCTCAGGCAGTGGCATACCTCCCCTCAGGAGACGGCTCAGGACACTCACAGCAAGGGTGGGCACTGACTGACAGGTGTCACTGCTCCTCTGCCAGCGGGGTCGGTCTGCTCCCGCTCCAGCACCCCATGGCCTGAGCATCGCAGCGTCCGAGACTGCGGCGCTGACGAGGTAGCATGAGGGAGTAGTCCTTAACTAAAGACAGATAAAGCCAGCTCAGTTCAGCGGTGAAAGAAAAAAACCGGGAAATTTAAAAAGCTGAGCTTCCACGGCTCCCCCTGACCCAGGGAGCTTGAAGCGTGCAGAGACGGGGCATGGCCTTGCTGCTGCACTTCCCAGGACTGTGAGGAGACAGCGAGAACTGGGAAGAAATGGAGATGCCAGCTACGAACTCCCCTCCTGTGAGGCGCAACCAGAAGCGAGAAAGCAAAATCAGCAAGTGAAAAACCAGGCTGCAAGCATGAGGGGGAAGTGGCTGCGGGCAGCTCTGGCGGTGATGCCGGCAGAGGGCATCCGCAGCACGCCGCTCTCTCAGCAGCCGCCTCGGCGCCTGGGGAGAGCACGGGGAAAATGAAGTAATAACAAAAACAATCCTGTGAAAAGCAAATTTATACGCTGTAATATCCTGGAAACTCTACATGGAGATGAGGCACAGAAAACCATCTATTTCTGGTGCTGTAAGGGATGCTACAAGGCTGTACCGGGATGCTACAAGGCTGTACTGTGAGCTGTGCAGGATGCAGCCCGTATTGTTTTGCTCCCTGAGCCGTCCAGTCCCACAGGTTGGTTGTACTCAAAGGTAAAAAGAAGAAACATGAATGACCTGTAGACCTGTAAAATTTTGTTTGCCCAAAATTGCCTTCTCAATCAGTGCATGTGCCTATTTTGAGGCCCTCCTTTCCTACAGCTTTGCTTACCTGTTTATTTCAGCCTTGCAATTGTTCAGGTTTTTCTTCAACTTTTAAATCCATGTCAGAGTAGCATTTAGTGTTGTTTTCCTCTTTTAAAATCTTCAATCAATGTGTAAAAGGTAAGCGAGTAAAACTTTATGCCTCTATTGGCCGATTTTCATGGTATTTTCCAAAAAACCAGTTTAATCTCAAGTGCTAGCTGTAAATACTATATTGGAGTTTCTGTAATGCTATAGCCTTCTGCTGGCTACAACCTACGGTTGTAAAATACAGCCCTTTCTTGGACAAAAGCCAAGATCTTGGAAAGGATCAAAGAATAAAAAGCAGAAATTACTTTGTCAGGAGATGGATTTTTTTTTTTTATGCCTTACATATAATATTGTCTCACACCTAAACCCCTTTTTATGGCAATCCTTGCTGCAGCATCACAGTTTCCAAGGGGGTGGGAGGGGGGGCATATCCCAGAGGTGCATCCACCAGAACAGCCGGACCCCATTTCACCTCCATGTTTCTCTCTGGCCTGGAATTGAGGATACCGTGTCAGCACATCCGAAGTCCTGGCGGTACCTGCGGCGCCAGTCCCCCGACCGTGCTGCCCAGCCACCACACCTGCCCTGCCGTGGAATGTCACTGAGGTTTGTCAGGAGCTGCTGGGGTCAGGCTGTGCACGAGCCATGTTCCTGCACTGGCTCTGGCAGCTCCCAAAACACCAAGGCAGGTTTTCTTTTTTCCCCCAAAGGATTTTCTCCTTTCTGAAATATGAAGTTTATTCCTCTTTCCCCATCAAGTGAGAGCTGGGCAACAGGGACACAGGCTGAGTTTTTATAACATGGGTCACTTCGTGACATGAAGCCATCTGTGAACCAAAATTGTTTCTTACTGAAGCTGAATTATGTTTATCTTTTCTCAAAATAAAGTCTCAAAGGAATCTGCCGGAACATAGACCAAATCTCTGCTAAGACCGTAGTTTCAACACGTGTCGACGGCAACAGCCAAGCTGAGATTTGTTACTGCAGTGGGAAGAGGACTCTCTCTAGGGGCTATGCCAGGATCAAAGAGAAACTTATTAATAAGGAGAACTTTCTATAAGATCCACGTGTGTTTTCAGGACAGTACAAGCGCCTCATGCTGCACACTATTCTTAGAGGAACGATCACTGCAGCACATGGTATTTGAGGGAGGAAAAATGAGTCCCAAAAAGCACAAATCTTGGTGGGACAGGGATCAATTTGCTTGCCAACCCTGACTTGCAGCATATTTCTGAAAGCTGGACCTGAATTTCTGTGTGTCACAGGTGCAGAGGGACCCACATGTGTCCCCGCCTGACACTGAGGGAAAAATACTCCCCTGTGGCAAGGATTAGGAGAAGAAAAAGTTACTTTATTACCCAGAAAATGCTCCTAGCCTTGGACTTGTGTGGGGCAACAGAAGAAGCTCCAGGCTTGGCAGCTGCTCGAGAAAGCACAGAGTCCTAATGAACTCGAGAAAAAAGATGCTCTAACAACCATTGCAACCCAGCAAAAAGCTCCCACCTAATTCCCTAGCCAAATCTGCACCATTCCCAGGCATTGCCAAGTGGGTCCAAGAACTCACTGCTGAGACTCTCAGGAGAAGAGTTCAAATAAATAGTCTGTGGGGTCCTGGGAGCACAGAGGGACATGTTTTAACCATCACCCTGAAACTCACCTCAAAGCCGTATTTAAAAAAGGTGTCTGTGGAATTGGTCTTTTGCTGCAAGATTTCAGCAGGTATAGATGATTTCCTACCTCCAGGACAAGTTCCTTTTGCTCCACTTGGTAACAGCCTGGGCAAATCGCTTCCTCCTGGTCTCTGCAATGGTGAAGTCGGGCAGAGAGCAGCGAGGGGTCTTCATCAGCTCCAGGGTGGCTTCATCTAGGGTTAGAGAAAAAACAAGAAATCATGGGAATGGTGGGTTAAGAAATCCCAGGGGGACAAAGAGATGGGAAATGAAGTGCTAAGAATGAACCAGAAGAGCAAAAGTCCATACTCAGGAGCCCACTGGGGCATGGCACCAGCCCCAGCACGTCATGGTGACACCCGCAGAACACTGAGCCCCCTGCGTCCCACTGCTGCTCTGACCACTGGGCGGCAATTCCTGCTGGAAGCCCACCTGTGCCCAGCTTTGATTATATTTTAAAACGTATTTTTTAAGATATTCTGTTGTGTTCTCTCTTGATTAATTTCCCAGTATTCCTCTGGCAAGGAGAAACATTCACGTGTGAATAAACTCCATCTCTATTCAGCTAGGAGCTCATTTGAAGAATGTCCATATTCCTTCTTATTAATTTTTTTTAAATGAATGAAAGCTTGAAGTGTCTATTCTCACCAGCTGAAATGCTGAAAAGTTGTTTCATTCACTCATTTCCCTGCTGACTTTACCTCTTGCACTCTGTTTTCATGAACAAACCCACATCTATGACCTGTCCAGGGCAGCCATCCCTCCCCCACAGCCCGTTTCAAACACCCCCTCCGAAAACGCAATTTGAAAGGCTGCCCCTGCTCCTGGGTCTCCTGCAGCTTGTGATGCAGTGGAAGAGAAATAATTGCACGTGCTCAATTAAGACCAGAAAAAGGAAGTCCCAGTGTTGGGATGCAGCCGCGGCTCCGGGGGACCAGCGGAGGAATACCGGGGTGTTGGGATGGATGGAGACTCGCCTGCTAATTAGCTGCTTCTCCTTAATTGTGTCCCCAGCAGTGGAAGCACGCTGGCCCCGTGGCGGGAGGGTCATGGAGGGGAGGAGAGCAGAGAGGTGCCCTCCTGCAGGCCGGGATAATGCTGCCTTTCTCCCTCCCTCAATGTAGGCATTGAGAGGAATGACCCCGGCCACGCTGGTGAACTCGTGCTGCTTCAGCCTGCCCTTGGACTGCTCCCTCCCGGGCAGATGTGCCCGCCGCACGGATGCCGCTCCCTGCCCCTGCCGGCCGACGGAGCTGCTGGAGCAGGTGATGGGCTCCCAGCTGGCTGGGCACAACTAGGGAGTACCTGGAGCTGCTGTGGCTCAGTGAGATCCCAGGAGAGCCCCAAAGAGCCTCCTGGCTCAATGCACTGTGGGCAGGAGCAAACAGGGTTGGGGTGATGCAGCACCATCCTTCTCCCTTCCCTGACTGTGCCCTAGCAGCAAAGAACCCAAAATATCTGCGTATACAAATTGAGAGGCTTAATCAGGATTTTTGTTCAATTCAATTTGATGCTGCAAGTAAGGCTTTGGACAGGACAACTTTCTCCCTTTTTTTCCCTTGTCTTTTTTAATGCTTTTTGTTGGTTTACTTTTTTTTTGGAATACACCAAGAGCTATTTTAAGCACACTGAGAACCCCAAGGGTCTGTGGGTCTGCTGAAATAATTGCTTGCCTCGGGTTCTTGAAAACACAAGGCAACAGAGCACCTGAGCCATGTAATTACTCTTACAGCAGCAAACTGGGCTGTATGCTCCACCCACGTGAGCTTTTCCTGGAGCTTTTGCTGATGCTGCTCCAGAAAAAAATAACAAGTCCTTCCTCCCCCACGGATCTGCAAGAAGCCATCCCTGCCTCGCTCTGCACCAAGGAGAGGAGGGGTTCACGAGCCACTGACCTAGGACTCCTGTGGCCTCAAGCCCTCCGAACCTCTGCATGGCAGTGATGGCCTTGGTGAGCTCCTCCTGCGTCTGCAGCTGCCCCGTGACAGGGTCCGGCGGAGGCAGATAACCAAATTTTGTCAGCCAGTCCTGTGAAACAAGGCAAAGGGGAAATGAAAAGAGGAAAGGAAGAAAATATAGACACAGGGAAAGATGCTCTGAAGGTCCTCTCCCTTCAATGCACCCTGATGGTTTGAGGGCGTTAGCTTAATGGTTGGACTTGATCTCAAGAGTCTTTTCTCACTTAAATGATTCTGTGGGGGTGGCTCGTTTTACCTTGACCTTCACAATATCAGGATTTTTTTCGGAAATAAACCCAACCGTGAAGCCTCCGAGCCCCCTTTGAGCCACACACTCATCCAAGACCTGAGGCAGATGACTTCAGCATTGACACAAAACTGAGCCCCCTCTCCAGCATTTCCACACTCCCTGGTTCAATCATTTTCCTGCCAGTTGCTCTAAAGTATTTAGAGCCAGGTGTGGGTCTCTACCACCAGAAAGCAGCAGGGACCTGTGGAAACCCTGGACATCCTTCTTTCCCAAAGCCTAGGCAAGCACAGCCATGTGCCAGTGATCCCCTTGCCACAGGCAACTCATTAAACCCAAACCCACTGTGTGACACGAATTTGTCTCTCAAAGGACAATATGTTTTTATGAAGATTTTTCTCTTTCTCTTTCTCTCTTCAGGCTAAAATTGATGGGAAAAAAAATGCCGTAAATCTCCTTCTTAAAACTGCTTTTTAAATGTCCCGTGACTTATCTTTCTAAATCCTTTCTTACCTTCCTTCTCTCTCCCTCCCTTCCCTCAGCAGAAGGATGAGCAAGGAATAATAACACTGCACGCAGGGAATGCCATAAACAACTGCCCTCTATTTTCTTTATCTGTATCAAACATTGATCTGTTGAGCCTCTCGAAGACTGATATCGATCCAGACTTCCACTTCAGTCAATACACCACAAATTTATGGTAGCCAGATTAGTGCCAGAAGTCAGTAGCTGCTCATCGCTACATTCTGAACGTCTCATAGTTTGGTGTCACCTGCAGCCGCCACCCTGAATGCCACAGCACCTCCAGCCCCTCTTTGCAAAGTCCAATTAAACAGATTCACACTTATGGAGCTTTATGACACCTGCCCAGGCTCGGCATGACTCTCCATTGGGGAGCGTGGCCTGCCGCGCTGGGTTTCTCACCAGCAATTCACTTCCCTCCCCACCGTCCTTCACAGCTGCCTTATTTCAGGGGAACGGTGTGCTCGGGAAACAGCTTATCTGGCCATTTCTTGTTGCTTAATGCATCTCCATTAGCCACCACCTTGCTGGGAATGTGTGACCATTGTCACAGCCCTTCCTTGCCATCGAGCTGATGGCCAGGCCCAGCGCTGTCTCCTCTTTTCCCTGCTACTATTTGTCCCTTTGCATAGCCAAGCCGTTTGTGACAGAAATTAGATACACAATTCATCTTTGATTCTTCATGAGAAATTGGCTGTGACGTGGAGGTCAGCAGCTGGTCCATCAATTGCTGAGGACAGTGGAGTTTAATTTAGTTTTTTCCCTGGCCATGGAGACAGTGTCATTTATCCTCTAATGACAGTGGAGACATTGCCACACCGGAGACAGACACAACTCGGCTGTCCTTGGGGGCTCCTGGGGGTGGAGGCGGCAGCAAAAGGCTGGGGAAAGCAACAGCACGGGGACATCCAACAAATGTTGTGCGGGCCTTCTTTCCTTCCTAACGCCAAGGGACAGAGAAAGTACAAACGCAAATGGACACCCCAAAGCAAATCGGGGGCTCTCTACATAAAAGATGGAATGAGTGGACGGAGATCACAAATCCTTCACCTGATCTGCCTTGCAAGCACCAATTTCCCTGCATGTGATTTTTCATCTAGACCATCAAGTTTATCCTGCTTTACTCAGATCCTCCTTAGTTTTATAGACCTCTGCGATACTGCTCTCATTCAGCTCTTTTCTAGCGTAGGGGTTATGGCTGGTTTCCTCTCTCCTTATAAGCAAAGCTGATTCGTAACACTGAACTTTAACATTCCACCTTTGCTATGGCAGAAAATTCCATGAGGGAAACCGAAGCTGGCTTGGAGATTAGAAAGAACAGCAGAAATTGTCTGGCTAATTATCTGCGTGACCCATGAAAGCTTCTCAGGTATTTTCTTGTCCTTAAGAATGACAAAGGCTAAACTTACATACTTCCATAAGTAAGAATATGAAAACATTTCCCATTGAGATAACTTCAACACCTCCCCTTCTTATTTCCACCTTAATAAAAAAAGCACTTTTTTGCCAACTCTCATTAGCTTAAAATGTTCAAATGAAATAGTGATTTCAGGTGAATGCTAAAATTGTATGAAGATATTTCTTGCCGGAGCTGGCACGATAAAAACTTTTCCTTAAAAGTGTACTGTGCTAAAAGAATTGACCTAATCCCATGAGAAGTTCAGCTTTACCAACAATTTCAAAAGTAAAAAAATTGCTTCATCAAAAAATTCAGATTTAGCCAACGTCTGACCATCTTCAGGCTCCAAGAGGGGCTGGGAACGAGTGGGGCTGCACTGTGTGACTCATGCCGTGCCCCAGGGTAGATACCTTGGTCTGGGGCTTACATGATCCTGGCTCAACTTTTGTGGGAATCATCACCAGCAAAGATGGGTCTGGGAGCCAAGTCCAGAATGAATCTTCTGATCCAGCTCCACCACTGAGCAATACAGAATGAAAAGCTCTGCACTGGCTCAGGTCCAGGAAAAAAAAGAAATAAAAAAGCAAAAAGGAAGAACTGCATGCCTGGCAGAAAGGTCCAAAACCACCCACCCATCTGCCCCTCCTCTCCGCCAGATAAACACAGCTGCCAGCGAGGGCCCTCGTGCTGCTCAGCCCAGAGCAGCAGCAGCGCACACATCGCCTACAAACCACAGCTGGGGTGTTTATGGACAAAACACTGTCCCTTCCGGGGGCTGGAGGGCCCCCTCGCCCCATTCTGGATGGTGGGAATTGCACCGTGTCCTCAGCAGTGGGGAAAAGCCATCACAACGTTCGACTCTCAGGACAGCGATACCTGGAAAAGTTAAAAAAACAACAAAAAAGGAATTTTTCCCTTTTCCCCTGCCTCTACAGTCTTCGAACGATTTCATTTTACCATCCTACAATGGGCGGTACCCAATAAAAGATTTGCAAAGTCTTAAACCAACTGCTCCAAAGCATAGTTTGCCTTTGCAAAAGGACCCTATTACAGTGCCACAGTGTCGTTCCTTCACTGAGCAGCTCCATGCATGTGTTTGGAGACAGATTACTCACTTGGCTGGCTAAAAATAAACTGTATTTTTTTTTTCTCATCTGGGTTCCCATCCATAATGGGGAAAAGCCTGCTTCTTGCCTTAAAAAAAACGTTTAACAGAATGCAAAACTACAGATTTTTTCACTTTTTTTTTTTTCCATTTGGAGAAGCACAAAGAAAAATGGTAATGCAGTCCTCCCCTCTGCAAACAAGCTCTGCTTCAATTTTGGACTTTTTTTTTGCTCCTAAAGCCACTTTAATGCAATACCAGGGAGCAGCCAGGGACTGGAGCTTTCCAGGGTCAAGCGATCACCCAGAGCAAAGTGTTGGCTCCAGCAGTAGTGAGGCCTCTGGTATTACTTATGCAGAGACAATTTTCAGATTAAAATGGCAATTTCATCTCTTTCATCTCTCCACTTCCTTTGTATCAATATCCTTTTGTCCTAGAACCTACTTACCCGCTTCATTTTAAAATAGACGTAGGAATTGCCCCTCTTTTATGGAAGATTTATGAGCTCTGTAGGTCTGCTTTTACAAATATTAATATTATATAAGATGATAGGCTTATTCAACCGCCACAGGCAAAGGAAAGACTCAGTCAGCAAGTTTTCTTCCTGATGATTTCTAAGGGTGATAAGTTGGCGTTTACAAGAAGGCAAACTAGTTCAGGATAACAAGGAGAGGATAAACAGGATAAACAGCAAAACAGGATAAGCAGAAAAATTCTACTCAAGCCGGCTCCACACTTCTGTCTACTCTTGTAGTATTAAAATGACCATCTTTCTAAAGCTTAGGCCCAAACAATCAGGATGTTTTTCTTTTCCTCTTGGGGAAAAACAGCCTTAATCCTATAGAGGTAGTAACATTCCCTTTGCTCAGGGATGGAGATTGTTATCCTCAGTGTACCCAGCCTGTTGCCAAGCTGAGAGAAGAGCAGAGCTTTACCACAGTCACTGGCTCCTTGGCAGATTCGTGGACCTGACCCTGAGCTTTGCACCCCTATCCCAGGCTGTCTCCATCCCCATCGCATCAAAGCTGAATGAAGAAACTGGGGTTAAACTGAGGACACTGCTGGCGTGGGTACAGGCAGCGCCCCCAGTGCTCTGCCTGAGGGTGTTGGCGGTGACACCCGTGGGCTCCTCTCCCTGGTCCGTGTCATGGCCACCAACATTGCTCCAGACACCTCTTTGCAGCCAGTGACTATCACAGCTACAGAGACAATCTGGATGTGCAACATGCACTGAGAGGATCCTAGTATGTCCCAATTTCCAAATCTTTGGGGCAGTCCAAGGCTTGAGCAGAAGCAAGTTGTTTTCCATTGAGAAGATCCCTTTTGTTAATATTCTTTGAAAAGCTTTATCAAACTGCATCTTTTCTCATTAATCAAGCGACAAGTTCGTTTTATTCATTTAAAAAGAGTGCTGTCATGGCTGGGAGGTTAAACCCTTACACTGACCTGAACCTGGCCTTTGGCTTTCTGGCAGGGGCACCCTGGTCCCTCCTCACTGTGCCCCATGCCCCGGGCTGCAGCAGGAGCACAAACCACCCCACCACTCTTCTCCGTGGCTCGTCTCCCGCCTTCCATGCTGGATAACCGCAGAGAAACAGGCTTTGTTTTGGTGGGGTCGCGCAGGGGCAAGAGGATCTTGCAAGCTCCCTTTGCTGCCGAAAGTCCCATTACCCCCCGGGTGCAGCCATGCTTCACACATGCAGGGGAAGAAAATCCAAACACACTATTCAACAAAATTAATGACCCAGATTACTAAAACAGAGCTACAACTCAAACGTCCGGAACTAATTTCCAAATTACACTTTGCTTTATCTCTGCAGCTACCATTAAATAGGGTGGAAGCTTTTAAAATAATGATAATTTTTAAAAATCACCAACACCACAAGCTAGATTAAAGGAAATTGCTTTGAGCTGTTTGAGGTTTTCTTCCAAGTTATCGAAGGTTTATAGTATTACAATTTTTACAGTCATTTTCCTGAGATCAAAAGACCCCAGGAACAACACCCGTTAATTAGAGCAACACATATGGTGCTGCAATGCTCAGAGGAGCATGTTCCTGCAATGGAACGGCCTCCGGGCCCCACAGAGCCAGCACTTCCCTTCCAAAGGTTGCCACGCACCTCTCTAATGAGCTATCGCACGCACGCAATCGGCTGATTAATTCATTAGGAGAAAAAACTGCAGTTTGGATTACGACCAGGATTTTGGCCGATGCCACTGCTGAACTGCGGGACCAGGTTCATTAGCTGCCGTCAGAGGAGTTGCTCGAATCCAAACAGCTCTTTAATTTGAGCAAACGCTGTGCGCAGAATCCAGGGCGGAAGTTAATGCAGCTGCTAATGACTTCTTCTCCCTACCCCTTGCTTTAAATGTTCCATTAGTGGAACAGCCGGCAACTGGATGCTAACTTGGCTGCCTGCGGGTCCTGTCAGACGTGGTCTGGTCTAGCATGTAACCCCAAATGCTCATTTGTACAGCTCTGCTCGCGTTACCACTCTCCTGGGTGTTGGGGGGACGACATCCTTTGCCAGGCAAGGTGGGCACAGAAGAGGGCTGTGGTGATTTGGAGACAAGCTTCATCCACTCTGCAAGAGATGTTATACAAGACGTAAGCATCTCTTTGGTTGGATGGATACCCAGAGCCTTCCCAGAAACACAGACTTAATCAAGAAATGTTGTAGAAGCAGAAGGAAATTCTCTGCAGACCACAGAAACAGCCTTATCAACCCCTTTGAACCGAAGATCAAAGAACCAATTCCCACCCATAGAAGGCAGCAGAGCAGTGCAGCACAGCACAATGTTTACTACAGATGGCTTAGATTTCTTTTCAGAGTACCAAAGAGTGACAAAACACATAAACAAGATACAGTTTATTCTGCATTTTCAACATAAATGTGTATTTTTCTTGGTGGAGATTTAAGACACCAGGGTTTTAGGGAGTCCTTCAATCACTGGATGTTTTCCAGCACATCCTAAAAATTTCCACTTGGAGTCAATGAACAGTGCAAAAAAAAATCGGTGCGTAATTGAAATTCCACATGAACATCAAAAAGTGGTTTCAACAGTAATAGTTTTTGGTTTTAAATCAGTCCTAGTTTTGCACTATGCTGCCTGTCGTGGTGAAGCATCCTTTACCAACACTGAGTTATCTAGGAAGGAAAAGAAGAAATGCCTGGTGGATAATGGTCTGTTGAACTGTGATGGGAAGTTAGGTAAATGACCGAATTAGCATCCTTTTATCTTGCTACAGAAATAGCTCTAAACCGTGGAACTCATGGCCGGGTTTACGAAAATAGCCCTGCTACACTGTGCAGGTGCAGTTGGAGGCTGCTTGTGGCAGGCACAGGAGGCTCTCACCTGGCAGTGCCATGTCTCGGTGACGGATGCCTGCGGACAGATCCTGTGCTGAACAGCAACCTTGCGACCTCGGCTCTCCCCGAGTACCCTCAGCACCGCTCACTACAAAGGAAAATGCCAGAACTTGCATGGAAAATAAAACCACAATGAGTTCTAGTCCTCTGGTGGGCCCAGAGGCCAGTAACATCACTGGAGGGGAGCTAAACAACCAACCCCAGTGCTCTATTCCATTGAGAAGCACAGTAAGTAACTACCATTGCAACATATGGCTCATAAACACTGGCATCAGTTTGAATGTGCTTTCAAATCCACTTTAGACTATCTGTGCTGCTGGTACCCAGGCTGTGCCTGGCTTTGCATCCTTCAGTGTGGTAGCTGTTGGGTTAAATCACAGGCTTGCTCCAGCTCCATTTACACAGGATGAACCACGAGTATGGTCTTGTTTGCCGAATCCAGGTAGGATGGACAGTGGCTAAGCACAGTAGAGGAAAACTCAGCTCCAGTGTAAGAGATGGAGCAACAGGAATCCACAAGACCTGCTGGTCACCACTCTTGAGGCAGCCGCAGATCTGCGGTGTTCGCACCTCACACAAAACCCCAGGACAGGCAGTTCTGGATGCTGGCTCCTTCTGTGCTGGAGACCAGCAGCCAGCATGTGCCCAGACCCGGGAAATCCTTTCCCCTGGCATCTCCCCTTCTCTACCAGCATCACCTGCTGTTGTGCTCTGAGCAGGTATGACAGGATCAAATCTAACCTCAGATCTGCTGTGACAGGGCTCAATTAAATGTTACCAGATACAGTTCTGACAGCATTTGTAAGCCCAGAACTCCTCTCCCTACGTGCCCAGCTGCAATCCACGTGTAGCCAAGGAAGAGGTTTCCCTGCTTGACACGGCACAATAAATCACAGTGAGTGATTGCCTCATCCATGAAATCACATCCTCTCTCTATGAAGAAAAGTGAAAGCCAAGACTTTGTAAATTCAGGGTTTTCTGGGCACAGGACAGGACTACCCATGGTTTCCTGGAAAATTTTGTACAAGGGTCATGAGAGTCCAAAGCTGCCTGGGGGCTGCTGTGAGCAGAGCCAGCTAGACAGTGCTCCTCAGGAAACATCTGCTGGAGATGGACTGAGGGAACAACATGTGCCTTGACCTTCCTCTCCCCACGCTCCTCCACCCTGTCCCATCCATACAGCAGGGAGGACAGCTGCTGTGGCCCATGTCCAAGGGAATTGCAGCATCAGGAGGCTCCCTGAGCCCTCTCAATCACCGGAGTGAGGAGACTTGCCCTGCATGCAGTGGGGAGGCTCTGTCAGCACACAGACGTTTGGACTTTTACTCTTCAAACCTCCCAAGTATCTGACATAGGGCTATTGACATCACCCAAACAGACTGTGTAGAGAACTTCCAACCACTTCTATCTTCCTGCTGGATTGAGACCAAGATGAGCAAGAGAATGATGAATTCTTTTAAATGAAGTTCAAATTGCGCTTTACCAAAATGAGAATACACATGGAGGTCCTCCTAAGGGGTGACATGAGAGGTTCTGATTTTTCTTAATGAGTTTAATAAGCCTGCCCGTCTCATCGGACCTGAACAGCACATGGCTCATGGTATGTAGGGAGAGTGAGTGTCACACGGAGAGCACAATGCAGTTAATCTATACTCTCTCCCAGTCTCATAGAGATGAGCTCCTACTCCTTCGGTTTCAGTCATTAAACAAAGCACATCTGGCAGCAAACTGAACAGACTGCTATAAATCAAAACAAATCCTTGCTAACTCCATTTACCAGATCCTTTGTTGGGACAGTGTCTTCTCCAGGATGGACTCCAGACCTGTCTCCCTGCAGTATGACCAGGAACACCAGAGTTTGCCTTGTCCTGTTCACGTCCTTTTTCAGAGCTCTCAGCCTCCATCCCAGCCTTTAGAGTTGAACCTCCAGCATGTCTTAACTGATTCCCCATTTACAGCAGCCAACAACATTTTACCTTGATGAATCAGCTCAGCTGCACATCTTTCTTCCTCTCATTAGTTCACAATTCAGTGCCTGCCTGCCTTCCTTCCTTCCTTCCTTCCTTCCTTCCTTCCTTCCTTCCTTCCTTCCTTCCCTCCCTCCTCTCATAGCATCATACTTCTCTCCAGCCAGCTAGGCTTGGTAGCCTAGCCCAAGATAACCTCAGGACACAGGCTGCCCGTTTAAATATGCTCGCAGCATGGCTCAATATCCCTCTCAAGAGTTTGTAGAAATTCTCCAGTCCTCTGCAAACTGGGAATTCAAATGCTGTTATCACCACGCTCAGTGCTAGGACTGGTCTAAGGACTGGTAACAGCAGCTGCAGTCCCTGAATTTACCTCAGAGGCTTTTAGATGAGGACTTAGCTGCATCTTCCCATTTAGTTTTTAGCAATGAAAATATTGTGATGCTAAGAAATCCATAAATCAGAAGCTGTGCTGGGGTGTGAAACAGAACATCCCTTTGGGAGAGAATTAAGCTCTACTTATGTCTCCTGTCCCCAGATCTATGTGGCTACAGGAACAACACATTTACTTTCTGGCTGGCATTGTTTCTTTCCCCAGTCTCTTTAAAGCAGTGGTATTAAAATGAGCTTTTCTTGTTGACAGGTTCTTTCTATTAGCTGTACAAGTGTCTCAAACAATTATTGATGCTGTGGGCAACTGGTGAACAGAACAAAAAAGAGCCTTCTGGCTTCACAAGCAAGGCTATTAAACCAGAGGAAGCAATAATATCACAATTCTCAGGTGACCAGCCCTCAGGTGAAAATACCAGGAACTCTGCAGAAGTACTTCAGGAGCACCCCACAGGCTGCATGAGCTGGAAGAAATTACCCACAGATAGAAAAAAGAGCCCTGCATCACCGGTGTGTTGGACAAGCATGCTGGCAACAGGTATGGTTATGCACAAGGATCATATGTCCCCCACTGGGTGGAAAATGGTGAAAAAAAAAAAAAAGATTATAAAACTTCCATATTTAAAAAGCTCTAATGGGAAAATACCCCCAGTCTTCTGTGGCCTCTCTGTGGTGTTGATACAGCCAGCCACAGCTGGAGGCATCCCTCACCTTTCTACATGTAAACAGCCAGACTTTATATACATATTAGAGTTATTTGCAGTGCAGACAGGTATGGAGATTTAGGGGTTTCAGCTTCCCAGCAATGCATCCTGTTCTGGCAGCCAGGTAAAAGGATCCCATCTGACTGTCCCGGCACTGCCCGTCTCCCAGACCCATCCCTGGCTTGGTTTGACTTTTGCATCGTAACCCCTATAGCATAAACAGTAGAGGAAGAATGTTTTTATCCTGCTGAATCTTTGCTAAAAGTACATTTCTCCTCTCTAAGGGCTGTGTGTATTGGTAGTGATGGCAGGATGAGGCAGATGGCTCCAGTTACGGCCAGCCACTGCTCTGTGCTTGCGAGATTTATGCAAGAATTCAACCCCTGGTCCCTTCCCGAGATCCGTTCCAGCAGGAACGATTCTAGACTATCTTTTGACACCAATCGAACTCACTAAATGGAGAGATCTCGCATTCCTACATAAGCAGAATATGAAATGCAGAGAGTGCTCTCCTGGAAGACAGCATCCTGCACAGCGGAGCAGAATCCATCTGGCAAATTGGATGCACTTAATCACGCCAGGTTTGTTTTGCCCTTTTTCTTTGTTTTTTTAAAAGGACCATATATTTTTACTTCTTCAGCTTCATGACACAAGGTCTGTCAACACATTTGATTGAAAATGTCGAAGTGGCCATCTGTATCACGTCACGAGCAGACTCCCTCTCCTTGCGACACCAGGACAGCTCTTTATCAGGAGCAGAGACGTGCCCTGGCATGTTGAGTGGGCCACTGCTCTCTTTGGCCGTATCTATCCAGTACCATTTGTTAACTATATGGGAGCCAACTGTCCAGACCTGCTGCCTGCTGCCCTAAATACAACAAGAACAATCTCATCTCCTACTAAACCTCGTTCAGAAATGCAATCAGCATCACCCTGCCACTGCAGAGTCTATAGGTACCTCCAGTTGGACTACAAAAACTGCCCACAATTTGCTGACATTCCTGTTTCCAAAGCTGGGAAAGACACAGGGTGGAGGACCCACGTGTGGCCGTGGCTGCAGCACTCTGAGGTTTAAGGACTTGGAACAGTGATACTACAACAGAAAGGTCTGCAAAATCTGCCAGAAAGGTTGAAGACAACAGAATGTGCATGTCCTTGGAGAGACCAAGGCAAAGCACCAGGTTCTGCTGACGGTATGGTGTAGGGTTTTGCCTTGACCATCAACGACCTTGTTCAGAAATGCAGGTCATTAGTTTCTCCCCCCTAAAGAGTGGGATGAGTCCTGTCCTTCTTCCTGCTTTACTTGCAAAAGGAAAGATGCTGCTGTGCTCAAATGGCAGCTGGCACAGGAGAGCCACAAAAATATCAGTAAGTGTTACTCCCCTCTTTACCACAGGAATGAGACAATTTGACATTTCCAGGCACCTACCGCTTTCTACAGCTCCAGCCCTACGTTTTAGAAGATGTTTTGGGGTACATCCAGCAAGCGTACCACAGAGAGCTTTCAAGCAGCCTTAAGCAAGTTAGATAATGAGACCTGTCTAGCTGTGATAATCAATTAGCTTTGTTTTGTTCAGAGTTTGTTATTTTGGGGTTTTCTTCCTACATGCCACAGCCACTGGCGTAGACATTATCCTTTATTTTCTTCCATAGCAAGGCCACCGGCATCTGGGTGTGAGCAGATCTGCCGATGCTGCGGTGCAATTAACCCACTTTGGCAGACAGCTGTCCCCAAGCAGGTCCACAACAGCAGCCACCAAGGTAGGACACGACTCCTTCCTCAAAGGGATGCAACTTCCAAACCTTAATTAGGACAAGTTCAGTGATCAAGCCATTTAACCAAGTTAACCTTGTTCTTGGTAAAATAACAAATGAAATCAAAACTCCTAAGTTAATGCAAATTTAGGCTTTCACATTGATTGCCCATCACATATTTGTCATTGCTAATCTAGCAGCGACAAAATGAACATTCTTCTAGCAACGGGATAAATAATAAACCTTGATGAGCAATAGTACCACTGGCCGTGAGACTGCCGTCCCACAGGTTCACAAGTCTTTTCCATAGCTTAAAGTACTGCAAGCCGGAAGTGCAGCCCCGCGTGGGGTCTGGCCCTGGCAGGACTTTGGGCTTCGAGGGAAAACAGAAAGTTTGCAGGAAATGGTATTTCTTTGTATTTGCACGCTTACCAGAGTGCGGGCTCCAGCTGGGACCAGCTAGAGGTGTGGTGAAACCACATTTTTTTAATTAAAGAGCTGGCTGAGTATGCTGTTATTCAAACTCATTTTGTGGCTTTTCTGGCCGTGAGTCTCCAAGGCACCCCAGGGCCAATCAAAGAAGCATCCTCAGGCACTGCCCTTCCCTGTCCCTTTGGTTTGTTAGAGGGACTGAGCAGGTCCAATGTGGCCAGACAGTCCCCAGGGCTCCGTACCCAAGGAAGGCACCTGTGGGGCCATGATCCCTCCCTCACCGCTCACAGAAAACCTGCCCCACTGGAGCGGGACATTGCATTTTCCTTTACAGGCACAGGATGCTCCAGGGTAGTGTTTAAGGAGGTTTTGGTCCAGCTTCTTTCAACAGCCACTGCCCATCAGACGCCTTCAGGGAGAGCGCCCCATCCTAAGAAAATTACTCCCAGTCTAGCCTCCTGCAGTTCAGTGCCTGAGCTCTACATCGTGCCAAAAAATAGATTAGTTAATAGACAAGGAGAAAATATTTACTGCTTCTCATAAGGGGATATCTGAACCCCTCAGTGCACCCTCAGAAGGCTCTGAGCACCTTGACACCTGAAACAGGAATACACTAATGAAGGGATATGATAAAAAGAGCTTATTAAGCAAGTTGAAGACTTGGTCTTTCTGCCTTGTTATATGATGTCCCACTCTCCAAGCCCAGAAACTGAGGAAAAAGGGGAAGACGGGACCACTGTCCCCAAGAGACCAGCCAGGGCCCTACTCAGGGCAGGTCTTCAGCATCTTTAGCAACAGCAGGAGCCAAACTCAGACAAGGGGAGGATTCAGGGGCTGATTACTCAGCCTAATAAGTTAGTTGAGATGCTGAAGCAGCTACATAAAGAAGACGCAGTTATGTATCATTTTAATTATGCATATAATGGCTTTATCTTTTTGTTACCTTATTTCATTATTGAAAACCTTTTCTCACATATACATTTTAATTCTCAAATCCAGTCACCAGCAGAATAATTTATAAATAATTTAATGCACAACAAGGCACCCATTCTTCCAAAAGCGGCATTCCTGGAACGAGGCCACCGAAAACTCTCTCCGCATCTGATACTTTAATGTCACACTACAAGTATTGCACCCAGAAGGTAGCAATACACAGCTCCTCCAAGCTATACAGGCTCATTTGGAAGCTGTAGCTGAGGCGCTTGTGCAAGAAAAACATCTCTTAGCGATCATCAAAATACAAGAGAAGCCTTTGGCATGCACCAAGGCAAGGAGAGCCTGCCACTGAGTTTGTAACACCAGCTTGTGAGCTGCACAGAGAGAAAGGAAAGAAACCTCCACCTGCAGAATCCTCTCTGCCCTGGAGACCCATAACCAGCTACACAGATTGGGCTGGACAGGAACATTCCCCTATCAAAGCCCCTTGACACCACAACACCGTATTTAGGATGGAGAAGTTGTTACAGCACATCAAATGACACCAACCAAAGAAGAAGGTCTCGAGCACTGAGAGCAGCTGCTGAGTACCAGCATCCCTGCAAAATAAACCCAGGAGAGCTGACGCGAGACCCTCACCTCCCAGCTGTTCCTGGAGGAAACACTGCTAGTATCCTCACCCACAATCAGTGTTTGCTTAACAGACAAATTTTTCTAATTATGTTTGTCAGCTTTGCTAATTACACAAGATACGAAGCACAACACCTTAATTTTTCATGTATCTGCCTCCTTTTTTTTTCCTTCCAATGGAATGAAATTAAAAACAAATTCATCCATACAGCCTCTACCCCAGTGGAAGTCAGACTTGCACCACAGGCATCTGCGCAGCCAGGCTTTTACGTTTTACTTTTTCATTGCATTTATTCCCCCAGTGAAGCTGCATTAAAAATGTATCGGTTAAAACAACAGATACCTGGAGATGGAAGTCTGTGCTGTGTTTTGTTGGGTTATTTTCCTCCCTCTTGGTCCTGGCACATTTGTGAGCATTTGTGTCTAAAGCCCAGTGAGGTCAATGGGAATAAGTAGATGCTTAAGTTTTATGCATGTGAATAAATTAGCTGTTATCAAAGAGAGTGCATATTTTACTTATTGCTGAATCAGTGCTTTCAAGCTATCAAATTGGATCAGCCCGATTGCCATCACAGAGAACCTTTCTGCTTCTCCACCACGGAGGCAAGACCTCCTTAAACTGATAATTTTTGCATTACTCAGTGGAAGGGGAGAGATGTGGAGCGCTTCTCTGAGCCCCTGCTTCCACCAACCCTTCCCCATGGCCCCTGTGCTCCGTCTTGGGCTCAGGTAAGGGGCAGATGCAAAAGGAGCTGCTGAGACAGCTCTGTAGCACTGCAGTGGGGAGGCGAGTGCATCCACCTGCTGCGGGATCACTTTGGATTTGCGGCTTTTCCACGTGCATGGTGCAAGGACCATGGGCAAGCCTTCTGCTCTACAGTAAGATGGGAAATTAAGACGTATTCCAAGGTACCATCAGGTTTTGCCAGTAATGCTAATGAAACCACAGCTGGCGTTAAACAGTGCAGAAAACAGTCTAAACTGGTACCGCAACATGGTGACAAAACATTTGCGGCTAGTGGTGTCAAATGAACTGCAGGCAAAAATTCATCTGAATGACCACTTGAATTATGAGTTTCCTCCAAATCCTTCCCACAGACAAACCCAGAGCACTTGCTAATGTTGGTAAGGGGGAATGCTCTGGATCACCCTGGCACTGCCTGTGCCAGCCTGCTCCATGATGGCCCAATCCTGCATCCTGCAGGCAGGATCCTACTCTAGGTGCTGTGGGCAGGCTCTGCCCCTACCTGCTGAAAACTTCCTGGCCCCAAAAAACAAAGGGCTGGCTGGTTTTGCCAAGGATATCCCAAATTACAGCCCCAATCTCTCCAGCCCCATTTATACACAACTAGGAGGTGTCGCTGCAGGCTGGGTTAACTCCTGATTTTGGAATCCTCAGGACTTTCAGGCAAAGGTCCCATGGCTGTGGCAGGCATCATTCTCTGCTCCTCTCCCTGCTTGTATCTGGTACGGGAGCACCAGAGTTCCCTCCCAGGAGCAAACAGCCTTTGCAAAGGGGCTTTATCTTTGCTGGCAGGAAACCGTGAAGGTTAGAAGGCAGCGAGGGAAATTTGTGCTGTCAAAATCAAAGCTGCAGTAATTAAAGAGGCGTTTCTTCTGTCCCAGGGAGGTGGTTGGCAGAGCAGCGGTTGAGAGCAGGGACACAAGGGACTGCACACATACAACGGGAAATCTCATCCCACTCCACAGCACACCGTCCCAGCCCCAGGGCTGTGGCTCGTGCCAAGAGCAGGGTCACCAAGAGCTCTGTCCCACTCCCATGTACCAGTGCAGTCTGAGGACCCTCACCCCGCTGTTCAAAGTTCATCTTCACCCTGCAACTCAAAACTCACCCTTTCTTTGTTCAAACATAAGGAAAGCTCCCAGAAAGAAGTGGGGGAAAAAAAAGAGCAGCTTCTAGAGCACTTCTCAGTCTGATGTGCAAAAGCCAATTACCCAAAACAGAGGTGAATCAATGGAAAAGGCCATTGGTTGTGGGGGAAGGCAGCAGCTGGCCTTTCCCAGGGCCACACACAGCCTGGATCGATGCTGCTCTGTGCTGGCATCTGCTCGCCAGATTTCTACTTGTTCCAGTGATGGGCTGCCAAGGTGTTAAAGTCAAATCATTCAAATTGCTCGAAGAGTGAAAGATACTCAAGATTCAAAATTACACCTTGACCCAGTTGGGTCATTTTGCAGCAATTATCACCAATTTCCATGGTGGAAGATTGTAAGAGTTCAGAGGGGGAGGAAAAAAAAGTCTTGTCCTTTCTTCACCTTGCATACAAATGAAAAACAAATGTGATCTTCTTTCTCTTGACATAACCATGCTTTAAAGAGCTTCACGAACATCCATCTCCTCATTTGAGCTCACACAGAAGACATATTTTCTCTTTTAAATATGACTTCTCCTTGGCAGTGCACAGCCTATTCTCTGTCTTTAACACTTTAGGAAGCCAACAAGTGGTTATTTGCAAAACTGATGGTAGGAGATGGATATAATCTATTTTAAACCTCAGCAAAATCGGCCAGTTTCATGAGGTTTGAACATACGGCCGAATTAATCAAGTCACACAAATTATGAAATGTGAAATGCAGCTCCCCGAGGTCTCCACCTGCACAGGAATGATTTGGAAAATGCCCAACCATATCAAGGCACAGCAAGGAGAGGAAAAAAAAAAAATAAATAAAGCAAATAGTTTCCAACACACAGTGGTTTCCCAAGCAGTGATGCTCTCCCTATCAGAGCTTCTCTGTCTTGTGAGTTCCACCTCAACTTGCCTTTCTGTCATGGCCCCACTCTGGTCTTTCAGTAGTGAAGCCCAAGGAAATTGGGAGTGATGTCTTCGGGCTCTGGACACACTCACTTCTGCCTCTTTTGCAGTGGGGCTGCATCCAACCCTTTCTTCCCAGATGCTTTGGCTACCTTCTGCCTTTCCCTGCTGCCTTTTGCACAGGTACTGACACCACAGGTTCTGTTCTCCAGGAAAGCATCCCCTGTGCTGGTTGGAAACAACTTCACCCTTTACAGCAGAAATAAATCCAGGAAAAGGCATTTCCTTCAACATCCAAATTACAGACTCCTCTGACTTACTTGATCTTGTTTGTGAGGTCTTGCTATTCAGTCATTGGGAGACAGTTTATCGCCTCCTTTTTCTTTTTTTTTTTTTAAATGGTCAAAATCACTGTTTTAACAGACAATGAGGAAAAATTATCCATTCCCAAGAATTCAGTTCTCCCCCCATCTAAACCACCTGCACAGCTTTCAACCATGTCCAGTTTCCTTGTCCTAGACTCGGACGGTGTGGGGTTTTTGGAGTGTCCAACCCTTTGCTGGCACACACAGACAGTGGAAATCAAGCGTTAACGTTAAAGAGTTAAATTCAAATCACAAGGAAACGGCAGTAGCACAAGGCTGGAAATAGGACAAGGCTGACAGAGATGCGAGTGCTGGGACCGAGCCCCCTGGGTGCTGTTTTAGTAGGGCAGGGGGAGAAACAGGATCACCAGGAGACCCTGAGCAGGTGGGAAGTGTCCTCCGGTTGTCGCTCCACAAAGTGTGGCAGTTTTTGGTCCTCCCGTCTGCTCAGAGCTGTCCCTGCACAAAAGGACGGTGCTGAGGAAGCCCTGCGAGAGCCTCTCATCCAGGGCACGTCTGTGCACGCCATGCTGGGCACCCTCCTCCCCCCTCTCCTTCTCCCTCTCCAGCGCAGGGCTGGCACAGCACCAGGGAAATTAAGCAGGCGATTTCTAAAGCTGAGAGAAAAGCAGCCATCTGGGCCCTAACAGCCAGGTTGCCTAATGACCACAAGGAAATTTTCTAGAGAAGCCGGAGAAATGCAACAGTGAATAAAAGAAACAGTAACTGCTCCGATCCATCCAGAGGTTGCTGGTGAGAAGAGAGACGCTTTCAGGGAGCTCTGAATGCTGGGTGATGCCCTGTCCTGTCTAATTAAAAGATGAAGCAGAAGATAGCTGGAGCAGTGGGAAGCAGGAAGGAGTAGGGTGGGCTGGGGCTGAAGTTCAAGGTTTTCTGTGCCACAAAGAGCCAGGACAGCTGCCCATGATGGCAGGAGCAGCCCCCCCCGCAGCCCCTCTGCCCAGCCACCTACTGCTGCACCTCTGGAGATGGCATTTACATCACCAAGTGTCCCAGGAGACTTTATATCTTAATTCACAGCGTATTCCCCTGCACAAAACAATCACTGCTCATGTGACAAAGTGAAAGCACAGTGACTTCCCCGGGTCACAGCTCCAAAGCTCAGGATGCAAATCTGGCACCCTTGCCCTCACCCTTTCACATCCACCACCAGCTACAGACACCACCTCTCCTTTCTGCTTTTTCTCACAGGAAAGCCATCATCACTCATAATTCAATTTGTGAATACTTTGGCACTGTATGGCTTCATGCTCTACCACATTTCATGACCTTCTTTGCATGCTTGCAGGCAGCGCTCTCCCTTCTACTGGGGCTGGCGAGCAGGTTTCTTCTGAAGCTCTTCCAGGTTATTGAACTACTTTGCTAATGCAGCTTGTTCCCATCAGTTGAAGGCAGAGTGCCAGGGACATAATTTATTTTCCATGTTTATTTATGTCAGGAGAGTCCTTAAAGGATTTGTTTGCAGTTGCTTCAGTTGCTGCTCGTGCTGAGGTTACTGCCTGCCCTGCTGCATTGCCAGCAAGTCAGGCTTGGGGAGATTGGAGTCCTCCAGCTTCCCTCCACTGTTTTGATGCTATGGAAACAACTAATTTCCCTTATGCTTCTTAATTGGGAGCAGAATCGCCCTTTTCGCTGGCCAATAGGCCCTTGTGCCCCATGAAAATAAAGCAAGCTGAGAACCAGTGGTGGTTCCTCAGCTGAGCAGCTGTTTCTGCACAGTCGCCAAAGACAGGCCACTTCTGGTCACCTCCTTTTTGGATGGTTTGAGCGTGTCCTGTCTGGACTGTGATAATACAATGACAGCAGAAAGTACTGTTTCTCCCACAATGGAGTGCCTAGGAATGAGTTCCTTCTCCAGAACAATGTGGAGATCCGAAGCCCTTGAAAAACGGAGGTATTTGGATTTTCTCAACAGAGCAATTCCCCCTGCCCTCTCATCCTCATAGGGTAACCAGCTGGGTCATATTTAACTCAGCTATTTAACGCAGCTGCCACTGCCTTTATTACTATGATTTCTCCAGCCTCAGTCATGGCTGCAGGAGTCACTTTTTTTTTGCTATAAACAATCTATGGCCAGTTTGCAAACTGAGATGTCCTCCTCTGCACCATCCCATACTCAGGGCTCCCCACCAGCCCAGCTTCATCACCCACAGATGACAGTGAGACCCTGCACCCTTCCCCAGCTTGTCCAATCCGACACATTGCTACCCAGCAACTTCCAGTTCTTTGGAGCATCCCACGGTGATGTGCTGGGGATCCGGCTGCCAATTAGTTTGCTCTTCAGGGTTCAAGGCTACCCTGGGGAAGGGGAGCATGCCATATCGATATTGTCTGCTGTTCTTGCAACCATCCAGGTAAAGAAACATTTGTTATTCTGCGACAGATCCCTGTGGGGGCCGTTCAAGCATCCTACCTGCTGCACAGCAGAGCTGGCAATTTTGCCAGAAACTCTGCTTTGAAGGGGTTTGCAATGTTAATTACATTTCTGCAGTTGTATCTCTTGGCTCTGAATAAGATCCAAGCCTCTCTGAGCATGTGAGCTCAGCTCCTTGTCCCTGTTCAAGCCTGGCTCTGAACAAGTCTGCCTCTCAACACTGAATAACACTGAATTCCCTCAGTGCAACGTCAGAAATACAATATTGTTCCTCCACAAAAGGAAATGAATTCAGGACTGTCAGGGTGCAGACAGAGTATTGGTCTAGATAACCTACAGGCTGAGAGATGAACGCAGAGCTACAAAAAAAAAGCAGATGTCCTTGCCCAAAGAACTAATTCCTCTAATCACACAAGCAAAAACGAGTATCTGTGATCACACAGACAGGCAGGATGCAGGAGGGACAGCAAGTCACCGCAAGGGCTCTAGACGAATTCCACACAAAGTTCCCAGAACTCTGGCTCCCTTTCATCTCTGATGATGCACAGCCCCTTCCTGGGCTGGCACTGGTAACCTACCCGACACAGTTGGGCTTTTGTAGACACTGCTTTCCAGGAAAGCATGGAAGGGAGAGGAGCTGCCAAGTCTGGAAAATGCAGGAGACAAGTTGGTTTTAACAGTTAAAATTCTTTAGACATTTAAAAGAGGCAGCTTTTAAAGGATGTTAATAAATTAAATAGAAGGGAAACATGGAGAAGAGAAGGAGAACTTGAACTCAGGGGAGCTGTGGGAATGGGGCTCCTGGGAAGCAGAGCCAGATCTACTGCCGGGGCTGTTCCTGCAGCGGTGATGGGAGATGGGCACGTGGCTCACCAGAGCCCCACAGGGCTGGGAAACCAGAACAGAGGATGGAAAACCGACTGACGGTGCTGGGCTGGCATTTCCTATCCAGCACAGCACCATTTCTGCCAGCTCTTACAAAGAGGCCTGGGAGCGAGCTGGGTGGAAGGGTCAGAAGCCACTTGGCACCTGCAGGTTTGCTCCAGAGCAGCCATTCATCACTGCCCTTTGCGGCCAGAGCTGCTGAGTGTGACTCAGGGCTGGGGTCTGTGAAGGCGAGAGCCAGCACGTTGGCCCTGTGGTCCCCTGGGCACATTCACCCGCTGACATTTTCAGAAGATGACCGAAGCAGCATGGCGCCTTCCCAAGGAAAGCAGCAGAGCTGGTGCAGTTGGAAAACAGTGAGTCTGTGCCTGCCCTGCAGCTGCCGGGGACACCTGGCAGGCTCGGTGCTTGTTTAAGAAGAAAGTTGGTGCTGCTGCTGCTCACAAAGGTGTTTGCTTGAGGGAAATGGGAATTACTGCAGAACAAGAGCAAGGAGGTTCAGAGGCACTTGGGGAACTTTACCCACTTAAAGCACAGACAGCTGTCACTATAAAGAGATTTAGCCACCAAAGGTGTGAACAAGGTGAAGGATTTGAGACCTGGGAGCCCCTGCCTCCAGGCTCAGTTAATAGCATCTCCCACAGTGACAATACCATTGACAGCAGTGACAGAGGCTCTCAGCTGGAGGGGGCACGGCGCAGCCCCAGGGAAGCACCCAGCGCTTCTCCCTGCTCCCACGGGTGGGTTTCTAACCGCTGCTCCCAGCCCAGCACCAGCATATTTTCTCGGATATTTTCCCAGTTTCCACAAGAGGGCACCGGCACGCCACCGACGAGACGCTCCGATGTCCCCCGAGCGGCCCCGCCCGGTCCCGCCCCCGCGGCTGCGGGAGCGGCGGGAGCCGGAGCCGGGGTCTCGCCCAGGGTTTTGTCCGCAGAAGGAAAGCGGCTGATGCACATCTCCCAGGAGATCTCGGGTCTGGAGCCGTGACTCACCACGACGTTTGCTATTGCAGAAATAAACTCCTTTTGCTCAAAAAAGGGATTTTCTGGAACAGCTCTGCCGATACCGAGGGGCTGCAGAGAGGGGAACGGTCATTCCTCGGGGGGTGCAGAGGGGCTCCCACCGGCACCTGTTTTCTCCAACCTCCACGTCCCCGTGCACTGACCGGGCAGGGAGCATGAACCCTCGGGAGCTGTTTCTCTGGGGAAAGAGCTTTGTCTGAAGGGTGTGCTGGGCTCCTGGCAAACCTGATGCAGGGAAAGACTTTACTGGGAAGAGATAAACCAGTGAAAGTAACCCCCTGTTCCCTCCCCCAGTAATAGAAATGTGAATGAGAAACACACAAAAGCCACCCAACTCCAGTCTGGACTGGACACCCTTCACAGAGGAAGCTTTTGACTCTGAGACCTGGTACTCAGAGCTCAGGTCACCTTTCAGGGAGTAATGAAGCTGCTTGGTCAAGAACTACACCTCATGCCACAGAACCTGGCAGATCAGGTACTTGATGCTGTGGACTTCAGGCAGACAAAGAAAATTTCAGTATCTTCTTGGGTGAGTTTTTAACCCAGGTGTGCATGTAGAAGACTGCTCAAATCAGTGTTGCCCTGTTCACTGCCCATACAGGACCCTGGAGCATGACAGTTGATTTTTTTCGAGATTATCTTGATCTTTCTGGACACTGAGTGTACCAAAGCACGAGCTGCATCAGAAATGCCGAAACAGCAACAGATTGTCTGACAGGCCTGTCATTCTGTCATGAAATATGACACGTATTCCGCCCGGGAGGAAGGACTGGATTGCTGTACACTTCAGTGCCGGCTGAGGCCAGGCAAGATGCCTCATTTCAAAGTCTCATTGACCAGACCTGGAGGATGCATTGCTGCAGCATAAAAAAAATGTGGCAAGAGTACCAAACCACCTACCTCTCTTTAGCTGTGCCTTTATACAAAACGTTGCCGTTTCACAGGCGCGTCTGTGAGGAATTTCCCTTTTGTGAATCCAATTTCCTCTCACTTTTGAACAAAAATGCATCTCTGACGTGAAGGATGCAAAGGTAGAGACAGCACGGCTCGGTACAGAGCAATGGGGAATTGGCCAAGCAGCATTAAAATGGAGAACAAACAAGAAAAATAAAAGCCAATTTAATGCAGAGAATTTATCAAAGGAGAAAAATGCTTCTTGAGCATCATCACTGATTGGCCTGCTGTGGCAGATGTGCCAGAGGGACACTGTGAGCATGACGGAGGAACAGAAATGACAAAGTAAACACAAGCAGCAAAGTGGGAACAAGCCAAAGGGCTGGTGGGAGCTCCCATGCTCCCCACCACAAGCCTTGTCAAAGACACAGCCTTGACCGAGCACCAGCCAGGACATGAGTAATGTGGAATGGATGTAGTATCTCCAGAGGAGATACAGCATGTGGTGGACTCAAGAAAAACACGAAAGACTGCTTTGTTTTTTTCTTGCTCGGTGATAAATGAGACCTGACACCCTTTCCCAAAGGCTGAATTGATCAACTCCAGTGCTGCAGGTAATTAGATCTGGAGTCATGGTGGGATTGTCTCTAGCAGTCACGGTATCATTCTGCTCCTTGTACTTTCGTTGTGATCCTGTAACTAAACTTCCCAGGAGCTACAGAAAGACTAAAGGAGCATTCTCTTGTGTTACACCTTTTATCCCAGCAGTCATCCAAGTTTTTGGCAATTATAGCTGTGGAGGAGCCCAGCAGAGCCACCCAGCAGCTCAGTGAAGTCATGGCTTCCATTCTGAGAGGAACAGGAGAATCTGTCTCCTGAGATGTACTTCAGCCACAGTATCAGCAGTAGCACTTCTGCATGACAGCATCTCACTGAGAAAGGCAAATCTTCATGGAGGGTTGACTGATACGTAGACAGTCAAGAACAAGCACTGTAGCCTAGAACTTGCAGTTATTTTGGAAAGTCTACAGCTGCCAATCAAGTGCATGCTTCCTCAGAAGAGTGTTTCCAGGTTTTCCTCTCAAAAGAGATCCCTTTCCTCACACTCTGGTCTTTTTCATCTTTTTATCCCATTTGGGTCCCCTCCAGGGTTCAGCTACTCCCTTGGTCCCAACACCGTTCTCAGATCTGCTTCCTCAGGCCTTGGACAGTGAAATCCCCAAAGTCTGCAAAGAGCCCCTGAAGTTTCCTTTTGATCCCTCGGTAGTCTGCCATCTCCAGCCAGAGGCATTTGGTGGAAAGTGAAAAAATCCAGAGCCAGGTGGTTTTGGATGTGAGCCCTGGAGAAGCTGCATGGGGGTTAAACTCCCCCACCATGGTGTATGACAAGAAACCTCCACAAATGAAGACAAACCTGTGGGTAAAGCAGTCCAGATCTCTTCTCTCCCATTTCTGTTTTGGACGAGGAAGACTTTTGTCCTGTATCCTTAAAGAAGGATGTGTGTAGTGGACTGTGTAGAACACACTCGGATTTCAGCGCAAACCCAGGATGTAACAGCAGCGCCGGCACTGTTGGATGATCTTCTGCAGCTGGGAGCTGAACCACAGAGGTGCCAACTGGGGTTTGTTAAATGACAAGACAATATAATCTAAACATGTACATCACCTTCAAGCAAGGGCCCTGTGACACAGGTAAAATTGCTTTTGTTCACTCAAAAGATCAATATTGTCAGGATGAAATAATATGTGAGCTGGTGTGAAGAACTCTGCCTGACCACTGACCGCCAGAAACAGGCAGAAACTCCCTCTTGTAAAAAGAATATGAAAAAAATCCTGAATATACTGCCACTTCCCAAGTCACTGTATTTGGACTGCTGTCACCAGGAGCTGTAGGTCATCTTCAGATTTCTTGGAAGAACAATTTTCTGTGCGCATGGTGTATTCTGATGCGGGAAGTTCCTCAGATTTAATCGGGTTCTTTTCTATTAAATCATCATGGCTAATCAAAAAGCCAAAATCGCATCTGAAGACCACACTCCTCAGTGAATGTCAGCATTTGCTCCATGTCAGGTCTTCCCTCGGAACAAACCCAGTGTTGAATGTAGTTTCTCATTCTGATCTAAAACTCTCTGGTCCTTCAGCAGCTCTTTCCCCTCGCCCCCGCATGTCTGCTTTGTTTTGCACTGGATTTAACTTTGCATATGTGGTTTCGTGTGGGTTTTTTTAATATAACATCAAATCTCTTAATTCTCTGACCCAGAAAACAGAGACAATCCTCATAAAAATCTGGGACAAAGAAGATGCAGCTGGCACGTGTGCAGGAGCAAGAGATTCCGAAACTCCCAAATCTACCCATTTAAAGTGATTTTGATTAAAGAAAGAATTTTGAGAAGTGTTGCTGTCAGATCTCAGGTTATTTTGAAAGCAAATCCTAAGCTTTCAAGTGGTGCTCTAGCTGAGCAAGACACTTTAAAAAGTGACAATGTGGTGGCCCCGTGTTCATCATCAGCTGAGACGTGACGGCTTTTCCCTTTCACGTTGTCATCTCCACAGGGCCAGCCAGGACACGAGACCCACACAGGATACACAGCTGCTCCCACAGCATCCAGAAATAAAGGATCCCTCCACCACAGCACGACCTTTCCCGGAGCCACAGAGCCCCATTCCTGCAGCACTTTTGCCAATGAGTAAATAATGAGAAATTAATGCATGGCCCTGATGATGAGTCACAGTGAGCGGCCGCTGGCGCTAATGAACCTGCCAGGACAAACAGGGTGTCACAGACAGCCAAGCCCTCCAGTTTCATGACGACATCACCCATGTCACACCCATGTCACCCCTCGTCCTCCGCAGAGCCAACACACACGGTCCCACTGGTGAGTCAAACCCAACACCAAACCAGGAAAGCCCTGTCCGATGCCAGGCAGGGATGGGAACGCATTGCATTCGGCGTTGCCTCTTTGCACATGTAATTTAATGAGGAAGAATAACAAAATATCCAGGCTGAGTCACGCAGGCAGTAATCTCCCTTCGCCCAGGAGATTTTAGGGGCAAAAGGAGAGGATGGAGGTACAGCCCCACTGCATGCTGCCCCCAGGGAAGGGGGTGGGGGCCTGCTAGCCAGGAACTTCTACTCCCAACACAGCACCAAGGATGAAGAGTGAGGCCAGTGTGGGAGCTCACGGCTCCATCCCCGGCACCAACTGTGGGGAAGTCCCTGGTGATGGCAGGGTTTCACCCACTGGCTCTATACACTTCCTGAAGGCAGAGTTTCATTAAAGCGGGTAATTTGGCTTGACTGCTCTGGGTAATTCCCACGACTGGGGCCACAATAGCAGTCAAGCCCAGGAGGAAATTGCATTACTGTACATGGAGGTCTCAAATCTGAAAGGGAAGGAGCAGTTCACACCAGCCAGGGCTTTAATACCAGATTAAATGCTTTCACAGCAGCCCGGCTGTTTGAAAGCTTCCAGACAGCCTTTTGTCAATTTAGTTTGCATTGTACTTCAGCTTCCAGAGGTACTTTAAAATGTAACCAACTTTATTTTATTAGTTTTCTAATATGATAGCTTAGCGTTCTCGAAGGGAATTCATGGACCTGGGATGGGCACTGCTCCATATGGGAAGGCATGAAGTGCTTTAAAGGTAGAGGGGCCAAGCAAAGCTCCTCTCTCCAAGGCTGTTTAGGCAATCTATTAAGCATTCTGTCCTTTAAAGACTCACTATTTTAGAAGGCTGAATGAAGCTCCAACTGGAATTATCAATTTTTAATTTCCCCATTAGCAGAAACAGAAGAAGTATGGTACTTTCTCCTGATACAGGGAACAGCCTACATTCATACAAGGATTTTACTTTAAGAGGCTGATTACCCCAAGCCTTGAACCAAGAGCTAAGCCATGTCTCAGGAACATGCCCCACTGGGTACTTAAATGCAGAAGTTGAGGGGACTTCTTGTCTGACTCTAGGCAGATGAGAGCAGGAGGGCAGCTGGACCAGGATGTGGCATGTGGACACCCGGCAGCAACAGCAGCAGGATTGTCCTACCCTACTCAGGGCTGGGAAAGGACCCCAGAAAAAGCAAGGATGAGTCATGGGCTGGCTTCTACTCTGAAATTTGGCACTTGGAAGATGCAGGGCACACACTCATAGGAAACTGCTGCTCCTCCTGTCCCTCCACTCCCTGAGGTGGTGACATAGAGGAACCTCTGTCTCTCCCCTGGCCCACCACAGCCAGCCGGGAGGGGGGGCACAGCCTCGAAGGGCTCTGTGCCACCTCGCTCTGCCCACAAATGCATCCTTGTCATTCAAATGAGAAGCTGCCACAAAGGCGAGGGCCCTGCCCTAAACAAAGAGCCACTTGGGATAACGGCAGAGGGGGACGCGGGTCCCTGGTCTCCACTGATGAATGCAAATGCCTCCAAAGCCTAGGAGCAACTTCTCTGGGAACAACACAGACGGGGCTTTGTGAACAGGAGGCTGACAGAGGCATCATCATACGCAAGCCCCCAGGAATGCCCGGCAATCCCCAGCTGGAGAAACGCCTTAGGGGCATACACAGACCTTCCCTCTCACCCCTGGCCACAAAGTCAAGAAAAAGCCGCTCACAGTCTTTTTTTTTTTCCCATCCATGCTCTTGTAACCAAACTAAAACTTTTGTGGCACTCCTGCATCCCTCAGCCGCTGATGAGCCCATGTCCACACAGGATGATCTCAGTGATGCCACCACCACCACCCCATTGTCAGCTCCTGTCTGGCAACCTCAGTGCCAGGCAAAGCAACTCCCTAGGGCAAAGCATCTCCCTTGGGGCCAAGCTTGCCCAGCCTCAGGCATCAGTCCATCCCCGAGCCACAGGTTTTGCCCTGCATAGCCATGTCCCCACAACAGCAGCAATGCAGCCCAGCGGGCAGGAGCTGCCTGCAGGAGCAGCCGGCTCCCTTACAAACCAGCCAGTCTCCAGGTCAACACCTTCGGCGTTCAGACTCCACGCACCAGCTAACTCTGAAAAGCACAACTTGAAGGTAGACCTCCCCCCAGACCTGGTTCAAAGCCCAGTGAAGTGAGAGCTCTCATTACCCAGTTACTGCTAGAGTACAGGAAGTCTTTGCTGCCTGCACCCCTGAGACGTCCGAATTCAACAGCCATAAAAAGATGCAATTTGTGAATGCTGTGGTGAGGAGGGGTTGGGGGTTTACTGTAAAGACAGCAGTGCAAAATGCAAAGTCATAAATCTCAAAAGCAGTATACTAAAATTCAGTGGAATCACTCAAGTCAAGCTCTGTTCCATCTGCTATTTTATGTTCTCTTTGTCAGGGCAGCTAATGGTGAACAATAAAAACATTAATAATCAAGTTAGATTTATAAACTGGGCAGGATATTCCACTAGTAATGAAATCTGGAGAATCATTCCATGTTATATTGCTTTGGGCAGCACGCTAACAAGAACTGCCTTTGAATTATAGCCCTCTTTCATTTTGCTGAACTTTAATTTGGCCCAGCACCACTGTTTCATTTAAAACAAACTTCAAGCAGGAATGGAGCAGAGGACAGAGCTCAGAGGCACAGTCCAGCTCAGCACTGAAAACCTCTAGGTTGCAGGGGGCGGGCATTTGGGATAGAAAAGCTCTGTTGACATTGTGCTCTGTTTACTGCAGAGAATTGCTGGATATAATTTTCCAAGGTTAGCAGAGCTTTCTATTGCCATGGTTTCGTGCTTCATAGTTTTCAAATATTTGATTGAAATGCCTCACAGATTTTTAATTTTGTAGTTGCTTCGTAAAGTGGATGTCAAATAATTCTTGAGGCTCTCACTTCCCAGGGAATGGTAGTTTTCTCACAAAACCTCTGAAAATACCTGACTTCTTGTGCTCCTTGATGCTTATTAGAGGGCATAAGCATAAACCTGATTTACATTCAACCCCATTGGAAACCCACCAATGCTGTCTCGAGCTGGAAAGATTCTTTTCCCCAGCAAGCACACCCACAGGAGGGAGACAGCACCCTGTCACCCATCGTACATGCTAAACGTCAGATTCCCAGCCTAAATAAGTCTTGGTTTAATGTAAACCCCTTCTCCTGCAGTTCACTTCTGCTCTATTACCATCATCCCCAGCACCTTCTGCTTTGCCCGACAGCCCCAGCTCTTCAGCAGGGTTTGGAGAGAGTGCTCAAATCTTGTCCAGGACTAAAAAGGTACCTTAATGCCTGAAAGTTGTCATCAGTAACTAATAAGCCCCTCGAGTATTAACATTTACCCTGTAAAAGCTGAGTGCAGCATATTCGGTAGCGAGGGTAAAACCAGGTCAAAGACGAAGTTTGAGTTAAATTGATTGGGGCAGAATACATCAATTTGTGTGCTGTTTGCATGAAATATTAATTCCAGCTTTAACATTTGGTTACAGAGGAAAGTGAATGCACCGTAATGATGCAGGTATACTTTATATTCACCACATTTTCTGTTCTAGGAACAGATGGGAAACGATAGTCTTTGTCCTCCCTAGCAGGTGTCTGAGCTGGAGCCTGTGAGCCGAAGCACACGCTTGGAGCCGGAGCCTGGGCAGCGGAGGCAGCGTCCTGGCGCACTGCTCTGAGCAAGCCCTGCTCATTAGATAATCCTGCCGTGCTGCAAACCCTTCCTTCCTCCCGCCTTCACAGCAGTGCACTGGCAGCATTTTGAAATTCGCTGAATTTCGGGGAGTTTCTCCAAACTGGCGGGTCCAGCCCCAGGACTGCCCGCCTACACCCAGCCGCAGTAGGCTTTCTGACACCCAGGTTTGATACAGTCGTGGGGCTTCTCTGAGCTACAGCTGGAATAAGCTACAAGAAACTTTTCCACTTCGAGGAGAAAACCCTTAATTTCTTCCCTCTCAGAGGGGTGAAGCTGTATAGACCTGCTGGCACCGTGACCTGGCGGAGACATGACCTAAGCTCTCCATGCCTGCTAAAACCTGTTATATCCCTGCAGACTAAGCAGGCACCTGTGAGGGGAGTAGTAGGACGACAAGGATGCCCGCGCTGTGCAGACCCCCGCAATGAAGCCAACCCTCCGCCTGCTGCCGGCACAGAACAGCCCTTAAACACATCCCCGAGCATGTCTCAGTCCTCGGGGATCGCTCTGACTCCAAACGTGCCGTTTTACCCTGCATGCTGCTGGAGTTTGTGTGGCTCCATGGCAGGCAAGGGAGGGAGCCCTCGAGACAGGCCAGCCCTTTCCCAGAGCCTGAGAAATCACCATCCGTGTGTGAAAGCTGGTGGGGCCATCGCCCCACGATGCTAGGCTGGGGGAAAGTTGGGTCACCAGGCTGGGGTGGAGGAGAGACACCATGCACTGGGTACGGTGGGGGGCATTGGGTGCAGGGGAGGGGGGCTCTAGCTTCCAAAGGGGTCGGTGCAGCGGGTATAGGGTGGGGGGCACTGGGTGCGGGGGGGATAAACAGACCCTTCCGTCTGCGCGGGGAGGGCACCAGCTGCAACGAGTGGCACCACGTAGATAAATGCTGGAGGGGGCACTGGGTGTAAAAGGGCCCGATCAGCGGGAGCAGGATGGAGGGCACTGGCGGC
>VZTH01009676.1:41179-318684 GCA_013397815.1 Aleadryas rufinucha
TTGCCACGCCAGCCACAGAGCGAGCACGAGGAACATCTCCCGGCGGCGGGCGCGGTGCCGGGCGGCGGGGCTCAGCATCCCCCCGTTCTTCGCGCCGCCCGGCCCCGGCCCCGCGATGGGCTCNTTTTCTAAGTACCAGCTTCATCTCCGAGTTTTTAAGGGGCTATGGAAAAGACCGCGTGGTTGGAGCATCCCCGACTGACACGTCGTCTCAGCGAGACAAATGTCTGGCTTGTCCTCATAAACAACATAATGGGATCCTATGGCCTCTGCAGCGCGTCCTCCCTCGAGAGCTGTGAATCTGCCACATGCTCCGACAGGCCAGATGGCAGGGGACACCCTGACAGCTCTAGCTCCTGCCAGTTCAGGGTGAACATGTACTTCCTACTCAGCATGTGCCTTCCCCAGGTCCTATTGGCATACTAAAACACTCAACAGCTTTGCAAACGATTTTTAAAGTTCGGGGTTTTTTTTAATAAATTTGCACTTTCTGTTTTAAGATAAATATAAAGTGGAAATAATGAAGAATGGACAGAGATTAAAAATTGCTTCTAGGTGCTGCTCAGGCAAAATTGTAATGGATATTGGTATGACATCTTCTGCACAAATAGATTAATCCAGCAGTGAACCGTAGCTGCTTCTGGAGATATTTAATATCAGACAGGACTGGAGAAAACCAGTAGATAAGGGAAGAAGATATCTTTGTCCAAAAGAAATGGGTTAAAGAGAATTGGCAGGGAAACCTCACTTCCTGTGGGTGAATTTGCACTACGCTGTGTCCATGTGAACTGGACTGAAGTTATTGCTCCAGCACCAGAGAAATCAGAGGGAAAACACCTGGATTGCAGGGCTCAGAGCCTCGCCAACAGCTACCTGATGTAACTCAAGAGCTGTTATCTCAAGAGCTTTGCTCCATACTGAAACAAAGTTCAGCCTCTTAAAGAGACCGGCAAAGCCCAGCTTCTGGTTCCACCGTTGCAGGGAGAGGGTTTCCAAACGGCAGGGCTGACAGCTCCCACTCACCATGTCACTGAAACTGAGGGGAAAACAAAAACTCTCCAGCAACATTTTTAATGTTAGAGAATCAAGCCATTACTTTACTCTGGCCAGGATGTTGTTCTGGCCAGAATGTGCAACAGAAATTATTTCATCCACACATTGCCCGGGTTGTACAGAGAAAATCCTTCCATCACACATAATCTTTACTAGATTTTTCACATACTTATACAGTCAAAACCCAGAGAAATTACTTGGTTCAATGTTCATTGGTCCCAAGTTGCACAGTTCTTAGTATTTGGTTTCCTGCTGGTTATTGATGCCTTTGCCTTCGATGTTAATTAGGTTCTCATTCTTCATTCTCTTATCTCTCTTTTCCCAGACCAGGTGTCTCAGACCATGCTGGGGGTGATGTTTGGAGTTGATGTTCATTAATGGTCGTTATATTTCGTGCATCTTCTGTGCTATTCCCAGTCTCGTTGAGATGTTAAGCTCATCAGGCCTCGAGTGGCAAAACAGTCCTTTGAAAAGAAACTTCAATTCTTTTCCCCTGGGCAAAGGCGAACAAAACCCCTGACTAAAATTATATTAACTTAATATAATTTCCAACAACCATTTAAATTCACCGTGGAAAAATGTTCATGGCCACTTTGCCACAAAGCCCGTGTCTCTGGGGAGTGGTTCTCTGTCTCTGTACATCCACCTCCAGTCTGTAGGACTCACTCCAAACCTGTGCATCGCCTGCTGCTCCCGCCTCCTCCCCTCCATCCCGCAGCTGCCCCTGTTCTTGAGGGAGAGCTCTTTCTCACTTTCAATAATCGTCACACTGGCCCCGACGGGACAAGGACTGTTATTTGCTCTATTCCCGACTCCTCTGCCCTGAGCAGAAAGCCGCAGCCACCGACCACCCCTCAACTTTCTCCGGGTTTTCCAACAGAGAAGCGTTATTCCAGGCAGTCAAGCCAGCCTGAGATTGCTTAGCAACATCGCATGTAGTAATTTCATGCTAAGCAGCTCTGGAATCTCTTCTTATTAGGAATCATTTCTTTTGACAGCTGACATGACTGTGGGCAGATCAGAGCCATCCTCGGGAGGAAGGCAGAGGGAGCATAGCTGGGCAGGGCTGGGAGGAGTGCATAGCAATGTGTCAGAATCCCAGAGTTTGGGACAAATCTACAGCCCTCCCCTCGGGATGAGCAGCTTCTGGGGTGGCAGTCTTGGCAGGGTGAAAACTTTCAGCACAAGTTCACGGACATGTCGTGGGCTTGAGGTAATCACTGCCAAAGGCTTCAGCAGCACCTTAAAATGCTTTCTAGGGATTTTGGGTCCTCTGAGAACTGCTCAGCACCAACTCAGCACGGTCTGCCCCTCTGTAGGGCACAGTTTATCTGATAGACTAGTCCTTGTGCTGGGGCTCCAGGGCTTGGTCCTAACCCACATCCACAGTGCCTCCTCTCTCATGCTGGCCACATCAGGCTGTAGCAGCAAGGTTACCTCAGCTGCCTTCCTTGCAGTTCTGAAAGATGCTGCACGATCCACACTGACCTTTCATCCCATTTTTCAAAAGTGGGCAGTGAAGAATAAATGTTCCTCATGGGCAGCCACTGAGCTGATGGACCAAAGACAAAGGCTTGAGCCCACTCCAGCTGGAAGAGTTTTCTTCTTAACTTCAGGGGGTCAAGATTTTGGAGCACATGCTACCATTTTATCTTCCCCTCCTAGGTCGTCCTCTTCACAATTTCTGTCAGAGCAGGTGTTTTAAGCAGAGTGACAGCAGGCCAAACAGAAGATGTTGGTCCATGCCAAATGTGCTTTAATCTTTTTAGATTCTTTCCTGTGGCATTAAATGCAAGAGCATACCCATTTTCACCAAATGTAGAATGTACTAAACTTGCATATTGCAAGAGAATATTATTTCCACAGTTGTTTCTCACCCCACAAAAGCCTCAGAGTTTTTAGGGGGCCAAATGTCACTGAATTTCCCAACCTCTGACCTCTGTAGATCTCAATGCCCTGTTTCCCCATCTGCTCAGGTATTAGTTATTAGTACGTGTTCTGCGTCAGCACCTCAATCTGTCTTGCACCACAAGAACCTGCAACGTGAACGATTACTTACACTGGATGAGTAGTTGCTTTGTCCATACTCTGTTGAAAGGAATTCCCAACATATTTATAAACAGTTTTAGCAAGCACTTACAAGAAACAAGATGGCAGATTTCTGCCATAAATTACAAGACCAAAAGAGTCTACAGCCGTGCCAGACACAAAGAGCCGGGAGATAATCTTTAATAGTTTAATTTTATTGCATGGGTCTTCCTCCTTTAATAAAACACCGCTTGACCATCAAGGCCCAAAGAAATATCAGAGGGGCTCTAAATCCTATATTTGAATATATGTAGTATATATACTCAAATTTAAGCATATGAGTAATCACACTAACTTCCCTCTAACCTAATGAATGTAATAGAAGAGCAGCTCTCCCTGGGAAGGGAGAAGCTGTGCCCAAAATAATGAGGCAGATTGTGTGGATGCCTTACAGCTACAGAGAGCAGAGCTGGGCAATAAAAAGAACCTGGTTATAACAAACTGAACTGTGAATATTTTTCCTCTCTTTTCTTTTCGGTAAACAAAAAAACCCACTTCAATGGCCCGGGTTTAACTCCGTGCTCATGTCATAAGAACTATATGAGGGTAGATGGAGTTTTCATGCCAGTCATTATCTAGGCAAGTTGCTGAATAGAATTTATTTAAGGAAGGAACAGCGTGATGATTTTAATTCTGTTAAGTGTAGTTTCCAAAATGCATTCTTTATGCTTCATTTATTGCAAATGAATGACTCAGTTAAAACAGCATTTCAACACATCTTAGCCAAAATATTTGCTTTGCGCAACAACAAAATAGAGATAACTGCAAGCAGCTGTAAGTAAGAGCAAGCAAATAGACACCCAGAGCAGAGAGCTATTTGTGGTGATACCTATGGTCTGTTTTAGCACAAAACTTTCATGCTAAATAAGAAATGCTAGTAAAGCTGATTTGCAAGTTCACATTTCCCTGATCTGCCCATTATTGTCAGTGTTAGGAAAAACCTGTAAACAAGTACACAATTTGTTTTCCTTCCACATACATTCCAGCCAAATGCACATACTTAAAATTTCTTCATCTTTGGGCACCAAGATGACAAGTTTGAATTTAAAATGTCATTATCTTCTAGCTATACATGCGATGTGGAAGAGGAAGATTTTTTTTGTTGGTGTCTTTAGCATAATTAGCATGTATGACAACATCCAGACGATTTAATTTCCCAATTACACAGCTATACCGAAAATATCCTTTGCATTAAATATGCAGCAGTTCTTATCAGTAGATACTGTACGACTTTTTTTGCCCTGTTATATCACTGCAGATGCTCGTATTTTGGCAAGTTGAGAAATGAGAATTTTCTGCCCTATCAACCAGGGAGACAGAAATTGCTGTGCAGAGTGGGGCCCGGGCTGCTGCCACGGTCCCTCTCCGTGAGCAGCCGCTCTAACACACACACGGAGTTCCCAAGGGACAGCAAGGACTTCCTCCCAAGTCCAAGTGGTGAATCTCAGACCCTGCAAAGTCTGAGAATGAGAACATTTGTGATACTATCCTGCTGTTCTCTAGGAGCTTTGGTAGCCATGAGATAAAACAGTTGCTGGAGTATAATTTGCTTGCTTGTAATTAATATCATCCAGAAACTATTCATTTGGGTTCCTACTTTTAAGACTGATGGGTGACCAATAAAATTGGAAAAGCAAGCAATTATTTTTCCAGGACCAGTGGTAGACACCTAGTTGCACTTATGTTAAGTACTAGTCATGGGAAGTTTAGAAATTTTTCTTTTCCTTGAGTAAAACCAAAGTGGATCAGGGCATTTACTGATGGCTTAGGAGTATACACCTTTTTTGCTTCCTTGTTCTCCGATTGAAAAATCAACCTACTGACAATTTTTCATAGCTTATACTAAAGGAGGGAAACCAAAGTTGGAAGGGACATGGAAACCAGTATTTTCCTGCAGGCCAGGGCTCTGGAGTGGAGAGATGCTGCAGAGATGCTCACAGTGCTCTTGGCCACAGGACTTTTGTTCTCTGCATAATCACACACTGGCACAAAGAACCTCCAGCATTTCATGGATGTCCATCTGCCAGCTCCAGCTCCACAGGCTGAGACAGCACTAACCATTATTCCACCGGAGCCCGCTATCAGCACAGCTTAGTCCTCTCTAACTCACTCTAATGTCTAAATCTTGCAGATTTCTCTCATGTAACACCCGAAAAATGCAGGCTTCCTGGCTTCCCCTGAAGCTGCAGCTCTTCCCAGCATGCTTCTCCTCTGCTGGAAAACCCTTTTATCCCCCTGCCAGCTACATTCCTGCAGGTACCCATAGCAAATCCTGTTTCAGAGGTCTTTTTCCAAGTCTAACGCTCTGATCTCTCAGCACTACTCTCAAGCAGCTCTCTGTGGAATTCTTTATATCAGATAAAATAAACTGCTCCTCTTTATTTCAAAGATTTTCACAGACAACTCTGCTTTGTCTTTTATTTCTCGTTTAGCACCAAGAAGTCAGCTCCTTTGTCCACCTGGCCATGAAATCCACCTCTTCCTTCCTTTGCTCGAACACCCACGCTCACATTCTTCCATGTTGCCTCTTCTGCCTGGGAATATTTCCTTCTAAGCAAGCTCGAGGCAGCCGTGCTATCCTCCCTTTGCCTCTTATAAATACATTGTAAGACCAGGATGCAACCACCCAATCCCAGTATATTTTTTCCAGTACAACCATACTCCAATAATTTGAACTATATTTTTCTGTAATTTTCTTTATCTCCCTTGCTTGCAGACCTGTCTCGTTTTCCATCTTCTTCTCTTTATTCCAGGTTTGTGAGGCACCCAACATGAGGTCATCTCAGTCTACTGCTGGAATCCCTTGGCTCTACAGGAGCGTTGATGGCAGCTACAACACCCACAGACTCAGCTCAAGGCCACGTTGCCACTGAGCAGACACCAGCACAGACCATCTGGAACAACACCGGCCACTTCTGCCTCCCTGCTGCATCATGTTCTTCTCACAGAACAGTGTTTAAGGCATTAACACCCATGAATTATAAAACAATACAAAAGAAGCTCATGTTCTGCAGGCTTAGCTTTGCTGCAGTGTCCCCATTACAGAAAAGGCTCCATCAGGATCTTGTAATAATGAGCCAGGCAGAAGGATGGGTCAGAACTGCCATGTTAATGCAAACCAAAGTGTAATTTTCTCTTCACTAGAAGCATTCCTATCCTTGTTCCCATTGCTTTTCAATAACAGTCCATGAAAGGATGTTGATGTCTTATTTAAGCAATGATGAGAAGTTCAGAGGTTAATTAACGAGAAGTAGAACACAGTCACTTTACTGAGAAAAAAGTCCAAGAAAAAAACAAACAAAAATTTTTAAAGCTATAAGGTATCATTAGATTGCCTTTTCCAGTGGAAAATACTACTAATTTTAACACTGCTTAGACACTACAGACTGTTCTTTGGCCAGGCAAAACCACAGGTCCTCTGACCTGTTTTTATAATGCTTTAATACATGTTTGTGCTTTCTGTCAGTCAGGAAGACACCAAATGATGTGGCCTACATCAAAAGCCAGCAATCTGTTATATGCACACATACTCTGTACCCTACAGAGGCAGATACCCACTTTAGTAATGTCAGAACATCTCGTCAATTAAATCTGGCCATATATCTTCTTTCAGCTTGTGACATGTTGATTGACAACCTGTCTAGAGGCCTGGCTCAGACAACTGGGGGATTTTGCCAACAAGGTCAGGAAAGCTTCTCCTGCAATGCAATTTCCATCGTGGAGCCCTGGGGGACACAGTGACAAACCTCACCTGCACTCTGTGCTGTGGGACCCTTCTGCAAACAGCACACCCCTGGCCTTGGCTCCTTGCTCTGCTCTTCCTGCTTTACCTCCAAAATCTTCCTCTGCCCACCCCTTCTTATATACGTCCCGCCAGTTCTGTGAAGTCCCTCTTAGATGGTTTTTGATCATACCTTGCTCCCCACTGAGTTCAGTTTTTTGGAGGGCAACACTTTAGTGTGCTGAGAGCCCTGAGTTTCAACTCTGGATAAAATCTGCTGACCTTCACCTTCCAGTTCTATGAATCTCTCTGAGGTAAGGATTACTTGGTGTTGACAGAGAGCAACAAAAAGCATTCAGACATTTTATGGGAAAGAACTTCAGACTGACCATACCTAGCTTTCTTAGGGAAAACATTACCAGAAAAGGGGCAGAAACCATTCATGAAGATGGGAGGCAGAAAGGAGATTAAAACAGAAGATGTGAAACAAATGCTATGGAAAGCTGTAAAAATAGTGAAGTATTTAAACTAATTGCCTGGAAGGCCTGTGGGATCCCCACCACCAGACCAAGAGGCTCTCAGGACCAACTTGGGCAAATTGGTGCAGGAGGATGCAGAACAGTCTCCTGATGGTCTCCCAAATCTTGTTTTACATTTTATTTCTTCTGTTCCTCATCTGACCGGCGTCTTCTTGCCTTTAAGATCTTCATGAAGAAGTTCAAAAGGTGAGGAAAATCAGCCATTAGCCTAAAGCCATTGCTGCACTCATACAGATACAATCCAAGTTGCTTCCCCCATATAATGGGATTTTGGAGCCTGAGTTTACAAATTCAACTTTTTCTTCAGTAACCAAACAACCTCTAAGATATGCTTGAGCCACGGGTCTGGGTTCAGAGTTAAACACTTACCAAATTACATGTCCAGGTGTTTTTCCCAGACCAGTTGCTTACAAAGCCCAGTTGGAACATGTTTTGAAACATCAGCAAAATCCAGGGATATTTTGGAGCTAGTGTTGCAAATTCAGGGCTTTTTCTTGCTACAAACAATTCATGTATTGGAAATACAGTGCCCACAAATTTAATGTGGCCCTTAACAGGGCTAAGCACAGCCTAAGGACAGCTGCCAGTGCTGCTCAGCTTCCCTGCTAATGCCCTAATGGGAAAACCCTGCATTTCTCAAGCAAAGATATTTCAGTGCACCAAATCCAGACAAATCATTACCTGCAAGGCTTCTTGCTCCACAGTTTTTTCTAGAACTTCTCAGCAAAGCTACAACCGAAGGAAAGTTTCACACCTTTGATCAGTCCTCCCTGCTTGAAGCCTGAAGGAAGAAAATCAGTTAAATAAGGCAAATCCTTACTATGAAAACTGTTACTGGTGGCAAAACTCATTTTGCCTTTGCAGCTATTTTCACTCATGGCAGTTTCCACTAAGCTTGCAAGTTAAGTGGATTCTGTTGGAAGAGGAAGGGTTCACTACTGGAAACTTGAGACCAAGTCCTGGGAGGAACATCGTTCTCTTGCTTTGCTCTCCCCTGGACTAATGAATGTGAGGAACAAAAGCTCCATTTGGACTGGAAGAATTATGCTTCTGCATATGAAAGGACTTGAGATGGTGCCATAGTGATGGAGAAACGGTGGAGTTCCAGGAGAAAGCCCAGAGAAACCTTGTTTAAACTTGGAGTACTTAAAACAGCAATAGGAAAAGTGAGAGAGCTTTGTGCCCTGGGCCTGCTGCCGTTCTCACATGCCCGTGCCCCCTCTCGGGGTCTTGCTGCTCCCATGGGGGTTGTATGTGTGTAAACATGTGCACGGCCTGTGCTGGGATTGGGCTGCCGTGATCTCTAAAAATGCTCAGGAACTGCTTGAAAGCTCCCGGAAAGCTCCTGCCTCCATTCTGCCTGCAGTTGTGTGGTGGGTGCCTGTCACTGCTGTGTAACAAAGGTTAAATGCACCTGTGGAAATCCCTGCTGGGTGTGTGCCAGTTTCAGTGCAGTTCTGTTAGAGGAGACATCTATGCCTGTTCTTCCCACTGCTGTCTGCAGTATTCCCAGGCTGGTGGCAGGGCTGGGACCTGGACTGTGGGAAGCTGCCAGTCTGGTGGCTGTGGGAAGGGGCTGCCCTGGCCGGGCTGTCCCAGTTCTCCTGCCTGCTGAGCATGGACTATGCATGTCTTTCCCATGTGCATAGTCAGTGATGCCAATGCATCCAGCTGTTCTTTGGGCTTCCCACAGGATGCACGCCGAGTGCTTGGCACGGTGTTCACAGCCAGGGATGGCACAATAATCTGAGGAAGAGGTGTTCAGGGCTCTTGGAAATGTCAGCCTTGTACAGCTCGGGCATGCTGGAGCTGCATTTTCCTGTCTGCAGAGCAGGCAGGGAGTTAAATGTCAGTACTTGTAAGCGTCTCTTGGCAAGCATCCAGACCTTTCAGTGCATGGATACCCACCTGTTCATCCCCAAAGCTGGACACTGCAGTTGCCATGCTTAGGAAGGAGGAGGCTGGAGGCGACCTGAAGGTTTCCAGGATGTTGGAGGTACCTGGACAGTCAGTCTATGCTTCTTGGCTCTGTAAGCAGCTCAAATCTAGCTGGATGTGCCTGAGTGCCTGGTAAAGGTTTGTCCTGCAAGGGATGTCCCTCGGGCTTTGTGGAGCAAACTCCTGCCATGGGACAGGCAGTTCCAGGGAAGTGAGAGATGGCAGGCACATCATGCTGGTACTCGGCTCCTCACCTCCCACACAGCGTCCCACTGTGTCCCACTGAAACCAGTCCCCATCTGCCCTGACCATCACTTTAAGTCTGGCCTTGCTGCTGGAGGTTCATGAGGATGGAAACAACCCTTCATGGAGCATGGGATGCCAGATCCTGGAGGGTAGCCCAGCAAAAAAACCCCAGCCGACAGCAGCACTGCCTCCCCAGGCAGGGGCTGCGCACAGCTCAGCATGTTCTGAGAAGCCTCAAGTTGGCATCAAATACCGAGCTGGAGGTCTGAGGACCACATCTTCCGACAGCTCGTCCTCCTGCCGGCTGGAGAGTGGTGTGAACACCAGGAAAGGCGACTGATCCCCATTACAATGCTAATCTTCTCCAACTCCCAGTAGGAGCCGAGTAGCATCCTGTTAATGAAATTATAACCATGGCTCACACAGTGCATTTTTGCTGAACACATCTGAAATCTCTTTCCCTCAGAGGCTACATAACAAACGCCTGGGAGTTATCTTGCTGCTGTTATAGAAGCAACACGATTAGAGTGCTGAAGCTAATTTAAATCCTGTTGAATGCTATTGTAATGCAGTGAGTAAAGCTGGTACGTTGAGGCATCCTTAGAGTGGACGCATCAGGCTGATCCCCAAAAGTTTAAGGGCCGCATTCAGAGACTTCAACATAAATTGCAAATCCTTCGTGAGCAGGTTCAGTTTGATGAGACTTCCAGGTGCTTAAGGTATAAATCTCATTTAATTGTGTGATGACTCCAGGACTCTTAGCCGGCCCCATACTCAAGTATCTTCCTCTATCCTCAGTTATCCTGAACATCTTCCAGGTACTGCAACATCTCTGCTCCCAATGTGAGCAACAGGTGTGGAGCTGTGGGAAACTACTGTGCTAAACTTGAGCACTGGCAGTGAGGCAAAAGTGGAGCTTAACTGTATAGGTGGTCAAAGCAGGGGGTTCTTCTAGTCTTCCTTTGTGGGCTTAGTAGGGATTTGGGGTGACTGTGTGGGTTTTTAAGAGCTGGGTTTCATACCTCTGAAAGAAATGGCTCAGCCTCTGCCCTGTCAAACGGCAATGCAGCTCCCACACACAGCCAGGACATCACCCTGGGAGTTACACAGAGGCCCCCGTGCTGCAGGGCAGTTCTGGCAGCTCAGGTAGTGACAAGCAAACCAAACACAGGGCTGAGAGGTTTCATCTTGACCTTTACAAGCTGTAGGCATTTTATCATTGTTCCCGTGATACTGAGCAGGGTTGAATTGTGCCTCTTCTCTTCCTCTCTCCCCCAGCACACCTGAGGGCAGATCACAGGGATGCAGTGGAGCAGAGGGCTCCTGATTTTACTCCCCCAGACAGTCACAGAGCATTTTGCCCCAGTTCAAGCCAGTGCCATCTCTGGCTCTTGGCTACGCCTGACATGGATTTCACGCCCCATTCAATTTTGTCCCCTCACCTGATGCTGTCAGGATGTTCTCATAAGGCCAGCAGGCAGCATTACTCTGGTTTCAGCCCTTTGTGGGAGCTTGGTCCTGATGTCGCTGCCCCTGGTCCAGCCACGTCATGATTTCCTTCTCCATAATTTAACATCCTACCCCACAAAAATGTAAGTGTGGGGAGGGGAAGAGGAAAGAGAAATGTCTACAAGGAGCAGCAAAGAAGGGATCCCAAACTCTGTGAGATCATCTGTCACCTGTCTTTATGGCAGTAGAAGAAGCAGCTACATCTTTGCCAGGGAAAAGCAGCTCAACTCTTTGCCCCACCACAGGTGTCCTGTAGCCTTTGCAGCCCCAGACTTGTCTTGGCTGCCCACACAGCAGGGTCAGCTCTGAGAGTCTCTGTGTTTCCCTGAGCCAAATGTTCCCTGCCTGGGGCCATTTCCTGCAGAATGCGTGACTCCTCCAAACTGAGCTATCAGCCCAGGGTTTTGTGGCAGAGCTGGAAACTGAGTTCTCCTGATCTTTAGAGCCTCTCCATTGCTCTTCTTCTTGGCCATCAACATCACCCTGCTCTCTGAGGCTTGCTGGGGCCAAACATGTACCTGCTGGGACTAGAAACAGATAGTGAAGTATTTTAGGAGGGGAGGTAACATTCCCAAAATGAACTCATCCTTTCAGTTCATGTGCTAGCAGCACAGGCTGTCACAGCTTTATTTTTAAATGGCCTTTCCCTTTACCAGAAAAATTTCTTCCTATTGACCTGAACAGCACTAGCAAAGTCGAGTGGAATATATTCTTTCCTACCCACTGAACATGGTCATTGTTAATCTGAGCATGTTAAAACCAAAAGGGACAAGATGTGGAAGGTGTTTAGCACTAACTTGATGGGAGCAAAGGGGAAAGGGTTGAAGGCCAACCTTGCTGAAGGTAGAATTAGATGTTTAAAATGGAAGTGAAGCGAGTACCTGTGTTGGACATGTGGTACCTGCCTTCATCTCCCAGAACACAACTGCGGCACAAAGACTCTTGACTGAGAACACACAGGCAGCCACTGGTCTGGTGGAGTTAACAGCAGCCTGAGAAACATGGCAACATGTTTGCATGGGTAAAACTGGGAGATCCAGAGTAAAAAAACCAGCAAAAGCAGTTTGCACAGTACTGTCAGGTCACTGGGAAAACTCTTGGTAGCTGTTTTGAAAACCATGAGCCAAGACAACAGTCACTCAGGGACTCAACATCTTTTTAAGTTAGACATCAAGGATAAATTCAGGGCCAGGGGAAGGCAATGCAGCTTTAATAAGCAATGACGTATTTTGGTCAGGTTAGCATCAATAAACAGCCATTAGCTATGCAAGGGAGGATTTGCATAAGCATCATTTGAGGGTCAGGCAGGATTGTCTCAAGTAAAGATGAAGGGAGGACAGACCTGCATGCAGAAGTTCTCAGCCTGGTGCTGATGCCAAGGTGCTTGAGCCAAACAAATTCACCTGAAGCCCCGGCTCTGAAGTGTGCTGGAAATGATCTTACAACATCCTACATCACGGAAACAGTTCTATAAACTTTAATAGCTCTCCCTTTCCAAGGAGAGGAGGAAGAAAAGCCCCTCTTTCAGGGGAGTTGGAAGAGTTGGAGCATGCAGCAAACACAGGCAGGAGTGTTTGAGCAGCTGAGAGAGGACAAGCACACTGTTCTTTCCATCCCGAGTGTTTTATAGGAGTGAAATGTGTCTGTACAATGCACCCATGGCTGGACAGCGCTTACATCAGTCTGTGGTAGCTACTAGAGGGGAGAAGGAGAAGTAGGAGCCTACAGAACAGAAGGGATTGAACCCTTCTGCAGGACCCAGAAGGCAGGCAAGTCCTCCCCAAAATCAGTCACCACCAATCTCCTCCTATTAGTGCTTATGTGTTTAAAAGCAGGGGCTAAGGTTGTGCCTTGGAATTATTTCTAACACAGCAAATCCCAATTTTAGCAGTGAATTTCATCTACAGGGAAGAAAAAAAACCCAAAAACAAGTGCGTGTCAAATCACACCAATCCATCATTCAAAATTGTCTTTGCTGGTACAAATCCGTCTCTCTCATTCACACAACTCTAGAGGTTTAGAGCAGATGAAAATCTCTCGCAGAGGTTTTTTTAATAGTATTTTAACTATACCACAAAATGTGGGTCTAATTAATCCCTGAAACTGGTGATATTACACTTGAGATGAGCCTGCTTGCTAAGCCTGAGGAGGTGGGAAAGCAAAGAATAAAAATATCCATATGCTTCAATTTGATTCTAATTCAGCCAGGCCCAGCAAACACAGTTGCTTATTAGAGGTAAGTCTTCATTTAAAAGTTAATTATAGCAGTACTGAAAAATGTAGGGGCTGAAGATGGTAAAGGTGAACTTTAATGAAGGTTTAATCACTAGAATGACTGTGAAGTTCTTTGTGTGCATGGCCTCTGCAGCAGTGGGGACATCTCTGCATCTCTGGGTACCACAGCCAAGACATTGGAAAGAGAGTCAAACATGACAAGGAACATCCAATTTTGGAAGTGCCCAGCAGACAGGTCTTTTTACAAAACCACCCACAATGCAGAATGGAACCAGCTGTGTTTCACACATGATGATTGCTCTGTTGTTAATGGTTTTTTTAACACAGAAAGCAAAAGCATCCCCATTTCTGACAGCCATGAGCCAAGGTCCATTCAGCCTGTAATGGCAGTTCGTGCATCAGTGCCTGCACCTCATCTTTAAAAATGTGTTTAATTGGCCTACAACAAATTTCCATTAAGAAAAAAAAAAGAAAATTAATATTTTAATGAAAATATTCAGTATTTCATTAATAAGAAAAAGGGTTTATTTTTCCTAGGCCCATCACTGTAGCAGTCTCTGTAGCTTTGTGATTCCTGCAATAAGCAACACTTCCTAACCAGAAACAACAGAAGCAGTGCACAGCACATCTGAAATATAATTTATCTTCAAGGCATTGCTAATCACAGCAACAAAGGCCTGAGTCACAATGGATAAGACCCATTCCATCAGGATATAGCTTTCATTAATTGAATTAGTATGAACTTGGAGTTCAAATTAACATGAAAATGACAGGTCTGAAAATATATTTTTTTAATATTTTTTTAAAACAAAAAAATTGTATCTATCTGCACCCAAGTCAAATAACACAGTGCATCTTCTGCTTTCCAAGATGCCCCTTGAGATTTCCTCCTGAGATAGACCCATCCCACTCCTGCCCCACGTACAGGCACTCAGGGCTCGGAGCAGCCCCATCAGCTCTGTTTTGACAAGTCTCTCTGTCCCCAGTTCAGCTGGCTCAGCCCTATCCCCTGCCCACGAGCAGACGGGCTCAGGCCTGTGTAGAGCTCGGGCATCCTTATGGAATGAGTGCGGAATGCCACAGGACTGCTGCCACTTCCCAGGCCTACAGCCTGCTCCCTGTTTGACAGTAAGTCTGACCCTGACCCTGCCTCCTGCCCCCAGAGAGGGCTCCTTTCCCTCTGGGCACTGCTCTTCCAAATGGAGACTGGGAGGTGTTTTAGTGCATTTTCCATCTGCCACCCCAAAACAGAGCACACTAGTGTTTCTTTCGGAGTCCATTTCTCCAAGGATTTCAGCTTATCCATCACAGGTTATGCAGAGAGCAGCAGTCAGCCGGGCCCCTGTGCCTCCACAGTCCTCTGCTTGTAGATGCTGCCCAGCCCCACAGCTCCAGCCACCTCCCAGACATGGCTCCAGCATCCAGCTAAGTCCAGGAGACACCTACTTACCTGCTCTGCCAGCTAAGCTGCCTTTGACAGTCACTACCCCTAATCAGGTATCCCTAACAATTTTAATAACATGATTATATGATGGCAAGAAAAACCAATAACCCAAACCCTGATGTAAGCTGGTTTTGTCACAATCTTGAGACTCCTGCTTGGAGCAGATGCCTTATTAGCCATTTAATTCTCAGCTTCATGGCAAGGCACTGAAATGAGAGGAAATATAAAATCAACAAGGCAGCTGCAGACTAGCTTCATGTTCTCTCTCAAATTTAATAGAGATTCATGAGGCTTTACACTAATGTGCTGAAAGAAAAGGATTACAGGGTTCTTGCACCTCGCTTGGGTTTAAGGGAGGTGAATATCAGCCGTCATCACGCAGATGATAAATGTCTGGCAGAAGTTATTCCAAGACCCAACTGTGTTAATATCAAATGAGGCACTTCAGCTCATGTTGTGTGTCCAGTCCAAGCCAAGCTGTCTCAAAACCACGAGCCCAGAGGTAGAGGAGCAGATCTATAGTAGAGGACAATGGTATCTGCTCTCCCCAGACCATGCAGGATCCAGGTTGGTTCTTGCCCCACCACGAGGCTTTCAGCCCTTGGGCACTGATGTCCCTATGCTCTGAAGCCACTGTGCTGGCAGGCTGTGCCCATCCCACTGCCTCCCTGTCCCCTGCACATCAGCACAGAGCTCAGGGCAGCGTCCCCAGGGGCATGATCAGACCCATGTTTCTTCCCCTTCCCCAGCACCCAGCTGATGGCTCCAGTTGTGCTCAAAAACCACTGACACGACTGATTTCACTGCACCACTACCACCCACTCACAGTCACCGCTCGGTTCCCTTAACTCCCATCTCTTGGGTATTTCATGCGAGACAAAAAGCAGCTGAGCATTAATCCTGTGGCTGCCGGACTGCAATACTGAGCCCTCCACCCTCCATGTGTCCTCCCCTCTTTTCCCCCTCTCTCCAAATGCATTTTCCCATGGGGGTCCTAGGCTCCCATCCAGACCCTGACAGCAGCATTGCTGCCTGGGGGGAGCAGAAGCATCTTGGGGTGTGCTGGGCACATTAACAGGTCCTGGCTGCTGAACTGCAGGTCTGAGTCAGTGAGCTGTCAGCCCTGGCAGTGACATTCACAGCAGCAGATGAGAGAGGCCCCTCATGCTACAAAACACACCTCCACATCTCACCTCTCTGGGAGGTGAAGCCTCTGGAACAGGCTCCCCAGGTAAGTGGTCAAAGCACCAAGCCTGAGTTCAAGAAGCATTCGGACAACGCTCTCAGGCACATGGTGGGATTTTTGGGCTGTCCTGTGTAAGGCCAGGAGTAGGACTCAATGATCCTGATGGGTCCCTTCCAACTCAGATATTCTCTGATTCTCTGTGCTTTCCAGCACATAAGGAAAATTGACAACGTTTTTACGTCAAAATGCAGTGCACTCTGATGACAATGAATGTAGCTTAAGAAAGACTTGCCAACTTGCATTCTATCTGTAGTCCCAGTAAGTCATAAAACTTGCTGTTATATATTTTCTTTACCAGGCAGGGAATCTTGGCTGCCATTCAGGAATGTGACTGGGATATATTGGTAGCATCCAGCCCCAAACCAACCTGGACTGTACTCACTGGTACAAAAACAGCCCTGAAAGGGTTTGACTGAGACCAGACTGTACCGTAGCAGTTACAGGACAGCTACTAAGAGAGAATCTTGACCCTAAAAGCCGTAATCAGGCAGCAGGCAGGACACAGGAGTAATTGTTGCTCTGGTTTATTGGTGTGGAAGCTGTTTGACAGAGGATGACATCAATTGCATGAACCTTGGGCTGAGCCAAGAGAGGAGCCCGAAGAATGACACCGATTTATTGCCATACCTGCGATTCTCCAGCCGCAGTGTGAGCAGGTCGGGGCCACTGGCCACGCTGCAGGTGGGGACACTTGTTAAATGTGGGGACATCTGTTACATGAGCACACATCCAGAGCTGCTGTAAATAAAGCAAGGCATTACACAGGAGTTAATCCAGCGCTGTTTTGCTGATCATGTCGAAGATACTGACCTGTTTATGCTCTGCACATCTCTTATTGAAAATAATGGAGCAGTTTTCACCTCAGTGGCGTCCCTCCATGAAGCCAGCCTCCGTGCCCTCAGTGAATGATAGTAGCTGCCGTGCCATTGTCATTCCCATGCAGTAAAGCATGTTGGAACCTGTTCCCTCCTGTTTGTTCTCAACATGGATCATTGCTCCTTCCAGCGCTGTGAGAACCAGACCAAAAGAAAAGCCAGTGGTTTCCCAGCAGAAGTGTTTCATAAATTTACCACTCTGCTGTGAGAAGATGCAGGCACAAACAGGCATGGGAGGGCTTCAGGGCTTCCTGTTGCTGGTGCGGAGCAGATCCCCAGCAGGAAAAGGCCACCCCAATTAGCAATAGGGAAGCACAGAATATTGGGCATGTTCAGTGCCAGCCTGGGCTGAGGACACAACAAAAGCTTCACTTCACTTACTTCTCTGATTTATCAGAGAAAGAAGGGCTGCATTGTTGGTTTTGTACATCTGAGGTACTGTCAGCCTTAAGCCAACAAGATATAATGCAAGAATTATTTTGAGCAATTCAAAGTTAGTTTTTGTTGCTTTTTTCTTAAACTTTCCAGTAGCAATCCATTTTCATTTTGCACATGGACACATTCAATAGCGCAGGCACCGAGTGCTCTTAGGCGAAGCACAGGCAAGAATTCACATAAAGCAAAAAAAGAAAAAAAAATCTGGGTTTTTGTCCAGTCTTCCAATTAACTTTGTGGGCAATCTCTAACAAAGAATTCATAAAAATCTTGAGGCACTTTTTACAAGATGGAAAGTGGTTTATTTTTTTTTCCATCGTGCAGGAAATTTCCTTTTCTTTCTCTGAAGCTAAAGAAAACACATCAATAAAGAATGAATTTCCAAAAACTTTCTTTTACTCAAAAGCAACCTGAAATTATACAGCCTAATTCACTTCAAGCACTCCTGGCTCAGCTGTGCAAGTGCATCATTCCCAGAGGCAAACACATTTCTGAAGGGCAATCCATTAGGCACCACCACAGTTCCCCTCCCTGCCTTCACACACTGGGCTAGACTGCACATCCACTCAGTGTCCTTGTCCCCTTGCCACACCAAGTCCATTAGCTCAGCTCTGACTGCTGGCACAAGCAGTAGAGTCACCTATGAGCATCACCATTCCTTGAAGTCTCTCCTACACAAATAAAATCTCAAAATACAAAAATAAACCCGACTGTTCCTGCTGCAAAATACCTGCAGAAAAAGAGCTGGGAACTTTGCTCCCTCCCTGCCCTCCATCAGTGTCTCTCTCTGGGCCTCAACACAAGTGTTGTGATGGATGTTAGTGGGGAGCCCAGCAGGACCTGCAGCCACACCACCACCAGCTTCTACTCTCCAAGCATTTCGGCCTCATGAAAACCTGCCAGCAATTTCAGTGAATCCCCGGAGTTCTGGAGGGGATTTTGTCACTGAGAAAGGGTCAGATGTCATTTCCTTCATAAGAAAAAGTGTCATAAAAAAGCACTGGAACTGCTCAGGTTGCCTCCAGCAGCCAGGAATGTGCCAGGTCACAGCAAGCACCAAGAGGGGCACTGGTTTTCTTTGGCTTTGCTCAGACGGAACCATTTGGAGAATGCTTAAACCACTGGATCAGGCTCCTGTCCTGGCACACTGCTCTCAGATCATCAGCCTATGTGAATTTACCAGCAGCTATAGAAATATTTGTACAGGGTAGTCAAGGGAGTGGGTGGATTTCTCCATTGAGTCACCCATCTGTTATCTCTTGCAGAAAAAATTGTGTGTATTGCTTCAATTCTAGAGAGACACATTGAAAGAAGATGTGAGGGTCACCAGATCTGCTGTTAATATCACACACGTGTGGAGATGAAGGTGGCAGCCGTTTGTCACTCACTGAAAGCTGTCAGGAACGTGACAGAACAAAGGGGTCCTGAGCACATCAGATTCTGAACATTGGCACATACTGATAGCTTTTTGTCAAGGAGGAGAGGGAAAAACAAAGCTTTGTTTTGGACCTGATAAATGAATGTCCCTGGAGTGTTCCAGCAAGATCTGCAAGAGTAAAATAAGCACAGAATCCTGGACTTACATGAATTATGTATATAAAGAGCTTTGTCAGAAAACAGTTAACTTTCAGAAGAGTAAGAACAGGCAGGCAGTAAGCTTTTGAAGGTTGTAACAATGGTATAAACTGCCATGGGGATAGTCATAACTGCCTATATTTTCCTGTTTATACGTATCCACACTTGCATCCATGAAAATTTATACAGGCTTTTCCCTGGCAACGCTTTTTTCTCCTTGGACTTCTCAAGTTTCCCTATTCCTGATCCCACCGTCCCTGTAACTTTGCTCATCCCTGCACCCCTGTCTGTGTTCCCTGTTAGAAATTCTTCCCTCTTTTTGATCTCTTTCCTAGTCTGCTCTGGGCTGTCTTGGCAAGTGTAGGGTGTTCCCTTCAAGGAGGTTGTAGAACTGGTCCCTTCTTAGTGCTACTTGACCAACAAAATTCAAACTGAGCAGCCAAGAACAGAGCTGGGACACTCAAATTCATTGCTCAAAAGGTGCCTCAAGCACAGCACCACCTCCTTCTACCATCACTTAGGGTCAGTACCTCCTTGTATCAGCTTTCTGGATGTTAACAGGCTTCTCATGACTCAAGAGTCTGCAAAAACAGAGCACTGTTGCTCGTGCTGACTTTCCCGATGGCCTTGCAGCTTGGGGGACAAGCAGAGATATTGTGCTGATGTTCATAATAATGGTTAAACACTGAGCCATATTCCAACAAGCTCCACCACCAGCACTAACCAGTTTCCTACCAAGGAGATTGAGATTCCATCACACCATCCATATGTGACTGTGCCTCTCCAGAGAAAGCCCTGGAAAAAGCTGTTGTGTTCCTCAGTGAGTCGCTCAGAATAAAAAGAAAACCGTATGTTTAAAGCCCAGCATGCTGATTATCAAATTCATTGCTGGTTTGAGAGAACACAAGTTGAACAGAATTAATGAATTGTGCCAGCTGCAAAACTGCTGGCAGATGGAGTAGAAAAACAGCAGCCCAGGATGCTGGGAATGATCTTTACCTCTTTTGAGGGAGATGTTTCTACAATGAATATATTTAGGTGATGAAAAAAGCTCTTGTGCAGAGACGATCTTGCTTTTTCTTCCATCTTTCTTTGAAATAATTATTTCAAACACAACAGCTCTTCAGAAGATCAATAGGTAGGATTATAAAAATATCCCAGCACAGACCGATTGCTGCTGAAGAATGATTACTAAGGTTCAGCTTTCACTTTTTTTTTTTTTAGTATTAAATAGACACTACTTACAGGCCAGAAAACTCCATGTTTCAAGATCTGAGATGTCATTTTTAGCTATGCATTCATCTTTTTGGTTCACATCAACCACCATCATCTGTTAAGACAATAGTTATCTTCCCTACCTATCTCCAAGATGTCCTGAATGAACCCATCAGTCAAGGAAGCCTTTCAACACTAGTGGTGTTGGGAAGAAGAAAAGGCGCACACAGATCAGAAGGAACCAAGCAGGAAAAGTTTCTTCATCCATCATCACTGAGTTTGTTTTTTTAAACAAAGTATAAACTTATTTCCTTATCTATGTGAAGGTATTTAAGATGCAGAGCCAAAGAAAACTGCTATGCCAGATTACATGCGTTTACTGTTCAGATTTCAACAGCCAGGAATTTAATCTATTTAAAATTAAGTCCAAAGGCAATTTTAGTGGTAGGATACAGCTGAAAACTGGGTAAGCTAAGCTCTAGAAAAGGGGAAAAATACAGTTTAAAATGTTAGAGAAGTCTTATACAGAATCTCTGGCACTGGGAAACCTCAGTCGACATCTGCACTACAGGAAGTGCATTTCTTATCAAACAGTGTGTATACAGACTGTTGTGATCACACAACAGGGGTGAAGACACCTCAGTGTAGGATTGTACCTGCATTCCAGTGCAGTCTATAGATTTTAACCTCATTGCACAGCAAAACAAATATATGGCCTAAGAGTTGAGAGTAGCAATCTGCAACCATACATTACACCCCAGCATCGCACTCTACTATCTCTCTTGGCCTCAGTTTAAGCTTTTCTTTCTTGTCACCTCTGAGCTATGCTCAAAGGTCTCAGAAACAACACACTGCACTTAAGTCCTTGGTTCTGCACCACTGAACAAAGCAAAGAAGTGAAATTACCTTGATTTTTCTTATACAGAACCGAAGTGATCCATACATCACATAAGGACACAGCTGGAGAGCTGAGATCTGAACACGTTCCCACCCAGAGCCAGCCCAGTGCTCTGGCTATGCCATGGTTCTGCCTTACTTCCAAAGTACCAAAATCTTCAGCCTCATTTCTCCCTCTTTCAGTTGCCCTGCTTGGCATGTTCATATGCTGTTATAGGGAGCAACACTTCAACCTCCTGGTCAGGAAACATGCAGTCTGAGAGGACAGTGACAGATGACAAGCACATTTCATGAACAGTTGCTAATTATCAAAGTCTTTTGATAATATTTATCCAAATAAACTAACAGGTAGAAAGCTCAGTGCAATTAGCAGAAGTGCCAAAGGCCTGATGCTGTGCACTTGGACAGAGTTTAATCAGCAAAACAGTACAAATCCTGACAATTAAAGCCAGCAGCTAATAACATTTACAGTGCTAGGCTAAACTGTGCCCAGATAAAAATTATAATGGATATAAATTAAAACTTAAGCTATAACACAGATTTCTAAAGACATTTGCAAATCTCTCTGACCAGCAGCGTTTGGGGACAGCAGAGCTGTGTGCTGACAGGATTCAGGTTATAGTTTGGTTGTGGGAGGATTGCTTTGTTATTTTTCTTTTTGCTTTAACTCAAAAGCTGAAATACTTCTAAATTTTGTAGCAGCCAACACAGGAGCAACAGCACACCAATAAACAACCCTTCTTTGTGCCTTTACTTGTAATTTCTGCACTCCTGTTGTTGCCTGTGGCCTCACAAGAATCCTTCCAGCCAGGAACAGCAGGCCCACAAGGACACATTGACTTCATGCCCAGGTAATTGCCCTCCTTCATCCATGGAGAATGTAGGCTGAACGACGCAGACAGCTGAACTCCTCTCCCTGCAAGCCAAGGCAGTGACAGCCTGCAGGAGGGGGGAAAAGTACTCACAGGACTCTCCAGTCCTTGAAAACAGCAACTCCCTTGAGCCTGCAGGTGGGAACTTGTGTCCCCCTCCAAAGCTTTTGTTATGAAAATGGGTCAATAAAGAGAACAATAGATTCTGAAATTTGGAGCTCCTCTTTCTCACCAAGTTTTGTTACTAAAACCCCAAGCAACACAATTTAAAATATTAAATAGAAAAGGTAAATCCCTCCACTTTTTCTGCAGCAGCAGAGAGCTTCTGCCTTCCCTTTGGTGAGGGTAAGCATTTCTGCAGAACATCTTTCAGTGCTGCTCCAAGGGAATGAGATTATTATTTTCTCTGATAGCACCAGCCTCTCCCTGTTTCCCACTCCATGCAGCATGTCATGAGCTTCACATGTAAAAATAAAAAAGAACATTTTACAGCAAGAAATTAGCCTATTATAGTTTCTGTTGATAGGGAGAATGGAAAGGGCAGACTGGCATCATGCTACAAATTAGCTGCTTTAATATATTCACGTTCTCTGCTTTGAGTTTTCACGGGCACTTCTAGATATTGCAGAGACTCATCCTTCAAGCAGTCCAATTAAAAAGAAAGATTCAGTGATTCAGTGTTTCAATACAGCACTGTTTAGAGTATTTTTCCTTGTTATTTCAGGACATCAATGGTTGGTAGAATAAAACCCAATCAATTTGATTTGCTGATCATGGGGCTTACTTTCTCTCCATTTACAGGTTGCTGACGTTTTTGAGAGGAAAATTTTTGTATCGCACTATGTTTCATTTTCTTCATAAAACCAGGGTTCCAGGTAGCTGTGGCTACAGTCACACTTGAACCAGGCCTATGCACTTTAAGATTTAACCCATAGCTGTCCTCCCTCTCTTGAAGTAATTAAAGTCTCCTGAATCTTTTAGTTGTCAGCACTGCTTTCTGAAAGCAGTCCTGAAGTTATTTGTCCCATGAGTCAGTAAGAGCTCAGTGCCAGTGCGAAGAGCAGATGTGCCAGAGCAGTGCAGCAGAGGCAAGATCTTGTACAATTTATCTTTACGGTGGGACAGCACACATCCTCTCCTCCCCAGCGCTGGACAGGGCAGTGAATGGCCTCATCCCCAACGGGCACTTCTTAATCTTTATTTTCATACTGCTTTGACTGGTAAATAAGGAACACTTCCCTCTTTTCCTGACATTGTCTGAAGCCGTGCCTAACAAACCCACATATGGAACTCAAATTACTGCAAACAGCCCCGTCTACATAACATCATTTGACACATCGAGTGATCATCCGGAATGCTTTCCACAGAGTTCAGCTACCTGCTGAACACTGAAATACCCCTCTAAGAAGGTGGAGAAAAGGAAGTGTGATTCATACCTTATTATTATTTATTGGCAGATCATTCACAGTCCTGGTCTCTGTGGTATGGACAGGAGGATTGGGAAGGCTTTTTTGATAGAGTCCATTCTGCAAAGATCAGGTATTTTCAAGGAGGTTCTGCACAACCCCCCCACTGCTAATTTCTGTCGAGGCAATAAACAGTGTATGGAAAGATTTTTATAACAGAGTGAACAAGAATTTGGCTGAACTCAAACTATGTGATATGAGTAGAAAAGTAACTGTGTAAGAACAAGTGACGGGAAGCTGTTTCTTAAGGTAGAAGGTCATTTATAGAAGACTGTTGAGAAGCTGCTTTTGTGCTGCTGACAGTGTACGAATGAAATCAGAGACTCTTCAGTGACTTTAAAGAAATTGCGGATAGAACCTACTTTGCTGAAGCTTTTATTAAGGTGTAAAACTTATTACTAGAAAAGGGCTAAAAGCTGTAAAACTTTGGTCTTGAAAGTTCTAGTGTTCAGATGATGAAAGACCTTGAAGAACTGCATTTTGAGTGAGCTGTCAGGTTCAGAGTTAGAACTGAGCTTTGAGGTACTCATCATTAGAAACAGAAATACAGGACAGGGTACTACTTTAGATGGAACAAGCTGGACCAGTCATAAGTGAGTCAGTAACCAAGCAGAATGCACATATCACAAGGAAAAAAAGTACTTAGAGGCTTCCGGAGACTTGCTGCTTTCATCCAGCAGAGATCCACTCACAAACAGAACAACAAATTAGACTCTGTATGGAGATAACTTGGTCGCCAGTATGTTGAAGGACCAAGAATGTATTTCCCTGAGCATCAAATCAATTGGTGGCTGCCCAAACTTGTTGCTTTTTCCAGACTTGGCAAGAGGTTCCTGAGAATCTCCAGCAAGGTGAAATGGGAAGGGACAACTTCAAAGCACTGAAAAACAGCAGCCAAATGCATTGCCTTGAGGCACAGCTACAGAACACTGGCAAACAGGACCCGTGCAGACAGGCCACTTATGGAAGGAAATTTTCCACAACATAAATCTTATTTATGGATAAATAGTAATATTTACTGTATGCATATTCTTACAGCATAAAGGCAAAGAATATTCTTTCTTTATAAAATAGTTCATATCTTGTGTTTGCTTTTGACTTGAATAAGACCACCACATTAGTGCTCTTCTGCACTGTCACAAGGGAATACTGCGATTAGCAAGATACAAAGCCTGAATTTCAGGGACACTTCAGCACACTGGATGCAGTTAAGAGAGAGTTGAAACTGTGCAGCTGGGGAATCTAAGTATTGCCCTGACTCCTAGTGAGCAGCCAGTCCAGAGAGCAGAGGTCTCTCACCCATGCACATCCTCAATAGCTGTTTCTATTTCTGTCTCTCTCTGAGATGTCACCTCTTACCCACAGCGAGAGTAAACTGCTTCTTGCTTCAAATAGAGACTCAGACAATTAAACCAACCCCCTGCTTACTAAATGGCATTCAACTGTTTTGCCCTTGACAGAAAAGGACCTACCTAACTCAGATGTTACAGAAAGCATATTCCTAGCTTTCCTAAATCAGAACCTCCGCCTTGGGCTGGCAGGATTGTCAGAAAGAGGAAGAAAGTGCAATCACACTGAAGGCCAGTAGTTCTCTCATTTCTGTAAAGCAAGTCTGATTGCATACTGCCTGTTATCCACAGCTCCACATAAAGTAGACATTATCCTGGGAGGAAAACACAGAATTGCTTCTGCCTCTGAAGATATAAGACTTCATTTGTTGGCAAAGTTACACTGGGCTTAAAATCCAGCAAATTTTCACTGTCACAGCATGAGCACAACAGCTTTTCAGCACCCCTTATTGTGCCCAAGCTCAAAAAACTATCACAGTGTCATCAAAACCATTAGGTTGTCAGACTTGAGTGAATGACTTTTTGCCAAGTGAAGAAACACTGGACAACCTCCATCAGATTTGCCAGCGTAGCTCACTCATTTTTACACTATTCTCTTAAATTCAACACATAATATCACTCTTCAGCCACTTTGTCTCCTTATCTACAATGCTTTAAAACAGAAATAGCTTTAGGAAGGGATGAAAGATGTGTTTAATTTTTGCCAAGTGTGATACCATTAGGGTCATTAGCCAATACTGGTTCCAACAGGAGATTATGAACAGTGGGAATTTAACGTGCTCTTTCTGCAGAATTAATAGATACACGTCTCAGTGTTTCTGTGTGCAGTGACAGCTTGAGGCTGTCAATTTATACCATTTCCTGATTAAAAAACGTCAGGCAAGCTTACATTCATTTCAGAAGTACAAATAGAAGATGCAACTGAAGACAAATTGTTACGTGATGTACAAAGGTTTAAAGCGTAAGATATTTTTGGCAATGGTGTCACCAAAACCGTGGGAAAAACAAAAACCCTCCAACAACATTTTTAATGTTAGAGAGTCAAGGCATTATTATCTGGCCAGGATGTTGTTCTGGCTGGGATGCACCACAGAAATCATCTCATCCACACATTGCCCGGGTGTGCAGAGAGAATCATTCCATGATACATGATATTTACTAGATTTTTCAGATCTTTTATAAAGTCAAAACTCATAGAAACGAACTGGGTCAGTGTTCATTGGTCCCAAGTTGCATAGTTCTTCTTAGTATTTGGTCTCCTATTGGACTCGGACTCCTATTCTTTGCTTCTGATGTTGATCCTTGATTTTCTCATCAGTCTTTTCTGGAGATGTCTCCAACTCTGCCAGAGGCAGAGTGTGGGGTAGATGTTCATAGATGGCTTTATGTCTTCGGGGCTACTCCTAGTCTGTTGAAATGCTAAGCCCATCAGGCCTCACCTAGAGAAACAATGCCCTGGAAAGAAGCTTCAGTTCCCTTCCCTTGGGGGAAAGGTGAACAAACCTGGCTAAAGTTATATATAAAAAATTTTAAACTGGTATGTTTTCCAACAATGGGATGTGTGGATTCAGGGAGTGTTTTATTGGATCACAAAGCTGCCAGTGTTCAGATAAGAGATTTCCCAGATTACACTGGGTATTATTTTTAAATATAACTGTTATGAAGGGGAATGCGTTCAATAAAAGCTACTTAAGTTTACTGGTTTTGTCCAGATAATTTTTTTTTCTAACCACAATTGTGGTAAGACACAGGGCATTCAGCCTGGGCCTTAACATATCCCTGGAAAGCTAGTCCAAAGTCATGGGGACAGCTTCGCCTAGGATATGCAAGTGGAGGCAAACAGACCCTCTGTGGACAATGACAACAGCCAGTGAATTATACTCGAGCACCAAGGGTCACGGAGCATGAGGTCCCTGGAAGAGGGAGCTGGGAGCTCAGCACAGCAACGCAGGTGGCAGGGCAGGGACCTCTCCAACCTGAGCACAGCGCTGTGAACCTGGGAACGGCACCTGGGATCAGTGGGAGAAGGTCTCACAGTCTGGTCAGGATTATTAAGGTCTATTCCCGCATCCAGGACCCTGACAGAGAGAATACAGATGAGCTGGAAATATCTCCCCACTGATAAACAGCAGCACAACTCTCAGGGCCAGTGTGAATCCAAACAGAGAAGGGAGCCACACAAGATCATCTATTGCTTGCGATGGCAATTCCAAGAAAACTATTAACTTACAAACTCACAGCCTTTCACAACTCATTATTAAACTGAGTAAACTGGTGGCTTCTTATTATGCAAATACATTAAGTGTTTTGTTCTGGGAATATAAAACAATACATTGGGGCATTTAAGGAACCTTTATTCCTCTGTCATTATTACACCACGACACTTAAATCCTGCACATTTTACCATAAGAATCCAAGGGAATAAGAGGTTTACAGCTAGAACTACATCTCTGGAGTAGCTGTCTTTGTGTTGACTATCCACTGTGAGAAGGTTTCCAGGTGAGGTCAAGGTGATAAAGCTCTCTAATTTATCTTCAAGTACAGACATCTTACTGAAAAAGGACTGCAATGATACCATTGTAACACAGGCTTCACCCAGCCCACCATTTTTTTTAAAGCAACACTTTATGATTTTGATAAAAATCTTTTCGTCATTGCACTTGGTCATTTATAATCTTCACTGTGCATAAGCTAGAAAACTCAAAGACCTGCAGACAGTGTACTTTTGATTGCCTCAACAGCTTAAGGCTGAAATATCACCTCTCACTTACTCGACTCAACGTGGAAAAATGCTCATCTTTTCATCAGCCTTTACAAAACGAATTTTTCCTTCTCATTTTATCTTAGAAAATGAATTTGTTTCAGGAAGGAGGAGCTAAGGTTACAGATTTTGTTTCCTTCCTTGTTATACCAAACCCTCTGACCTATTTCTTGATAAGTTAAGGGTAGGTTTTTTTCAGCTTTAGCATTTTTGGAGGAGTAAAGCTGTTATAACAAGCCAGAGCAGTAATTTAACTGAAAGTGCCACAAACACCCCAGGTGCCATATCCTAATAAATAATGTTGTAGATACACATCTTTGGATTCCATTTTAATGAGAAACCCCAAATCCTCCTACTTTTTAATACAGGAAATATAAGCATATACGGAACTTCTCCCTGGAAAAATACCTCCTTAGAATTTATTTTACAGGAAACAGGAAAAGAAAAATCAGAGATCTCCAGGTAACACCAGTTTCCCTGCAGTGGGGCATCATATCTACCACTCTGTGCTGTCAGGGGAGATCTGCAGCTGCCCTCCTCCAGCCTCACATACTGGGATTGCTCTTACCCAAGCAGGCAGCTGTATCTGTAACACTGTCAAGTATCAACAAGAAGTCATCTTACTTCCTATGCAGAGATCATCAGTTTAACACTCAGTGTAAAGAGAAAAATGAGTTTGTCAGCAGGTAACCATTGCATGTGGAGCCATTTTGTCCTTATCAGAGAAAAGTCCTAAGCACGTCTCCTGAGGAAAGCGTGGCAGCGAGCCAGAGAAAGCAGATTATCACCATCACTTTTAAAATGGTCTGGTAGAGCTTTTTATAATGTTTGTCATGGTGCATGTTCAGGATTAATTGCTGCCAAGAGATTATCATCTTCATCCAAATTAAAGATATTAAATTAATACCATGGAAGTTTCAAGTACCCTGAAAGGTAAAAGTGGATTTGTTATAAATGCTCACAACTTGCTTTAAGATTTCACAATATGCAGTTGGGTAAATATACCTCCTGTGTAATCCAGAACAGGGAAAATTAGGGCAAAAAGCAAAGACATGCTTTGCATCAAGATTTATCAGGAAACCTTCGATGGTTCAAACAGAGTAACAACAGCAATACCACTCCAGCTGCCACCAAAACCTCATCAGCATGCAGGCAGATTTCAGCTTCCAACCGAATACTCCAATAAAGCCTTTCCTTTTACGTGTAGTACTTCACTGAACTACACTTCTGTGCTAAAAGGATCTGGCTAAAAGCAAAACAAGATATTCAGAACATATTTGTATTTAAATCACAAATGGAAAAATAAACAAACACTGAACTTTTAGGATCTGCATTTATCAGAATTTCAAACAAATTTTAATGTTACAGCCAAGTTATTTTCATCTTGTAAATTAACAATGTTAAATTAGTACAACGCTGTATTTCATGCTTTCAGATCGTAATGGCAAAAGGAAAACTAGCAAAGAAGATGCTTTAGCAGTTTACTAACCTCAATCCACAGGTCTTTTACTTCTTTGCTTAATATAATTAGTTGCTGGCTAGCGGTGGGAGAAGAGGAATAGATGATAAATGCAATTTAATTAAGTAGAAATTTAATTAAATAGGATTTCTTGATAAAATGTCTTCACAAAAAGATAATGTTTTCTTGGATTTAAGGCAATGACTATTAATTCTAAATGTCATCATTTGTTGCCCCACTGAAAAATGAAGAATATACTTTTGAGGTTTCTAATGCATGAAGTTTACAAGTGAGAACGTGTATGTTCCAAAATAACTGGTGTCAAACAAAATGTTGTGATACAAAGAATTGAAAGTGACAATAGATATGAAAATATGACCAAATCCAAGAGACCATAGATCCATCTCAATGGGTGTCAGCTGCTTGACAGAGCCAAACTGCTGAAATCCAACCCATTAACAAGTGGAAGCCAGGTCTCTTTACCTACGGAAAAACAAAAAGTACATCCTAAGATGGCCAAATGATGTTGACTGTCCTACTACTAACAGGTTACCCACCAGACTGAAGAGCCAGGTAGGAGGCTGTTGAACACATCTAATTAATTCAAATTAGAGCATCTTCAATAAAAATTGTTTTGAATTCACTTCTTGAACTATCAAGATTGTACCTAGGTGGGCAGATTAAGTACAGCTGAGGAAGTGGAAGCCTGTACTGAGAAACCTGTTCTGAAGGAAACTGGTAACAGGGATTGGAGGACAGATGTATACAAGCACCTAACCCTCACCTATTTCACGGCTGTTTAACAAGGAAAAGGGAAGAACCTAAGGCTACACACAACCTTTGCTGCAGCAATGCCTTTGTGCCACTAGTTTTGCATCATAAAGCTATCAATCCATCTCTGAGAATCTGTCTGTAAAGGTCTACAAACATTCACATCTGCAAATGACTTAGTGATTCAAATAAGTTTCAAGTACTTTTTGATATCTCAGTTGAATGTGAATCTCCAGAGGAAAAAACCTGATACCTCTTGGGCAGCTCCTACTGCCTGTCAGTGGCATTTTTTTGTTTTGAGAGGCTACTCTGCATCAATACAGAAAATAAAGCTCTGTTACATAAACTGACTTTTTTTTTTCTTTTTTTTTTTTTTTTTTAATTTCAAAACTATGATCCTTCTAAGAGAAGGAGAGAGGGCAGGCTAGCACATTACAGACAAAAAGGCCCTTCCAAAGTGCTTTGGAAAGCCAATGTAAACATTCCAAGTCTTAGTTTGTTACACTCGTGCAGAGGAAATAATTCAAAGTACCTACAGCGAAAGAGTTGACTGAATTACCGTCAATTACTGAATTACTGTCAATTACTGAATTTCACTCAATTTAAAGCAAAGCAATCTCACAATATGTAGCTTTCACACAACTGAGGAATTCGGAAAACCAAAACTAGTTGCTGACAGCTCAAGAGCTGCCTTCCTCATGGCTACTCAGAGCCTGCCTTCCTCCAGCCAAAGTACTCCTAGTTTTTTAACACCCTGTTGCAGCAACCTTGTTTATTTCTCACCAGAAAAAAAGATTCTGGTAATACAGCCAGGTGATCCAGGGCCTTTTTAGGCCCTCTGGTGCATGGAAAGATGGCAAGGAATTGAGTACATACAGTTTTGAGGATGGGAGACGGGCTGTGAGGTGCCATCTGATCCAAAACCAGACCCGTGGTCCCAGATGCTTAGGGCTTGCGCTACAAATCCACACCTGGAAAACAGAAATTTGAAAATTACCCGATTTGAAGTTTTTAAGACACTTTCCTGATACTGGTCACACATTCTCCTAATATACCAGACACCTGAAACTGCAGGCACTGTATCGTAAGCTTCGTGCTGTATTTACAAGTAGTTACAGCACAGCCGGTGCCTGTGATGAGAGACCAAAAAAAGCAGCATTCATTTCCAAATGTGAAATTATTCTGGCAAAGCAGTTCAAGCCCTTTTAATACGCTAAAAATGTCTATTCTGGTTGGAAAGAGAAAAAAATAGCATAATAAAAACACTACTACTTTTCAGAGAATACAACTCCCCATGAGAGAGTGCTAAATGCAAACAAGCCTCGGTAAACAATAAAGACTGTATAAAAATGCAGTTCAATCTAAATTTTTCTGGAGCTAAACACTCCATCTCACTACATACCACAAAAGGGAGTAAGGAAAAGAAAAAAGAGAAGACTGAAAGACTTGCTTACAGGGAGAGAAAATATTTTAAGAAGTCATTAAAGCAACAACCTTCCCAAAGAGAATAAATCTGCAAAGCAGCAGCCAAACAAGCTGCCCAGTCTATTTTATCAAAGAGCTGGGTTTTTTTCCTTTTACTTGACAAACAACTGGCATCCGACCTGCCAATTATTTAACCATGGTGAGACTTTTAACTCCATTTAGGGGGGAAAAATATAGCTGCTGTAAATTCCAATGCTGCACAACAATCTAAAACATTTGTCTTAAAATCTACTTCATGTCATTTTTCATCTGTCTCTACTAGTACTGTTTCACCACCTGGTGCAGAGAAAATGGTGCCTCTCTGGTACTGGTTGAAAGTTACTTTTGTCCTAGTCAAAACATTGCAAATAACTTTGAAATAACTAGATAAATGGTGGATAACCTCATTCTATGTGACCATTTAGATGGCTCTGTTTCATCACAGCTTACATGCACAATAGAATTTCTCTGCATCAGACCCAGCATTTTATATTGTTTGTATGAGTGTAAATTCGGCTACTTATTAACCAAAAATTGAAAAGAAACCTGACCAATTACTGTTTTCCATGGCTTAAATACTGTGCTTGCCTTCCAAGGGAGCAAGCGGCATGCCAGGGACCATTCTGACCATCATGTTACTTAAAGTTTAAATTATATCAATACTGTTTCTCCTCCCCTTGCTTTGAACAAGAAGACTTTGCATCGGGGTTGTTAATCTGTATCATTCTATGGAGATAATTTACCAACTGGTCTATGAGGAAGTGTGAACTTTAATTTCTCTAATCTGTTTCCAACCTCCCCCTACTCTTCATAAAATCAGAGCAAATGAGGACCATGAGTCACTAAACCCACAATCTTTCTGACTATAGATCACAGTCTTTTTCAGGGATCAGTAAAAGCCATGATCCCATTCTTTACAGAATTAGATAATTGCCAATAACGGCACCTTTTGAATATAATCAACTATTACAAAACCCTCTCATTGTTAAAGCAGGCTTTGGATACAAAAAATCCACACATTTTTTGTACTCATTTTAAGAGCATTTAAATTAAAACATTAAATAGTCTCAGTGTAGAACAAAGAATGCATAATAAATAAATGAGCAATTTTACTGAGGCCACAAACTTTCTGAAAAAAAATGATAGGTCTATGTCAGTAAAACGCAAATTAGTAAATATCTTTTTCAACTGTATGAAAGATGTTAAATCAGAAAAATGTTGGATTTCTGTTCAGGATGCCTGATCAATGTCCAAAAATATCCTCTTTTCTGTACCTAAGTAGAGAGAACAAGGTACATTAAGACAATGGGGCTACTGACCATTAGTTATTGACTTCAAAGGGTTAACTCCTCATATGGAGGCTCTGACATCTTTCTAACTCATGGACAGAAAATCACATCCCTTGTTCAAAAACTGTCTACTAATGACATTCAAGTAAACAAGCATTCTTCTGAGATCATCCTGTGCATGATGGAAGATAAACAGAATTTCTCAGCTTAAGGTGGTCAGTAGGCAAGACAGTTGTCAAAGTAAAAGGCAGAAAATAATAAACAAAAAGAAAATTAATTTGTAACAAAACCCAACTGCAAACAATGAAGGACTCCACAAAAACTCTAGCTAATGAAAGATGTTTCCTTCTTTATTATTGTGTAATACTTTTCACAGAAACATAGTATTTACAAATATACACATACAGACTGCTGATCATAAAATGTTATTGAAGAATTAGTCAAAAAAATCAATTTACAAAACCCAAAAACTTTCCAAAGATATTCTGCCTGAAAAAATTTAATGAAATTTCAAGGAGATGCTTCTGTACAGAAAGAAAGGTTTTAGCTTCTTGAGTTCTGGTAAATTAGGCGAGTTGTGAACCAAGTGAGCCAAGCTCAGCTGTACATTTGAGATGAGGCAGTTTTTTTCCAATTGTTCTTTTCACACAATTTCTTGATGGTCAGTTCCAACAGGTCTCAGGAGGCACTGGTTTGGATGTTTTTGGAAGCTGCAAGCATTGCTCTCACTTTGGCCATAAGATCCTGTAGAAAATAAAAGGAAAATGATCAGACATGTCTGAGCTTCGAATAGAGCTAAAACACATGACTGCAAAAACCTGCATGAAAGCGTTAGTGTGTATTCCAATCACACTGGATACTTGGATTCATGACCATCAAATATTTAGTATCTAGGCTAAATCAGTCAAATAATTTGGAGAAAGTTTCTATGACAGCAACTGAAGTCTGGTTTTACCACAATGCAACAAAGTGCTCTGCATAAATATTTCAAGCAGTTTCTATACAACAAAGTACAGAAATCACATCAATTGAAATGGAAAGAAACTATGACTATATCTTCAAAGAAACCCTGTAATGAACACACAATTACTAACCACAGGAGGTTTAAAATAGGAAACAAAAAAGAAAAGAGAAAAAGAGAAGAGAAAGAGAGATGGTAAGAAAAGAATGTAACAATTACTCTGAAACAGGAAGGTTTTTTTGCTTGCTTTGTAAAATCTGAACCAAAAATTTACACAGCAGAGGCATCTTCTCATATGACAGAGTGACTGTGAAACCAAACAGACCCTCAGTTTTGTCTGAGCATCCAGTTGGAACAGCATTACAAAAAGAAATGAAATTTCATGTAAACGGTATTGAAAAACTGGGTTGCAAAAAATGACGACAAAAAAGTGTGTATCAGTAATGAATCAGAGTTACTAAAACATTTGTTCACAAATGCAGTATAAATAAATTCCTTGGTTCTTTTAAAGCATTTTGCATCTGAAGTTCTCAAAACACCCCAGAGGGGAATTTAGCATCACTATTCCTTCTGCTTTACAGATGGAAGGATCTGAATGAGAAAAGATACTGATTTGGTTAGGGTCGGCCAGCATGATGGCAGCAACAACAATCTAATAATTAGGTAAATTCCATTTTTTGGAGCCCTTAATGATAAAGAGATGCTGAACTAATCTGTGTTGGGAAATATCTTGCACATTCAGGTAAGTTTCATTCCCATTTTCTACCTTCTGCAAATAGCAACAAGAACTGCATTTTGATGCAGTAATCATTCCTTCTCTTACAGTTGCATTTCAAGCAAGCAGTCTAATATTAAACTAGGAAATGCTATGCCATAAGCAACATTTAACCCAAAAATGCATAAACCAATCACCTTTGAAAGGTATATGTTTTTAAAGGCTGGGATGTTTACTCTCCTTTGAAGACCATGCTGTAGTTTGCATCTCATTTCTCATACCAGGAATTCCCATGCATTTGTTTGGCAGCCTAAGAAGTGCTGTGGCATTAACACTCCTTTTTCTTTCTCTGCTGCCTACACTTGCTATTTTTCCTGAATAATCTTGTTTAGGGTTTCTCATAAGAAATGGATCAACTATTATATGTAAGGTACTAGACCACTAGTATTAATTCCCAACTACCACTATTTCCATAGCAGAAATAAATCTTTGAACAATACTTATTTCTTCAAAGAATAACCCATTCACTGAAAAAACATCAGAATATAAAAAGCAACTCTGATTTTCTACTGTAAGCTTTTCAAAGCATAATTAAGACAATTTTTCCTTTAAAGTTGGCACATTCAGTTGAAAAAAGTTAAATATTTCTTTCTTCCACGAAACTTGTTAGGAGCTCTACGTGGTAAGATGGGACGCTGATAAGGGACGTACTGCAGCATAATGTGGACTTTAACATCTTTACAGTGGATACAATGTTGCTTAATGAAGTTAGCTTGGTCTTTAGAGGCTTGATTAAAATTGAAAGGACAGAACCTAGAGAAGCAAAATTGTTGTTCCCATAAGCAAACAAATTAAGAAAGACATTGAACATGTCTCTACATCATATGCAAAGTTCAGAAATGCCCAAGGTGGTAAGAGAAGAAAACAATATGCTGGACATACTTAACTAGGCAACATACTCTGAATTTGCCTATTTGTACCTGAGTGATTTTACTCTGCACTGACGACACAATTGCTGAAGAGATTTGGCCATCTTTTTCCTGAGAAACTCCCCTGAAAAATAAAATTAGAAATTTATAGTAAAAGTTTTGAAAATACATTTCACTCACTGTCTTGATTTGGGTTTTATTGTACATGTCTCTCATATGTTAGTTCACAGTTCTCTCAAGTCAACTAGAGGAGGTAAGACAGGGTCAGAAAAATCACTTGTACAACTGCTCAGACAAATCTGAACAGCCGCCTGAGAATTTTTAACAGAACTGTTCTATATTCTGTAGAATTAATCATGAATCTTGACACGTTGCAATTCAAACCACTCTATTAAAGTTCTACTTCAAAGAGTTATCCCATTTCATAAAAGCTTCCAATTTCCAACTTAGAAATAGGTTGCAGAATTTTCTGCACCAGTTTTCCTGTAAGAGCAGGCCGAGATGTTTACTCCAGAAAGCAACAGAGACCCAACACCTTCATCAGACTGATGCAGATAGTGCTGTGTTCCCAGTGACTTGTACTTTTGATAAGCACGCATTGCACACACACAGAGCTCCTCACCCCACGAGTGTGGTCACAGACACCCTCACAGGCAACAGACAGCAGCACTGCAGTATGTAACAGAGCACGGTACCTGGAGCGTTCCTGGCTGGATTCCCTGCTCTCCACAGGAGAGACACTAGTTGAATGTACAGAATTTTTGTGTGTGGATGGTTTGCCTGGTGACATCGATGGTGAGGGAGACCTAGCTCTGGATTTAGTACGTGATCTAGACCGCCTCTTCTTCTTCTTTTCATGGGGACTTCTGTGAGAAGAAAATACTTCATTGAAGAATATTCAAAACAATATTACACTAGCTAAGCTGAAGTTACTTTTCACACTTCTGAAAGCTTATGTACCCTCTTCCACAGGATGTTTCTCTTGCATTCAGCAAGCATTAGTCTTACCCAATACTGCACTTTTATGGTTGTACAAAATACGTTCTCAGAAGATCTTTTTAATATATTACATTAGGCAACTACCGACTCCTGAGGTTCTCACTTGGAATGCTGCCTCATGGGTGCACACGAATTGCTGGCCAGTGTTTCACTGCTTGAAGGATGACAACAAAAAGCCTTTCATTGGAGACTTGCAGAATAACTTTGCTAGAGGGAAGTTCCTTCCCAAACAACATCAGACATTTAGAATGCAATGAGAAATATAAGAGTTTATATCCCAATTTTCCTAGCTCATAAAATAAACAAAACATGGAATTATAGCCATGTAAAATATCTACAAGGCAAATCCACAGTTTGTTTGGTTTTTAAAAGAAAAAAACCCTTTCCTTGTGATCCAACCTGCAATGCAACAAACCACAGGATCAGAATTTTAAACAAACTGTTGTATTGCACTCAGACTAACCTGGACCTAGCAGTGTGCCTTAAGTGCAAACTGTTTGCGACATGGAAATTAGATCCACAAATGTTTGTCAGTATGAAAGCTGAAACCAGGGACTTATGGGTACCTGATGTGTTCATTACTGACAGAAGGGAACAAAGGTAGTCACCTCACAGGCAATATTAAGCTCAAAGAGAATTCAATTAGTAATATATTAGAGATGGAACTATCAAAAATTTTTACCTGGTTATGAACTTCTGTCTGTATGATTTACATACTAGTATTGATATTACTATAATTAGAATTATTAGAGTGATGCCTTAATTAGAGTTAGGCAATACCTCACTGTAGGCAACTCTCCCTAGTATGCACTGCTAGAATTCTATTCAGAAGAATGTTGTTGAAGCTTCTAGAACATCTTAAAACACTAAAACTTTAAGCCACCTTTTAAATATCACATTATTCATTCCTTTACTTTGATTTTTCATGGGAATTTTCTACTTCAAAAGGTGCTATGCTGTAACACACTGAATTCCCATATAAATAGCGAACAACTGTGATGCTTAGAATATACCCCACAATTTTTTATATAGAATTTAACATTCAAGACTTAAAATTGCAAAACCCCCTTATACTTTACTTGCATAAATAATGATTAAGTGGCAGACAAAAAAACCCACAGCCTCTAACATTTTCATGACTACACAAAACCAGCAGCTACAAAGTAATTGTTCCTTGGCTAGCTATGTACTTTAATTGCTTGGTTTCTTACAACATCATCATGTAACCAAGCTGAGAACAGTTTTCATCATTTTTAAATCTTGAAAATCTTGGTCAACATTTGTCACGCAAGAAAAGTATTTTACAGTAAGCTTTTTCAGTGTTTTTCATCTCAGATTACGATGAACAAATAAAACAGCTGAATGATGAAGCATTTGTTCCATAACTGAACATGGAAACCGGTCCATCACATTTTTACTTGAAAATTAAACATGTCAGGACTGAGACAGTTTTTGATTTAATTTCTGCAATCAGAGCCACAAAATATCCTTATCTATGTCTACCTACAATACTCTTTCTTCACTCTACATCTTCTGTACTTACTGCCATATTTTATTGCGTCATGTTCTGGTTTCCTGTTTGAAGCCTATAACAGAAGTTTAAAGTTTTGACCTATATAAGTAATATTACTCACAGAGGAATGTAGTTTGTTTCACAACTGCCATTATAATTTACAACTTGGAGTGGCACAATTCTAAAAATAATTTATAGTTTAAAATGCTGAATGGTCAAGCAGCAGACACACCAACACAGCATTAAAAACAGCACAGGGTTGTGAAAATAGATTTTTTTGTGCGTTTACAGGAAAACAAACGTTTTAAGCTTCCGTATCTTTTCCGCTTAACCAAATTTCCATGAATTCCACAGGAGCCTCTATTATCTTCATTTGATGAATGTTAAAAACTAGATCAGCTGGAGTATACTTAAGAAGTTCTCAATTATACCTATCACACATCAATTAATTACAGGCTATCAAGAGATGGAAACTTGTCATAAGAAACAATACAATTTTTTTAATGAAGCTGAAAGTGATCTCTTTGTTTCTTATTCCACAAGACATACAGAGAAAGAAGTTGAAGACTAAATGCCATTTTGATTGTAATAGTTTAAGAGAGATTATGTGCAGGGTGCTCTCAAAATGACACCTCGATTCATACTTCACATTCTGGTCTGCCAATAAAATAACTGCAAAATAACTGTGTGCTAAATCAGAGTTGCCCTTATTTATGCAGATGTGATGTGATGTCAAGAAAGTTGACACCATAGTTGTGCTATGACCTGTGCAGAGGTCATACAGCTTGCACAAGCACAGCACGAGAAAATGACCCAACAAGAGGGAAATATGAAACTCCAAGTGAAATTTGAACTCTCATGGCCAGCAGACAGCAGTGTATTAATTAACATCTACCAATTTGACGGGACAGCTGGTGTTCAAACATACACAAGAACAAGGAAGAACAACAAGTTCTCTTTTTTTTCCTCCTCAAAAGTATTTTTCTATCAAAATAAATCTCCAGAACATACAAAAGTTAAGTTCTAGCAAAGGAGTCTACAAGACATCAGGCATTAAGTCTGTTAGGATGCCAGGACCCCATTGCCCAGGACCAGGAGCCCTTACTTGGAGCGGGGCCGTTTCCTGCTGTTCCCAGGACTATTGCTGATGCGATACGCTGTGGGAACACTTCTCTCATCTCTCCGTCGTTCTGGCGTATGAGCCCTTCTCCGGGGTGACCTTGATCGTGACCTGAGCAGAGAAAAAACATTCAAAAGTTTGCTTTTTGTTACTCATTTCAAATCTTTTACTTCAGTGGAATTGTGCTTCACCAAATGCGAATATACCATCTTTCAAACACCTATTTTAAATCAACATGGTGCATTTAGGCTCCAAGACTTGTCAGCTGTGTAAAAATTTCTTGCCTATCCAAGACATTTGAGATTAAGTTGTCCATTGCTTTTCACTCCCAACAGGAGGCTAAAAAAAACCTTATTTTTTGGTCTTGTCTGCTACTGTACAACTTCTGTATTAGTTGATGGAAAAGTTTTCTTTTAGTCCAGCCACCTTTTGTGGCAACATAGTTTACTAACATTGGTGTGCAGAAATCCGATTTGGCTTGAAGCCTGGGATTGGCAGGCCCGACCCTGTCTTCCCAAATTAGTGGTGTGTTTTTAGAACTGCTGCCTCACAGAGATAAATACATGTTCTTGTTTGCAGTGCCTATCTAACACTGACAAGTCCAGGAAATGTCCCGGATGCTGCAGAACAATCCTAGTACAGTCAATATTTTCACCAGTTTAAGTGACCAACAACCCATTATCAGTGCTGTTTGGCACTAGCACTTTGACTTGAAATACTTTTCCTAGAAAAGTGAGAAAAAGATCAAGAAGGAAAAATAGAAAGCATGCCCAGTTAAGATCAGACATCTTCAGATTCACACAATATAGATAATATATACACACACAAAATCCTGAGCAATTTCTGTTACACCTACAACAAAAAAGCACAACTGAAAAGAAATTATCACAATGGCAGATAACTGTTGCAAATAAACTGCTTTGACACTTAAAAATCTGATCCTTACCAGGCCATTCAGAAGGATTAAAAAAAAGGAAAAAAAACAACAGATTATAAAACTTGGGTTCAGTCAGACACCTTGACATTTTACCAGGATTTCCCTCAAAAGAGCTCCAGCAGTCAAATCTTTTCATTGCCCAAGTTGCCTGGTAATTTTTCCACTCTGTTGCTGCTGCCACTGATGAGTTGCTCAGACTCGGCTCCATGCTCAGTGTCGCTGTGGATGCTGTGAGTCTGTGATATGGAGGCACACACTTCACATTCAGACTATAAGGTCCTAGTTTTGGTATTAACTAGAATCCTGAAAAGGCTTAGTCCCTTAACCAAAAGCTGAACCTTAGTGAAACACGCCTGTATGGACCAGCCTAAAAAAAGTCCAAACAATCAGAAAGAAAAAGACATTAGCTTCATTTTTATGAACTGACATTTGTGGTTCTACAGCATTCTTCCAATCACCAAATATTAAGAACTTTGGCCATTTGCTTCAAACAATTAAAAAACAGCTAATCAGTTTTACTGCAATATATAAATTATTACTTTCATTAGACTGTAATTCCAGAAGGCGCTTTATTCCTTTACGACTTATGCTTAGAAGGGTCCCAAAAAAAGTTCAAAGGGTTATGAAGCTTGGCACGTCTCACTACAAAATTGGAATTAAAATTGCCTCAGCAATAAGAAAATCACTTTTGGAGGAGAAAAAAAAAACCACCCCCAAACAATCTTTTTTAACAAAGAACAGCTACTTCCAAGTCTATTAAATTCCTAATATTGAAGCAAAAAGTCTCACACAAACTCCCTCACAGGCGCACTCTATCCAAACTTATTGCAAAGTAACCTGTTAATAAAATATACCACTAATTACTGCTAATAATTCATTAACTGGATATATTATGTACCTTAGTACTACTCTATTACTAAACAGTATAAAGTAAAACAGCAATACTGAAAAGAAACTCAGACTTTCCATCTCTCGTTCAAAATGAACATCCAAAGTTCACCCAATCAAATCACTGAATCATTTGGTATGTAACAAGTGCCTCTGCTTCCCTTCCTCTCCTCTCACACTCACAAACGAGTAGATTTATCTGTGGGTAGGAAACAGAGATTGAGGTGGACATCACCGTTGTTTACAGTTACACGTGAGCTGGAAGAGTCCACTGCCCATCCCAGGTATGACACCCAGCACCACTGCCAGAAACAGCTCAGACCCATGGTGCTTTAAAGTCAATGGGAAATAAAAAGAGTGATTCAGCATTTACTACATGTGACTCTAAGATACCAAAAACTTTGTTTTCCAAGCCAGATTTAATAAATGTGCCCCATCTTTGATATCAAATACTTATTTGTAATAACTAATCATCTCTTTGGGACCGACGGGTCTGTTCTGCAGTACCTTACAGAACTTTGGGACACGGTTTACTGTGTACATGACTTGTTTTATCTGTCATGTTGGTCTAGAATTAAAATTGTATGATACCAGGAGCTTTATAGGACTAATTTTGTTCCAGAAAATAACATGCATTTATACAGAGAACTGCTGTTAGCATACCACATGCCACAATTAAGCCAGCATTATCTGGGCTCTCTATAAAGCTATGATTTTTTAAATTTGTTTCTGTAAAATAGGCTCGGCTGTTAACCAAAGAAATGAATATGCAAAACATGCTTCGAATCAACTTCATGTTATTGGAACAGAATTTTTCAACTTTATTACTGCTGAAGATGCATAAGAAAATATAAAAAACGCAACAGTATCAAAATCGTATCTTATCATCAAAGACTATTCTTAAATGCAGCAGAGCCTCTAAACCTGTAACAAGGCAAAAATAAATTATAAGCAAGTGATGTAAAGTGGTATACAGAGAAATATACTGCAAAGTTCACTCACAGGACTTCTAAGCATAATATGCATTTTGGAAAAAAAGAAGAAAATGACAAACCAAAAAAGAAGAGCTTGCAAAGTATCTTGAACATACCTTGAATAAAGAGCAAAGAATGTTACTGTAAATTTCGATGTTTACCTACACTTCCCACATTTTATTCCCCATTAACTTGTCACAGTAAGTTATATGATAAAGGTGACTTTTAATCTTACATTTCGAACAGATTAAGATAAGGCAACAATACACCATTAGACTGGGAAATTCAAATAGTGCACAGTTACTCAAAATAGGGCTGTTCCAAAGTAATTCAGCACCACTGTCCACACAGTAATGACCGTCTCTAAGTGCCATCCACTTAATGCAAGATGAACGCATTAACATCCAGAAACAGTTTACACTTTATTCCAGGAGGGTATGGCTCTTTACATAACTATTCATTCAGCTGGAAGCTGTAAAGTCCAGTGCTTTGGGAAGCTACGAAAAAAATACTGGTCTAGGTGAAGCTGAAGAATCCTGTTCTAGAGAAAACTGACGAGCAAAGAGATGTGAAACATGCCAAGCTTTGACTGAAGCAACACAATGCACTGAAATAATTTTATCTGAAAGAACCTAAAAATAAAAACACATTTTAAAAAAAAAAGAAAGACAAAACCCACTAATATATTCCAGCTAGGCAAGAACACCTGCCTTTTTTTGGCAATTACTAAGACAAAGCACTATTTTTGCCTAAACATTTGAGAATCAAAACAAATCAGTATCTGACAGGGTTATGAATCAGCCTCCTGCTCTTGATTATTCTACAATTTTTCTGTTTCAGGAGCAAGAGCTCTAACTTTGGAAATACAGTACGTTAAGGCATAGCAAACACTTTCAATAAAGCACACCTTCAATCATCATTTCTTGTACAAGGCCTTTCCTGTTCAGCTCTGAATTTTGTGAAGTTAAAACACGCAAAAGGTTTTCAGTGCAAAATCTGGTGCTGTTTTTCTGCATAACTTTAAAATTCAGCCAGCCAGCATCAAGCTTATTGGACTTCTGAGGTTTTAGAATTCAACAGCTCAAGGAAATATCTAACCAGATTTAACCAGGTGTTGTGGTGATTCATGATTTTCATGCTGTTATGTGCCTGTCTTTTGATTTGTGCCAGGAGGCAAATTCAAGAGAGCAAACACAGATTAGCTCCTGTAATTACCTACTCTTGATGACTTTTGTGTGATTTTTTCATCATCTGAACTGTGGCCACCAAAAAAAAAACCCGCCAAAAAAACCCTCCCATCAAAACACAAGGAAACTCTCCACCTTATACCTGGCAAACCTCAGTAGACTGTTGTCTTTTCATCGACAGAACCAAATGCAGACCTGTGGGCTGGTGAAAGTATTCAAGCCTCTATAAAGGACCAGATAACTGCTCTCCCCGAAGTCACCAAAGACATATCTCAGTATACACTAAATTGAACCCGCAAAGTCCCATTAATCTTGTTACTGCCTGCTGCAAACTCATGCAACATGCCGGATTATCTTTACACTATTGAGCAGCACACCCAAGTACTGCTAAGGGCCTTCTCAAATGATTCTTTGTCCTTAAGTACCACAGAAGATGTTTAATTTTTTTTCTAGCATTACTCTGATGTTTCTCCTTGGTTTTACCATGTATCAGTAAAAATGTGGATAAATACATGCAGCATAGCTTGGATGAAGTGATATGGCTGGTTCAAGCGAAGATACAAGTCTTGGCAGGGAGTTGAAATGTTGAGTGATTCACCTGAGGAGGCTTTTCCCCAAGATATGCTTGACTCTGAGAGGACCTGCATTCAATTCTTAAGCAAGGAAAGCTTCATTCAACATCATTCCCTTTAAATGCTGGTAAGCACAGAAAAGGAACGGCACACAGTATTTCGGAATGTGCCTTACAACACAGCACGTCATGACAACTTATTGTCAAAGGTCATCAAATAAGCAACATGTCAGACTGATCGTTTCAGTCCAAGTTACGCTCATTTAATTCCTGGCATCTCTGAATAGCAGAGATTTCTGCAGAAAAGTATTGTTCTTGAACTCACAAATCAAGTATAAACCAGTAAGTTGTAACATATTAACATTCCTATTAGTGTAGTTAAGACACTTCATTAAACAAAAAAGCACAAGAAACCTAAAAGAAGTCTTGGCACACTGTCACCAGGGGCTAGAAGCTTTTTTCAGACATCTGCCGTAGGCAGAGACACAAAGAGGAAGTAGTGTATGGTTTCACATGCATCGCATACTTATACAGCTGTGGCAGTATTTATATGCACAATTTGCTTGAACTACAAGCAACTTAAGTAGCTGTGGCCTGATCCACAGAATGTACCCTCAAAAGCCCTTCCTACTGACCACAGTAACTGCACTGTGGCAGGGCATTCAGATATGACAAATTTTACAGACAGTAAACTTTGAAAAGACCTGCCACATTTGATGCATATGTGCCACATATAGCCTTCAGGGTGACTGTAACCTTTGCAATGGGTATAAAAACACCTGTGTAATGGAAGAAGTGCAAAGATGTTTTAAGTGTTAACCCACACAGAACTCTAAAGAATATGTCTGGTTTCCAAACCCACCTTGAATGCCTGACAGTCCTATAGGCAGTGGGAAGTGAGTGTTTTGCTTTTGAATGTGATCTAGACCTGGACTTAGATGATGAATGATACTTGAATGGTGATCGAGATCTTGACCGAGATCTTTTCTTGTGTTTTTTCCTTTTCTTTTCCTTTTCTTCATCCCTAGGAGGATCTCTGCTTCTGCTTGAAGGCCTTTCTGCTTGTTTAACTTCCAAAGGTAAAGTTCTGACTGCAGTCACAGGACATGGTATACTACTGACACTCTGAAATCAAAGATAAACAAAGAACAGTGTTCAGTTTCCCAAGTTAGTCATGCTGCATTGGGATTATGTAAAGTGTGCAAAAGTAAGGCTGACATCTTCAAACACATGCATCCAGCAGAACTTAATGGAGGCCTACAGTTAGGAGGTACAGTTCCCCAAAGATACATATGCAAGTTGGTATATGTACGCTAAGACTGTCAGATTAACCAGGACATAGTTCTGAAGTTTTCATCTTTAGTTTTTAGAAGAAATGTGTTCTAAAAAAATGGGTACTATCAGGTATCTTTTAGTCTACTTTCACGTCTTACTTAAAACAGGACAAACCTGGAAATACAATCAGGAACTACTGACATTCAAAGCTAAGTTTTAGTGTCACTTTCCTCCATGAACTGTGCTGTTTGGATGACAACTTCAAGAAAAACAGCAAAATGAACCAGTGCTGATAGAAATTATGTCTGAACTTTGCAAAATAAATGTTTTAAATGTAAAGAATTAGGAAGATCACAAAATTTATTAATCTCAAAGACAGAACAGGTCCATGCACAGTTAATGTTCAGTGAATAATTCCAGCTGCAGGAGGCTAAGCAAAATCATACCACAACATTTTCAAATTATCAGCTTCAACCCCAGAGAATTCTGCTCAATGCCTTGTTTAGAACAATTCAAGTCAGGCACTACAGATATGCTCCTCATTTCAAAGCCTGTCATTTCCCTGGCTGCCATTTCAAGGCAACTGGAGAAATCGGTTTCCCTGTCATAATTTCTGCTCCACCTGGTCTGACACTTTCACTGTTTGATACAAAGATACTTACCAGGACTGCAATAAAAAGTTATACATTAAAACCTGAAATACCCAAATTAGAAACAGGTGATCTTTTCCTTTCTTTTTACCCTTCTCCTACCATGAATACATAAAGACAGTAACTAACCACAGTTGAATAATCAAAAAGGCAGCTCTGCTTCAAGTTAGAGACGTGACACCTTTTCATGCTTTAACTGATAACTGCTATCACAATATTTACAAAACCAGCAACAAAGCAGTACTAAAGTAGCTTGCTTCAAAGATCATAAACATTTTACAGCATGATCATTTGAGTGACTGGTTTACCAGAGGCCTATCTCCAATTTCACAAACTCCACGTGTAACTGCAGACACCTCATCTCCGGTTTCCTAAGAGGCCACCAGAGTTGACTTTCGTTCCTTTGACATTATTCATCTCTTTATACAGTACACGAGTCTTTGCTTTGAACAATACTGAATATGAAATAGCCCAGTCTGTCTTGAAGTAGTCACCTCTAATAGCTTGAAATGAAAAAAGTGTTGACAAAAAGTAGTGTTAAGAGGAAAACAAGAGAGGCGAGAAAAACCCAATGGTTTTCAGTGCTCAGGTTCATTTGGCCACATAAAACACAAACTCTCCTATGACTGCCCAAGAAGGAAGTTAATAAATGAATGACACATTTACTTTTAGCTCACATGTAGAGATTCTCTCAGCCACCTGAGCGACGAACCACACAGTGCTAAGCCCAACTATGTTTCCATCAAAAGCATCCACTGCTGACACTGGGCTCTCCTTGACTTTCAGGAAGCTGACATTAAGGAGTGACAGCACTGTCTGGATCTCTGGGAAGCACAGATGCAGGCTGGCTGGCGGATTCAAACACCACTGCTTCAGACTACTGATGAATCACATCTGCAGAGCCATACTGAAGCAACTTTAGCTACCTCCGCGTGAAATACGAAGGTTCTTCAGTGAAATACAACAGGTAACACAAAGGGAGAAGTCACCCACTCATCCACCACTGTGCCCAGGTGCTCTGGTGACAGATGTCATGGCCTTATGACAATCGCCTGAACAAATGGGCCACTTTCCTCAGTGGCACCTCTAGTTGCCTTCAAGAAAAACAGCACCAGCAAAATGACTTGACTCACCACCAGAGCAGAACACAACTCAGTGAAAGCAGTCAGCAAATTGCTAGGCCACAAATAATATCTCTAGGTGTATAAATATTTGGAAACAAATAAGCTGTCTTGGAAAATAAGGTAATGGGAATTGAAATTGGAGGCATGAATGCAGAAAAGAATAATTTAAAAAAAACCAAAACAGTAAGTACAGAACTGGGAGATTACAAAGCACTCTGCTTCAACTGATCAGGCTCTGCCAATATGCAGGCCAGTAGAACAGTTTTGGAAAGCATGGAAACAAACCTGTTACCTGATGAATTTTATTATGCATCTCAAGGGATGAGAGATTTACACTGTCTGAGAGCTCTTCTAAGAAGTTAAACTGCAAACATTCAGATAGCATTCATTGAATCTCACTTCTTTGTCCATTTTGGGTAACAGCACATTTTTCTGGCCTTTACTAAATGCTGGTGTCAGACAAATTCACTGGCAGAGCTGTTCTTCAGCATTTTATTTGCATGACTGAAGCAAATCTGACCAAAGTAATGCCAAAACATGATTCAACAACTCTTGTTTAGCAGGAATGAATTAGGAAAGAGCTCTGTAAATAGGGAGAATTTATAGCTTTATGAGAACAGAAATGAGTACTTCAGTTCATATAAGTCATTTGCATATCTGCAATATTCATAAGCCCAGAACACACATTAGTTATTTCTGGGGTTACACCGCTTAATCAATACACAAAGCCAAAATTAGAAATGAACCAAAATGTGCTTATTGCAACAGAACAAAACACTAGCACTGTGTCTGGCTCAAACAAAATCAACTGGCAAAGGACATTATCAATAATACTACAAACAGCTAATATTTCTTTTACAGCCATTGGAACCCTATGTCAGATCAAAACTGCAAAGAGTGAAGAACGTCAGAACTGTCAAGAGTGCATCAACAATTCTTTTACTTCACTAAAATTCAAAAATACTTCACATTCTTTTCTACCACTGTATCTTTTTTACTTCAGGTTCCCCAAAGCTTATGGTGAAGTATACCCTGACTGAGAATTAATAAGCAACTGTCTACTAGCAATGGAAGTGTATTATTTTTGTATTCATTGCTCTGTGGAACAAAGCAAGCAGTTACTTCTACTTAGAAGTTTGTCAGTCCTAGTATTAATAAACTGGCCCAAAATATTAATTTGAAGAGATAAAAGTGTTTCCTATGGAATATGTTCCTATAGAATTTGTTCTACAGGAACTCAAAGACTCAACAATTTCATCTGGGTTACTCTGCTGCACTAAAACCCAGCTATTAACAGTACACTGACCATGGTACGGTCTTCAAAAACAGACAAAATTTTGACAAGGCCAACTGCAAAGAAATTAGTGCCTGTGAATCTGTTTGCTGTGTGGATCAATATGCCTATTTGCTTTGAGCGCTTTGAAGACTAAAAATCAACGCATAAACATTCTTACCTCCTCACCTATCTTAATTAAAATGGCAGTTCCTGATATTTACCTTTTTTCCCCCCTGTTAAAAAATGACTAAAGTATTTATGCTATAAGGAATTACAACTCTCATGTAGATTTTGTTAGTAGGGTTACTGCAATAAAAAAAAATTCCAAATACCAGCAAGTTATCCACCCCTCAAATGCCACATTAGTATGTGACATTTATGTTTTTCCTTTATCTTGCTTTTTCAAAAAGATGGATAAATTTACAAGCAAACCCAACCCCTCCTCCCACACTAACCAGAAGATATAGATATCTATAGTCTGAAAAAAAATAGTAAAGAAAGAAGTGAATGGCTCAGAAATATTCTAAAGAATTTTTTTCCTTAAATACTTATGGGATGGTTTTGATCAGACAATTACATTTTGCTCAAAAATTAACAAAGAAAATGTGTAAACATAAAATGATGTTACATATTATTATTCCAAATAGGCATGCAGGAATATCTACAGTCCATTGTTAAAAAAGTAGGATAAACTACAGAAGTGTGAAAGACATACACTATCTACAGCTGTTGATAACTCTGTTATGCTTGACAAAACTAGAAGAGCATCTCATTTTTAAAACATGGCACGCTTCTATTTCACTCATAAACAGACTACTTTCTGCAAGGAAAAAATAATTGTTACATACAGGACAAAAGTAAGGACAAGCCATCTAAAGAAACAAATGATAAAACAGGGCTTCAAAACCTGGGAAGATGAAAGAGCCAAAAGAAGGGAAGTTTTGCTTTGTGCCACAGAATCTTTATATTCAGAGGCATAACAGCAGACAACACTGGGGACAAGTCACTAAAACAGCATCACTTTCAAATCATGTGCTTGTCTGGTTTTGCAACAATGACTGTGGATTTCTCTTCTCGTTTAAATCAAAGGTTTACACAGGTAAGTTTGGGTATAACCAACTGGCTTTTACATGCTTATCAAAGCACTGTCACCACTAAAACATTTCTGACACAGAGTAAAATATGACATTTGCAGAATAATCCATGACAAGCCCCACTACCAAGGACATACAATCTTATTTTTAAAAATTTGAATTAATTTAAATAATTTTGGAATGAGATTTGCATTTCAGATCATGAAACACATTACTTTATTTGTTTTAAAGTAAAAAGGCAGTTCAGTGAAGCACTCCATATAACCTGGCATATTCCAGCTCAGCATGGAAGAACTGCAGTTGTTAAAACTACAAGCTGTCTGCTGTTACAGGACAAGGAACTTACATTCATTGCAGAATGAAGGCGACTTCCCCTCAGTGACACTGACAGGCTTTTGGCTTTAGGCCAAAGAGCCTACATAAAGTCTATGTGTACCAAAAGTCTATATGAATTATACATGTAAACACAAGGGAAACATCATCCAGTTACTGTTTATCCACGTCCTCGACAAGGGCACAGACTTCACTGGCCACAGAATCACTGGAAGCTAATCAGTTTTGGAAACTCAGATAAGCTCCACACTTTCCAAGTACTGGTTTGAGGAAATATTATGCATAACTGCACTGTTCTAACGCATGCAAGAATGGTAAGGAGCCATTTGTGAAAAGCTGTGCTGCTTCACTGCTCAAGATTTTTCAGCCTTTTGTTTCTCCTGCTTGATTTCACTTTAAAGAAGAATAGGAAGCCATATAAAAGAAATAATTCAGCTATGGAAAACACAGGAGTGACTATTTTTAAGATTCAGCTGAAGCCAAAACAGCTCAGAAGTGCCCTGTTCTGTGGTAGTGACTGTCCTTTACCTGCAGTCAGCAGAACTGATTTCATTCAAAGATGTAATGTACTCAGTATCAGTGATCCTTTCAAGAAATACAAGGTATTAGGAAAATCTGACAGAGGTCACAAAAGCTTTGTGCATTTAATGTATTTCTGCACATTGTGATAAATAGGTTTTCAGCACAAATGTACACTGTATGTACACATAAATAGCATTACTAGTTTTATACACTTATTAGGCTGGGACAATGTAATGGAAATTATGCATCTCCCACAGATATTCTCAACTCCTCTTCATACTTTATTATACAAGCCAGTCATTACTCCATTTTTGAGACACATTTTAAGCTACAAAAATCATGCCACTACATTAACTCTGACCAGTGCATATCAGTCTTTGTTTCCCGGACTCCTCACTGGATGCTCCTACCCCCAAAACAAGAGACGAAATACATTTAGTGACATTTTTGGTGGACACAAATATTTCATTTTTTTCTTTGTTTTCTGATTTAATTACCCCAATTAGTTCCATTGACCAAACTACAAAACCAGTTTTACATATCTTTCTCTCCCAAATTTTTAACACACTTTCTTTTTATTACGACCACTGTAGTTATCTCCTGTTACTTTTGCAATCAGTGTTTTTAAATGCATCTTTTTGTTTCTGAAACGTGACTGAAAAAGCTTAAAAAAACCAAACCAGTGCTACATATTTATTTACAAGCTGATTTAGACATCATAATGCAGCATACTGGGTTCTCAGGGTATAAAACAGAGGTTAACAAATCTGCAATATGATTTCACTCATCTTTCTCCAATACAATTTCTTGACTCAAATGGGCTGTTACAAATAGCCAAAGCAGGCAAGAAGAGAAAAAGGCAGATTATTTGGAATGAATGGAAATGGACACTTTTTCGAATATGGAACAACAGCTAGAGAAACATTCATTTTTCAAAATAAGCTTTTATCTGCAGAAGTCTATATGCATTTATCTACATAAGCGTGTCACTAAGCAAACTACACTTAGCAGGAATATTACTTCCAAAGACATTATGGCATTTTTGACTGTTCATTAAAACAGTATAAGCACTCCCAATACAATAGCCAATTTTATTTTTAAAAAGGAAGGTCACGTCAGAAAACATTTAAATACACATTTGAAATTCTAAATAAACCCTTTAATAATGAAAGCACCTCCAAACCATTTTTATTGGTAAGAAACAGTGAAACTGGTTACTTTAAAATTCTCAAATACACTGGAATTCTTTGTGTAAGAAAAAATAGATGCCTTCTCTGAAACTGTATTTCTGTGGAAGAAGAAAAAGAAGTTTCTAGAAAATCAGTTTACTGAGAAGTGAGATAGGGTGTGGTTTTTTGTTGAGAAGTTCAGCTTAGCTGAAGTTCAGCTAAGCAAGTTCAGCTTAGAACTTTAGTAAGTTCAGATCTGAGTGAGAACATTCATCTGCTCTTCTGAAAAAGAGTCAGCTGTCACTGGTTATTTCAGGCATTCTCTTAAAGAAAAATATCAAAAGAATCTTAGCTTAGGAATATCTGTGTCCTTGACAAATTCCCTTGAGAAAAAGAGCAGAACTGCAAATGTGGGGAGCTTTGCATTGTCATTGTCTCTTTGCATTCACTCTTCAATATATAACTGAAAAGAAGTACTGAACATTTGTGTCAGGGAAAATTTGTTAGCAGCAGCAATGAGAAACCCAAACAGGATCTCTTTTGGGATGTGACCACACTTAAATCACATATCTGCTACTCTCTGATGATATGGATCACCTAAACTGCAGATGTCTCTTCCAACTGTTCTCTTGAAAGTGTTTTGAGGGGTAATCCATGATTTATGCAGAAAAATCAAGAACTGGGCAATGAACTACTTGCTAGGTAGTGGAATTCTTTCTGAGGGAAAGGAAACAATGGAAAGCCATGTCATTCTTTCTTGTAGCCAGTCTGTCACAATCAACATCTAAAATTTTCCATCAGTATCCAGAGATGACATTTTGCTTGAGGAGTGCAACCGAGAGTGATTTTACTGGCTTTTCTGGAAGCAATGTAATTCCAAACCCAGGAAACTGAGATTCTACTTCCCAGCAATATTTGTATTTGTAATGTACAGCAAAATCATCAATATACACATCAAATAAGTAAGTATCACAACTTAAGCAAGTCATCCCAATACTCTTGCAAGGTGAGCGTTCCAATACTTGGATCACTAGTACAGAGTTAAAACATGGAAGCTCCTTCTCCCTTCTGTACCTGGCTAACTGACCTAGGCATTGCACAGCCTACTTCTCTACCAGTTCTTTAATGACAGATGAGAGATATATGTAAGATAACAGAAAAAGATTAACAGTGTTTAAAATTCAAATTTCTCCCCATTTAGAAAAGCTTCTATCTCTTCAGTCAAGTTCATAACACACTGTCAGATTCACATTCCAGAGTTAAGTTTTCTGCCAGCTTTATGAGAAAGAGAAATTTATTTCTTGCTTACCTCACTACTGAAGGAATTCTCTTCAGTTTTCTCAGTTTCTGCCTCTGCCAGAGGGTTTTTCAGGGTCTGCAAGAATAAGGCAGCTTTCCTTTTGCGCTCTGCTTGCAGCTGCTTCTCCTTTGATTCTTTGGAGGCCTGTGCAAGCTTCTCCCTTGCTGCAGCTGCTAATCTATCCTCTAGTTTCTGCTTTGCTAAGAAAGACAATTAAGCATTAAGCTTAGAGTGAGTCATGTGTGGGGAACTCAGGCTTCCTTAAAACAAACACACCCCCATTACAAACAAGAAAACAGCCCCTCCAGCCATTCTCAAGCTTTTCCAATACAGCCATTCAATGACACGATAAGGACATATCAGCTTGAAATCAAGAAATTCCAAGCATCTTAATTCATAGATATATCATTTGCTTGAGGCAAAGCAGTACAGGTAAAGTAAAAACTTCCAGCTTAAAATGACAAGAAAATCCAATCCTGATTATTCAGGATACTTGTCCTTTTCTATTTATAAGAGCTACCTAAAGAAAGTAGCTCTGTAAATTCAGAGGGTTTTTCTCGTAAGTCTTAAAGTGACGCAAACTCTCCAGTTTGCTCTTTCCACTGATCCGATCTTCAGTTTCCAGCCCTACTTAAATATATGTTAATTTGTTTATATAAAGAGCTGCTCCAGAAATTTTCAGAAACTGCTTCATCATTGCTACAACCAACAGATTTTGTTGTGTGATTACATGTTGTATGTGACTACATGAAGAGAATAAGCCAATTGATTTAACTATGCACCTAACAGCTACTTTGTGTAATGTTTTTCATCTTACACTTCCATTTTTGTGTTCTGTATATGTACAAAACAACTGGATTTTTTTGTTCAGTTGCAGAAGTTTTTCAACACACAGCTTCTTCTAAGTGTATTTTACACTTCATTTTTATTATCATACAATATATCTCATATTTGCTTTAGATATGTAACGCCATAGCATACTTTGTGCTACTGCGGTTTACAAAGGAACTGCTACTTAGAAGCAAAAAATCATCATTTTGAAAATAAAAAATTGAATTCCTGTGGCATACTCATAGCTGTGAGAAATACTGAGTTTTTAAGCTGCTAAATACTGACAGAACATCCACTTTAATAAGCACACTCTGCTGTGAAACAGCCTTGGGGAGGAATGGGTGAAACTGGATTCTTTTAAAACATCATTCCATTCAAATTCACACAGCATGCCCTTCTGCCCTTACGCACATTAACACAGAACAGGAAAAACCCATACAAAGATTTAATGGCATTGCATTATAAGAGCAACAAAACATCAACAAGGCAATATTAGTCTATATGGGAGTGCTATATAAATGAAAAATAGCTTGGAGCAATTTACTGTTCTCCGAAAAAAATGAGAAACAGGTATGTCTTTGCTGGGCTTTGTTAACGCAATCTGGAAACTACAAAGTCAGTGCTTTACTAGAAGGTTGTAATGGAAAACCAGTATAAAATTCAGAAAGATCAGGCACTAGGACAAAGCACTCAACCACCCCAGCGTGTTATAAGTTTGATTTTGTCTCAGCAACCAATGAAGATTGCGTTCTTAAAAATAAGGAGGAAACTGTGGGAAAAGAATTCTGATTCCTGTTAACACGACAGAAAAAAGATTCAAAACACTTAAAATGTCACATATGGCAGTTTTGCAGTTTGCATGAAGGACTCAATCCTTCATTTTGTTTTCAGTGCCACATGGCATACCTTGTTTAGCTTCCAACTCCTCCTGTGTAAGTTGAGGCTTTTTCTCTTCAGGAGCAGTACAAGGAGTGGTAATTGCTGGAGTATGGTTTGATGCACTATTAGCATTCTCTTGGCCTTCCTTTCCCTCCTCTTCCTCGTCATCACTGTCATCATCTAATTTAACACGGTTTTTCTCCAAAGGAAGAAGGTCATTTTCTTTGGCCTTGATTGCAAAGCTTATTGGAGCAAAGGATGCTGTGAATGAATGGGTAAGATTTCACACATCATTAGACTACAGTAGAAGCCAGATTCAATTTCTTGACTTTCTCCATTACTCCTGCAGACTACACCACAAAAAAAGGAAGTTCCATCATCCTATTACTCTAATTATTTTGGTAAAAAGGACAACATAACCCTTTTTTTTCTCTTTTTTTAAGCAAATGTTGGAAACTTCATTTGCTGTGTAACGATCTCAACAACAACAAAAAAAAAAAACAACCCAGCATTAATCTCCAACTCATTTATCCAAAATTACACTTCTAAGAATAAAAAATGGAATTTCTCACTACCTAGTACCTAGTATATGGTCTGCTGCAATACTTATCTTCCTCAGGATGCCTTTTGTGTAGATATTCTATGAGATTGCAATTAGAGAAATCTAAATACAGTAATTAAATTACATACCAAGGTTTATAAAATATAAGCTTTGATTCTGGTAATCCTGGGGTAAGGAAATGTGCTCAGAAACAAAGAACTCCAGAATTGCAAGAGAAGAGGTAACAGTGATTTTCCAACTTCTTTATGGGATAGAACAAATCCTAAAATGGGATTTTACTTCCTCGGAGGCAGAAAAAAAATCTAGTATGGATGTTATGTCTGTCTTGGAGGCAAGTACTGTATTTAGGTTACAAGAAAGTGGGATTTCTACCATAGTGAAGGAAATGAAAATAAATTTATAGCAATCAGATTGTCATGAAATGACTCACTGGTTATAATCCATCATGTAAGTTTGAGCAAATTACTACTATTAAAGTATGGGCTCCAGCTTGCCACTTATAATAGCAGAACAAGAGAAACAATATAATTTCTTGGTGTACATTCCATCTCTTAAAAGGGCATCTTTGAAGGCAGGGAAGATTGTTCCTTCCCCAGGGAAGCTACTAGGGCTGCCCAGAGAAAAAACTACAGAGTCTGGACAGTCAGACAACCACAGCAAAGAGCCCAGTGTTTGCTGGTTGTGGAGGAAACAGGGTCGTAGTGAGAAGCAGGAAGAGAGAATTCCAAGGGACCACAGAGAGCAGATAAACTTATCAGTAATTAAGTACGCCACTAAGGTGGCAGGAAGGAAGTTTCCATCCATGGAAGTCCAGTTAAAGAGTGCTTTTTCTGGGTTTTTTTTCCCAGTGGCTTTCAGTTCTAGTTAAAAGATGCACATTTTTAGTTTTTACTGAAAATAAGAATTTTTAATGTATCTTTTCCTGATAGGCCAATAAATCAGTTCCCAGATATAAACAATCATTTCTCCTACTCAGGACACTAATAGTGTGCTAGCTGGCTTTGTCTGAGTGGCTTCCAGAGAGATCTTCCCATTCTGTCCTTCTGCTGCTATGACTGCAAGAGTAAAAACATTCCATTTAGACATGAAAGGGGTCTTTTCTTCCAGCATGACTAATGTCCAACACGGAAAGAATGAGCAACAAGCCTAGAGTACTTCCTTCACATGTATCCTTTCAAATAAGGCCACTGCTTTTATTCAGAACAAATGACTTCTCTCTTGCACAAAGCTTGTAACTGTCAAGTTGAAAATGACAAAAATAAGATTTTACTGGCGTCACTGACGAAAGCCTTCAACTATGCACAAAACTAAAGTAAAACAATTTGTTGTGTCAGACCACAAATACCTGATAGTCTGATAAGAAAGAAATATGAAAGCAATCAAATTACTCATTTCTGACCTTTTTTGATGCCTTCAGTGAAAACATATTTTTCGCATGATGAAATTCTTTTCCCTACTTTCCCCTGCCTTCTTTTTTTTCTTTATGTATATGTTATCAAATATTTTCATGCCCAATAAATCATGTTACCATACCTTTCACCAGTTTACCATCACTGACAGCTTTAGGAAGAGGAACATCCTTTTTAGTTCCTGGAGCTCCCCTAGAACTCGGCTCAGATGCATCTTCAGGTGCATGTTCATCTGCAAATTGGGTCTCACTCGGTGTATCATTGGCAGTGTCTGCTGGAACATCTTCAGAGGAAGATACTCCCTTTTCAAAAGAAATGAACAGAATTACTAACAGGATAGTTATGGAATCATTAATACAATGTCTGTGGAGCTGCAATTTTGTCAGCCATTTGAAAAATCACATTATCAGCTAATCACACAACAGCTAATTTTATATCACTCAGCACTCGGGATCATAATTCTGCCTCATGTCAACCCACAGGCCGTAAAACCTACAGACCCACAGTAAGAACATGTTATTTTACAGCAAAGAAAATGTTCTTCAGCTGATACGCTTTTGCCAAAAACTGCTTTAAAATTATATTTTTAAAATTAGACCCTAAAAGCATGTACTTCTTTTGTATATTTATTTAGGTCTTGATCTCCCCAGGGTCCCAAACCAAATCCATTAAAGTCAATTCCCAGGGATAGGGTGAAAGCTTATGACACGTTTTTTCTCATGTACAATTGCATGTAACTTCTTCGCAGAATCAGATTTTACAGGAATCAACACAAGTTAATGTTTGATTTGTTCCAACATTCTGCTGAAGAACATTGGGCCTAGCAATGTTTTTCGACACAATACACATGTGCTGAGATTTTCAAGGAAGAATTACGGGTTCTACCATTACATGACTGAATTGCTCATGACGATCTCTCAACTCCTATACCTCTGACCAGTATAAAAATTTCAAGAAGGACATTATAGAACATTCAAAATATTTACACAGGGAGTCGTGTGATAACATTAAGTAATTTAACATTGAAATGTGCATCTTTCAATTAAGAGTTTGGTTGCTCTGGCTGTTGTTAAGCACACGTGATGCTGAAACTGAGGCATTGATCAAATCTTCCCTGCAGCCATTCCCTGACCAACAGAACTGATTTCTGAAAGTCCTCGAAGGGGAGAAGCACAATGAAATCAAGCACTTCATCCTGTATTTACTGAAGTCAGTAGTACAGTTTCTTATTAATTTTAATGGCCAAAAAAAGCGCATCAGTTGCATTAGTTGCCTAAACATATATTACTAGAGCATAAAGATAAAATTGAAATCATTATTTTAAAAAATTGAAGAGAATGGCATTACCTACAAAGCCATGCAGTACAAAAATATGCATTGCTACGCCTGACCTCAAGGGACTTAAACCGGTTTCAGTTCCTTTTTAGCTGTACTCATTCGAACACTTAAAATTAATCCTTTATTATTATGCTTCAGTTAATGTACAATTTCCCCCCAAATATATGTTATAAGTCCTTATTAATTATGTAAGTATTATGAATTCAACCCACTGGTTTGCAAATAAGACATTTTAGAACAATAGTCAGCATTGCGGCACAGGACAACTTTGCTTGCAATTTAACAGCTGAGTAAGGTCATATTTACCACAGTTTGTCTTTAAAAATAGTGTTTTCAAAACATTTTTTCACTATTAAAACAAAACATCAGACACAAGTGTTCCCAACAGCAACCATTATTGAATTTCTTCATTTTCCACAAAGCAATTCCGAGGAGTTTACCCACAGGCCTACCTTCTTCAGTTTAAGGCTCCCCAATCTAAGCCTTGAGATGACAAATGACATAGGGCCTAAAAAAAAAATAGCTCTTTCCCATGAAAAGTTAACATCAGATAACGTAGTTCTGATATTATTTGCAATTTTCTTTTCAGTAAGAAAACAATCTAATTAGCTAGCATGAGAATAGTTAAAAAATGGATGCCAAGTCTGGGTACCACCTTCTAATAACACGGACTAGAACAAGCAAAGCAAGTAGGAAACCGCTGTGAGATTCTGAAGCTCCAGTATAGCTGCAGTCACGACTGGACTCTAACAAAACCTCCCTCAGAAAAAAGCCCGTCAGAAAGCTACTCCAGCCTCTGTGCTACTGTTGTAAAAAGAACGACGAGGCATATGGGAAGGTATGGGTGTTAAAAGCCATAGCTAACCTTTCTGGCAGCAGAACACTAATCACAATCCTACAAAGCTCTAAACCTCCACAAAGCATATATTCCCTCGTATAGAAAGCCAGAAGATTTTCAGGTTGTCATTTTATATTACAACTACAGTGGAGTGGCTTATAGTAAAAAGCAAGAATTAAATATCACACCACCTCACAGATCCTTACTTAAATGCCATACAAAACTAAAAAACAACAAAAAAAGCATTCACATCCTTTGCTGATCAATTTCTTCCTAACTCAGCGTTCCATTCTTAAATGTCTCATGGTAACACAACTGATAAGTCCTTTTCTCACAGTTACTGCATTTTTAATAGAAGTATATACAAACACACATGTACCTGGCAGTTGTCACCGCTCTCTTTTTGAAGGAAGAACTGTTTTTTAAATTCATAATAAGCATTATACTGGTGCCATGGTTGCAGGAATTCAAACCTTTTAAAAGAAAACTGAATATGTAAAAATGCACGTGAACATAGTTAATACTATCAATCCCTCATCATCTAAACTTCTCTAGCAAATGGAATGTTATTTGATGTTTGGAAGCACTCTTACTTATGCCTAAATTTCAGAGGATACACATTCAGAGCATGCTTACTAGAGACATTTCTGACAGGTTGGTTGTTTTGATAATTTGGGCAGTAATGCTTTCCCATTGCCTTTAAGTAGGTCCCCAAATGTCAACTAAACAAACAAAGGATAGTACTTCTCAAAACCTGCATGCGCTGTAATTTAATATAAAAAAAAATTAAAACCTTAACTTCTGAAATAGCAGTTTAAATAACATTTTCTCTTACCTGAGATCATTCTTGGCACGAACACTGGTTTCAAATTTTACCCCATTCCTAGCAACATACTCAGCTAGCTTGTCAATGACAGGTTGGATATCTGGAGGTGGAGGTATAATGGCAACCACTGGAGCAATTGTGCTGAAAACATAAAGAGTAAATGGTTTTTATAAATAGAACGTAAAAATCTTTCAGACTCTTGCTTTAACAAAAAGAAAAAAAAAAAAAGAACAGAGAGTTTTGTTCTCTGAGTTCACCATGCAGTTAAAATTGCTTGATTCAACAATGGAACCCATCCTAAACACTCCCTATTGAAGTGCAGGAATGAGACTCCCCCAGGCAACATGCAAATCTGTCTGAGGTACCTTGTAGATGTTGTGGTAGAAGTCAACCCACTGGTGCTGTCAGTTGTGTCTGGGGGAGGTGGGGGTGTGGTACCAGGAGGGGGAGGAACCGTTGCTACACCTGTAGTGCTGGACACAGTCACCCCTGCGGGCAGGGCGTTGTAGTAGGCAGCAACATCGATTCCCGGAGGTGGAGGCGCCAGGCAGTAGGTTCCATCAGGGAGCATGTAGTAGCTGTAATACATGGCTGCCACAGTTGCTACAAAAAGACACATTTAAGAACAATATTGTAATTAGAAGAAAACCACCCAATGAAATACATTATTGCATCTGTACAAACACATTGAGAATCCAGATTCACACAACACACTATGAAATGGCATCTCATTTCTTGTGTAAGAAAACCCCAAAAAAATCCAAAGCAAAAAAAGAAGGCTCATATTAACAAATTTAGGATGAATAAGAAATATGTAGATTAAGGGACAGAATGCAAAAGTACTGAAGGTCATAGATGTGAATAAAGAAGTGAACTAGAGCAGGCATGTTTAAAAATGAGCTAGGATTCCTAATCAAATTCACCTCTGGCAATTTAACTCAGTTAAAACTGTGTTTTCATTAAGAAAGAAATGTACATATATTCAAAATTAGCATTAACAAATTAAACCACTAGAATCACTATATACATATTAAACCACTGTATTACTATATATAGACACACACCTACACTTACTTAAACCTCAAAAAGTAGACAGGTTTGGAATTCAACAGCAACATAATGAACAATGCACTTGAACACATTTTCCACACTAAAAACTTCTCTAAGTGTTTCTTGAGAGTGCAAAGGCTTATTATGTCTTTCTATCTTTCTTTAAGGACAGTATTTTAAAATGTTCTAATTAGCTTAATACATTTATATGGTAGATACTTCTTGTAAATCTAAGTGTTTTCTGCAGAAAGACTATGTATAAACAGAAAGCGTTAATGTAAAATATTTCAAATTAATTACAGTAAGAGTTTGCATTTCTGGAAGCAAGGTTTAATCAATGCATTAAATTACAATGAATTATCCTCTTAAAAATTTCATAAACATTACCATGTGGTACTATTTACTTTCTTCAAAGAGTAAGTTGTCTGTAACGAGAACAGAATAAAGTTCTGTTTTAAAAGCAGGGAGAGGAGTTGCAAACTGAACTTGTTTTGTTACTAAATTATAATCTCCCAGTTTTTATCACATACATTCAGGTTCAAGCCTGACATGAAAGTAATCAAAAAACTGTCTAGCTCTATTTTATGGAGATACTTATTCTGATTTTAGTCTTTCTTGAAATAATCAGTAATTTTCAATTTCTTCACAGGAATCTTATTTCAGTTTTATTAAGATTCCCTTATGGTACAATTTTAAATACAAATTATTTCCATGCGTATTTCTCTTCACCTAGTACACTCTGACAACACCTGTAATCCTTTGGGGGTTCTGAAGCTATAATGCATAAAAATCAACTCAGATTATTATGGTGATAACTGATCTGCAGCAACATTACTGAAAAATCAAGAACTCTATCAGCATCACCTTGAAGTGACACTACTCATCACTTACAAATGTGTAATAACATGAAACCCTACTGTAGTGAAGGCTTCACTACATATTTTCTTTTATCTCAGTAGTGTTACGTGGTCAGACCCATAAATGAAAAGGTAAGTTGCATTTCTATATTTAAGGAATCAAAGACTTTCAGAATTCTGAAAGTTGAAAAGAATTAAGAGGCACATAAACTCATTTAAGCTTGACTTTACCTTTTTGAGTATCAGAATTTACAAAATTTGCAGGAACAAAATAATATAATAAAGGCATGGTGCTAAACTTACACACAGACTGGAGACTTGGCCTCCTGCCTGCCCATCCCCTCCAACCCATTCCCGGTTTTCCTAAGCAGAAATTCAACAGATGCTCAGAATGGACCTTCAAAGACTCAGGACATTGAAAAAGAATAAATACACAGGATGAAGCATGAAGCCAACGTATTCTCTTCCCACCAGCGTGCACACACAGTTCATCAAAACGCACCACCAGCTGCCTCCTCACAAAGCACTTACAATCAGAGGAATATTCTGCCTGTGATGTCTGCACAGCTGCCCCGTCTGTTGACTGTGGTGTAGACGAATTATTATCTGATTGTGCTTTGCGCACCAGTGCTGCAAGGGGGTGATCAGGGTCTACTACCTTCAAAGGCTGAAAATATTTTGAGAATAGAAAAAAAGATTAAAATTGGAAGTACATATTTAAAGAACAACAGCATCAACATATTTGAGAAAGCAAATTTATCTACGTTAATATACATCAATAATTCTGTGCAAACATTGAAGTTACTGCTTTTGTAGCTCTCACATTAGAATCAACATATTTGAAAATTAGTGAAAAACAAGACAAAAAACACTTTCATGTAGACAGAAATGAATGACATAAAAAAAAAAGTGGTTATCACTGTTAGCCAATGACTGCAACGGCTGGGATAAGGCACAGAACCTGCCTTGTCTAAATATCAGACAGCACCACAGCCATTCCTCTGAAAGCCTCAAATACATACAACCATCTGTCACTCCCATTATTCCATCACTGCCCAGTCTCAGAAAATAAAAACAACTAACACAACTAGCAAAATTTACATTTAATGAGTAGTAAATTCTGGTGAAATATCATTTGTTGGAACTGTTATTTTGTGTCAACATTTTATCTACTAAAATCTAAAAAGAAAAAAATTTCTCTCTCATCTTATATACATAAGGCATTAAATACCTTAATCTCTCCTGCTTCAACACAGGTTCTGTAGGATAAATCCTTGAGTGATGCCCTCAATACCAGAGGGCAACAGAAATAGAAACATAATTCCTTAGAAATGGATAAATAACAATTTATGTACTAGAGAAAAAGTAACTGGAAAGTTTACAAAAACAGACTTCAATTACAGTCTGAAAAGAAGCCCAGACCTTTGTCAATAAAAGACTTGAGCACCTGTGTATTAGAATTTTTCTGTCCATCAATCAGGTGTTTTACAAGATAAAAAGGTAATTTTAATACTGTCAAGTACCTTCATGAGCTCTTCAAGCCTACTGCATTTTTTAGATGCAAAAAGACTTGGATGAAGATAATTTCCATCATCGTCATCATCATCATCATCATCTTCCTCAGATTTGACTCTTGAGTCTAAATAAAAGCAATACCTGAATTTTATTTGGGTTTACTATGAATTTACTTTGGGAGAGAATGATGATATGGGACAAGCATGAATTCTTAGGAAAGCATCATTCATATAAATCAGCTTAGTCACAAAAGCATAGATCCAAGATACTGCCAGACATCAATAAAACTAAATCCTAAATCCATAGACCAACCTTCTGTTGGACTTGAGCTATATGACTGTTTCTAAAACCTCCATATCATAGCAGCTCCTGTAGCAGAAAGTTTCCAAAAACAGTATCTTTTTTAAAAAATCTCCAATTTAAGCAAAATTTTGAATCATCACATCAATCTCAGCCGCAGTGGAACCCCAGAAAACTGTGGCTATTTTAACAAAAAGACCAGTGTCTGTTTCAGTGATTTCCACCCTGAAGCTACCATTTGCCAAGCAACAACTCACGTTTTTTCTCGTCAGGTTTACTTTCCGAGGGAGCCGCATAGCGTCCCTCTTTCATGGCCTTCTGGATGAACTTGTAGTAGGGATTGAGGTAGTGATCAAACCGCAGAAAGTCAAACTGGGAGTTGCGTGCTTGCTTGGCTTTCAGCATGATCTCAAACTGGGCTCCCTGCTTGCACACAAAGTTTGCAGTTCGCTCAATGATCGCATGCATTTTTGCCGTTGGCGGCTGCGGGAGTAAAATAACGCATATTTGTATTTTTATAAGCAGTTTGTACAGTGTGCTAGAACTCCAAAAGGAATTAGAAAGAACAGTAGTTCCCTGTCCTTTTCAGCTTTCTTTAGCAACTTAAGTTTCATAATCACTTAAAGCTAGAAAGCACATCAGCCCTAAAAAATAACCAAAACAGTCCCAACGCTCCTCAGCTGCTCATTCAGTTCCTTTTACAAGATCCTCCTCTTCTAACAGCACAGCTGTTTCTGAATTGAACATCAAACTGAAGAGGGCAACAGATCCTGGATGACCTTGGTGTTACAATATCTCAAGGTGCTCTGAAGACTCAACACGTATGGTTTCCTTCCCAAAAGCTGTCCTTAATTCTGTTATCTCCGAATGTGCAAATATTGTTCCCTAACTAGATATTTGATACTTTGTATTTGCTTGGAAGAACATGTTGCCTCTCAAGACCAACATACAAACTACAATTCCCATGTGCATTCCCTTGAAGAGTCATCGAACACTTCAGCAATAAAGCAAAAGATAAAATTAATAAAGTTAAGCAGCATCCATGCATTTTCCAGAAATCCCTAGGGAGCAGTGCAATATCAAACTCAAGATGAGAACAGAACGAGTACAGTTAAACAGTGAATGAACTTCATTATTCACTGCTTTTAATTTCCCACTCAGCTGTTTTGTCTTGTGCTCAGTACACTGTAAAAACATATACTCTGTGTGCCTATAAAGACTGAAGTGTCACATTAATGATTTGGTTTAGCTTTGTATTTTTACTGCATAGATACACAGCTATGTTGCAAACCTCAATAAATGTTTCTCAGAAGACGGGAAGCACTGGAGACAATGGTACTCCACACAGGGGAAAAAAGTCTCACTATTATCAAACAGCCCAATTTTAAAAGCTGTTTTCTGCCAATTGGATCCTTTACCAGACATGTTCGATATGGAAAATAACTAGATATTTCAAGTTTTATTTGTCCCTCTAAAACCCCAGCAAAGATTATTTTAATGAGAGGCAATGAGGTTCCTAACAAACTGATAACATTTTGTGCATTATCAGGTTCACATCATATATCAAGTTTTTCTATCTCTCCTCACAAGTTATTAACTGAAAATTTCCTCCAACAGCCCACTTCAATAGCATTCACAGACTTCTTAAAGTGCCCTGGTGAAGAATAATCATCTTTGCCCATAATCACAGTTTTAAGCAGTGAATTGGCGCGCTGTTTTAAGCTGTGACTGGCCTGCTTGTCACAGCTCTTCAATTCTAAGTTCCAGAATGACACTACTGCTGCAATTGGAACTGCCATACGGTGAACATCCCATAGTTCTGGACTTTTTTTTTGCTGCCTGACTTGTCTTCATTGAATATTTGCACTTGGCATTGATATGTATTACAGGAGATACAAAATATCTGACTTTATTGAACTGCACCTTGCAGACTGGGAGCAAAGTCTCCATGTTAGCAAGGTGATTCTCAAATTTCTCAAATTTATACAGAATAAATATCTTCCATGGTAAAGCTGAATGACTTGAATAGAACAGCAACAATAAATCAAGGCTCATAAAAAAATTCTCACAATTCCCAGCCCAAGGTTAAATATACACTGCCTTCAGAGCTGCTGTCTAAACATTTTGATGTTTGTTGGGTTTATTTTTTTAAATCAAAATCAAATACACCTCCATTAGCTTTCTGTTCACATGACTACACTGGAGTTCAACAGCTGACTGAGAAATTACTTCAGTAAGCCCTACACTGCACTTTGCGACATACACAGGAAATACATCCTAAATTTCAGAACAAAACTCAAGCCAAGCAGCTATCTAAATCAAGTTTTCCACCAGCAGTTACGTTTTGGAAACAGTATCGAAATGCAAAATCAGAAGCTTTTCTCTGAGAACTCAAGGTTCTTCAAATAAAAGCTAATGAAGTAGAAAAACAGTTACACAAATACTCTGTGCTCACTATTAGTTATTCTAACAGTGCTCTGAATCTTTACTGGCCAAGGTTATCAAACGGAGAATACCAAGTTGAGCTCACATATAAATTAACACTTTCGTGACCACAGTTATAGAAGAAAGAATATTATCTGATTTTCCAACATCTTTTAAGAAACTTGAAATACATTGAAAACTCTTATAGTTAGACCTGTACTCAAGCAGGTATCTGTTCAGCTCCCTTCAGGAAAAATACACAAGTTGCAATTAAGTCTACAGAACATGTAGCAAAGCTAGCAACATCACATGAAGAAAGAAGCTTCTATGTGCTAATACTTCCAAGTTATTTCAGACTTTATTAGAAATAAATTAGTGTTTTTCTCCTTGAATATGCTAGTTTTATATACAGCATTTACACTTGATCAAATCCTATCCCCTTCAGATTGGGACTCAATTAAAAAGATTCCAGAAAAAAATTCCTGAACATATGCAAACTTTTGGTTTAATGGTCCTTTATGTTTGGAATGCTGAACCCTCCATCTCAGTAAGTATCCATTCCAAGAACAACTGCTTTTTCTCTTCATTAGCTAAACTAATATCACAAGTGATACTAAATGCACTTAGCATAAGCACAGTGACCATTTCAGTGTGAAAAAGGAGATTCAAAGGTGTTCATAGAACTCAAGAATTCAAGGCAGAACATTTGAAATTAAGTTACTATTTTAGAATAATTTAAAATACACCACACTAAAGTTAATGGAAAAAAACCCCAACTCAACCACCAAACAGAGCACCATCGACTGCTCAAAAGCTGGCAGAAGTGTAGGCTGCATTAAATGCACACATACCAGTTCCACATCAGAAGGTACATTCAGTCCTGGAGGGGCAACAAAAGGCTCTTCATTTTCCTCTGTATTTTCTGTCTGAGCTGCTTCTACAAGAAATGACAGAATAAAGTACTATAGGAAAAAACAGGTCAAAGTACCCAAACGTTAAAAAAAAAATTAAAGTATATCTAAAAGGATGTGCAATCAAGGAATTTATCAAATGCAGCTATATAAACAGCATTTGCATTGAAGACATTTAAATATGGTTAAAAAGAATAATTTATGTTACAGTCCATTATTTGCTACAGCAGAAATGTTCCTCTAAAAATGTTTTGCTTTACAGTTTTTCATAATAATTGAAGTAAAAAGTTTGCTTTTAGAAGTAACTTCAAGTATTATCTATTCTACTAGCCTTAAGAGAAATTGTATTCCCTTTTTCCCCTGACAGATTAGATTGCATCAAGTGCAGGAACACCTGCCCACGGGAGCTGTGGAAACAGCAGAACAACCTCATCACGCATGAGACATTGCAGTGATTACTGCAGACAAACCATGCAACAAAGGGAGTTCACTTGTTTGGTTACTTTCTGGTGGGTTGGTTTTTAGGGTTTTTTCTTAATGAACTCAAATAGTTTAACGCCACAAAGGCACAGAGAAATTTTAGCAGCAAAGGAAGACGGAAAGAGCAGCAGACAAAGTAGAATAGACTTTCTTTTGGCAGCAGTTCCAGCTAACAATATTTGGTTATAGAGTCTTAAACAAATGAATTAAATCCCAGAAAAGACAATGCAATTCTGCTTCAGTACAAAAGAGCAGAGGAGAAACCCTTCATACAGTGCAAGTAGCACAGATACTGACTGCTCTTACACAATCTCTCAGACACAGCAAAAAACACTAAATAAGCTTTAGCACTTAAAATGATCCTGCATTGCAACACAACACCTTGGGGGGAAAAAAAAAGCACACTTTATACCGCAGTAACCCACCAAGACATAGTTAGGCAACCCAACTGTTAATTAAACAATCCCCACTTTACTAAGACATAGCTCAACAACACTTGAAACCTTTCTTAAGAATGTATGATAAAAATACAAAGTTATTGTAATTATAGATGGGAACATGACAACCGAATTCCATATTTTTTAGGTCATGGAGCAGGGCATGCTGTTGAAGACAGACTCACTTATAATAATTAAGATGACAAAATCTAAACTTAAAAATACACATTCTTATTAATTACTATTTTATGCTTACAATGATATTTTCCATCTTGACTAAGAAACACAGTGTTAGTAGACAGCCAATGTAAGGAATTCCTAGTTTTTTTCTGAATAAGAATCTGCAAGACAGCAGAATTAAATTCCCTGACTACTGCAGTATTGACTGTGCCATAGCAGGAAAACATTTTTAAGCTCATCAAGAACAAAGTCTGCAAAAACTCAGTAACAGAGTCCCATAAAGACTTTGATGAAATGCTTTCAGAATTTTTAATTACATTTTAATGACACGTATGTTTTAAACCCTCAACTGCAAGATGGAGAAATGCTATGTCCTCCTTCTCAATTAACCCTTGTTATTTTTACCCCTTACCTCTTTGTTTGGCAGGCTGATGTTCCTCCTCTTCAGTGGGTTCTGAAGGGTCATAATAATCACTGCCATAACGGAATCCCACTGCATTATAGGTACCATCCTCTGCCAAAGCTTCACTGAGTCTTTTATATTCCTCCTCTTGAACAAAAATGCAATTACCAACATTAGAACATATTCAGAAGCTAATTTATTTCTAAAAAAAGAAGTAATATTTCTTACTTTAGTTTTTAAATAAGAAGTTTTCTCCTGATCATTTTAGCTTTCATTAAAAACTGAACAGAAAAACGCAGCATGTACACATGCTGACCATTTATTTCTTCTTGAAGAGACACAGGCTGTGGATTAAGACAATCTAATGCAATTATGCATATAAAAGCACAGAATTTCCTTTAAACAACACTAAAAATGAAGCAGAATGTGTTTATATTGGGGGGTCTGAAATCCCAGTCTGCCCTCAGAATCTGGGCAATTTCTGTGTGGATCTACAGTTAAACTATCCTGAGGTCCTCTCACATACGCAAAGACTCCCGCTTTTCGAATCCACTGGGTACTGTCAAGATAACATCAGAAAAAGAGAGTATAAAATTAGGAGTAAATTTAATTTCATAATAATTTATTTAAACGTGCTTTTCTAATAATCATGTTATTCCTTGAGCAATACCTTGCCTTGCCTCCTCCTCAAGCAAGTCCGTATGCAAGGCTAAATACCTCTCTTCATCACAGAGGGCTTCTATTCTAGCCTCCTCTTCGGACAATTGATAATCTCTGTTCCAGGTGGAATATTCAGCATCATATTCAGAAAGGTCATGTAGGTGACCACGCCCATCATACCTGCAGAATGAAACAGCTGGTCAATGCAAGGAACTTAGGGCTTGGGTTTATGCGACTACTTAAATACTTACCCAATAAAAATGAAAAAAAAATACTTATATGTTAATGCATACTCCCTTTTAGAAGTTACAATTAATTTTGCTAATCATTTGTCACCAACTATCGAAAATTTGTTTAATAGTCTAAATTCCTCTCAAAGAAACTAATAAATTATTACAATTAAAGGCAAAGGTATCCTTTAATACTTTAAGTGGGATCCATTTCCTTAACAGCTCTTACCGTACGTGCTTCAACCAACCAATCAATGTCACTTGCAAAATACGTTTTTCTGGAAAGTCAAATAGCTTACATTCACACAAACCCGAGTACATAAATACCTATCCGTAAGAACCAAACGGTCGAAATTTCCTCGCTTCTTTCTGCTAGTCCCGAACTCTCAGGAGAAATCTTCACCATAGAAACTTGCGTCCATTGGAGGTAAAATCATGGCTAGGCTCGGCCCCTAGCCATTTGGCTGAGGAAATAAGTTCTGGGTTATGTGATAGAGAGACACACATACATAGGAACAGTAACATAAACATGCAATTTAAGGAGGTTCACCGCAAAATCGGCAAAGATCAATGACGTACAGTTCCTTTCTACTAAGAAATCACTTTATTTGCAGGAAAAGCACTGCATGGGGATAATGTTTGTGCATCAGTAAGAGAAACTGATTGGAAAGTAAAGTGACAGTAAATTCAACTCCGCTGAGGTGTCTTCTCACACACAACTCTTGACTTGTGCCAACTTGCTAGACCAAAAACAAAGAAAGTAAATATTCTTATAGCAAAAAGCAAATGAAACATAGGTCTGGTTAATCAAGCTCTGTCCACAGGCAAACTTGAACCCAAGTCTTCTCATAGCATTGTGCTTTTCTCAAAATGGTGAAAATGAAGACTTCCTGCTGCTGGAGATAAAAGGAATCTAAGCTTCCAAAGGAGTTCATAAGATTAGCAATTGCAAGCTGCCTTACCTCACAAATGTACGTTACTTGGTATTTCAGTATGTGTGTACAGACATGCACATACTTAGTGTTTGCTCCCTACAATTTCTGTAACACCTGTGAACAGGGCTCTGCTGCACAGCACCCCAAAAACGGCCTCTACTTACGAATGAGATCAGTCACAGAAATGATCTGGGTTAGAAGTGTGCAACACAACACTTCCATTGTTGTGTAAGAAAGAAATGAAACATAGCTACAAACACTTATGGCTGTTTTGTTCTGCCTTTGTGTCTATTCCAATTTAACAAATTTATTTCAATGATAACCATCACTAATGGCGTAAGCACCAAAACAGTGCAAGGGCATTTCTTTTTTCTCCAGTCTTAATGGAAGGAAATCAAAAGACCTTTCCTTACTGACATTTCTCCAAGACAAATACAGCTCTTAAGTCAAAATAAGAAAATCCTGTCTAGCACCAAAGCAGTGATGAAACTGAGGGAACACCTATCTATAGTATGTCATGTGACCCTTTTCAAACCAAAATCCTTCCATCTTTCCCACTGACGTTTTCAGGGTCAGCCACAACTCTTAAATTATTCTTTCAGTGCTCCACTCAAACATAACGAACCTGACCTCCCATATTCTCTCTCTCCAACACAATATTCCGATAACTGAGAGAATTTATTTCCAAATCCCACCCTGCTCTGCTGAAACAACTCAGAGACCAGAAGGAATATCAAAGCAGATTCTATTACTCTCTCTGGCCACGAACCTGGACCTGGCACAACAACCAAAATAAGCCAGCCCTGACATAAAATTTCAAGAGCAAGCACCCAAAATCAAATCCATTCTGTCTAATACAGTAAATCATGGCACCAGGAAAAGTAAATAGGCCAAGACCTGCTTTTGGTATGTCCCATCAACAGCCTACAGCCAGATTGTGAAGGAGAAATAGGAAATCCCCATTTCCTTTAAGGTGGATAAACACCTTCCCACTTCCCACACTGCCCCCCTTCTCACCTACAGAACATACAATGTGCCTAATAAATACTCCCATGCAATCACGCTCCCTTGGATTCCAAGTGAAAAGAGTATGTTTGTGGTTTGCACTGAAAAGGAACATATTATTCCCACTCTCCACCCTGCCGACCCTGCCCTGACAAGTGGAGCAGAAAGACCCATCATACGCTGACTGCCAGGAGGAGAGGAACCTCCCAGCGCTGCCAGAGCGGGAAACCCCAAGTTCCCGCAGACGGGGTGGGGCGGGGGGCCTGCAGCGTTACCAGAGCACCCTCGGAGTGCTCTGCCGGGAGGAGCTGCCTCCAGCCCCGCCACTGAAGGTCCCGGCGCGCCTGCCAGAGCGAGCCCTCCGCTCAACCCCCGCCCTCACTGCCCACAGCACAAGGAGGGGAACAGAAAGAGGCTATCACAGCAGCTCTCGCAGCACAGTCTGGGGGTTGTGTTACACCGACCTATCGATCATGATCTTGGGGTCTCCCATCCAAGGAATAAGGTGTCGCCCCTGCTCCTGGTACTGAGCCTTCTCATCATCCCGAAACAGCTTGCAGGCATAGCCGAACACCAGCAGCTCCACACGGCTACTCCCGCCTCCACCTCCACCTCCTCCGGGGGGCCCGGGCACCGCTCCCCCGCCTGACAACAACATTAGGGGCGGCGGGCCTGCTTCTTCTGCAGTCCGTCGAGACCCTCCGAGCCCTCCGTACATCACCAGCGGGCGCAGAGAGGCGGAGGCAGCTCGCAGGAACACCGACTGTCCAAGCAGCGAGTCCCCGCACGGCTGGGCCCGCGCTAAAGCCCCCGGCCCCAAAGCACCACATCCGCCATCACCCGAAACAAAATGGCGACGCTTCCGGTTCCGCTGGCGGCGCAGGAGCAGGAACGGGGTGGCTTTTGCCTACAGCAGATTCGAGTCAAGTTCCGGCAGCCCGAGTGTTAAGTCCGAGCATAACGCGACTCCGCGGTACCGGCAAGGGCACTACGCGTTCGGCGACAACGACCGAGGCCCGGCAGAGGCAGTGGAGCTACGGGCCCGGCCGTGACGAAAGTGCGGAACACCGGGAGGGCGGAGCGGCGCGGCGTCACCGAGCGTGCTGAGGGGGGCGGGGGGCAGGGAGCGGCAAGTGCGGAAGGTCCTTCTCGGCAGAAGTGGGCCTGAGGAGCTTAAGAACAAAACAGAGACGTTGACCCGCGTATCCCGGTGTCCGCCACGCTGCCTTGGAGCCCCCAGGTGAGGGGGAGGCTGAGGAGCCTCAAGGCAGTGCAGGGAGGTGCGGCACAAAGCGGGGATCAACCTCAGGCTGCACCCGGGAAGCTCGAGGGGAAAGCCTGGGAGCCACGGTGGGAATCACAGAATCAGTTCGGTTGGGAAAAGACCTCTGAGACTATCGAGTCCAATCTATGACCGAACACCACCTTGTCAACCAGACCAGGGCACCGAGTGCCCCGTCCAGTCTTTCCTTGAAGGAAAGGACTTGGGGCACTGAGTAAAAATTTTCGAAGAACGTTTGTAAACCAGAGAATTTTTTGCTGAAATTGTGTGACCTGGGCTGAAATTTTCAATGTTGTGTATCTCGAGGTTCTTACTTTCATCACACTTCAAGAAGTATGAAGAAACGCGTTGTTTTGCATATTTTACAATAAAATTCTGTAAGGAAGGACATGATGTTTTGTGATTCACAGTGGGAATTATTCCATATCCTTAGTTATGAGGGATTCTGAGTGCCCATAAATGCTGGCAGAGCTGCTGGGGTGTGTCAAAAACTCTTGGCATCACTGTACAGAAAGGGATGAAATATGTAAAATAGTGAGGGAAGAAATGCAGGAGCGCTGGAAGAGAGGTGGATAGTTTGTATCAGCAGTTAGAAACACCTCCTACCATGTGAACTTATCAGAGGACACCAAGTGTACAAGTGGGGACGCATTGATCATTGTGGAACAATTTAATACCAGCTGGAAAACACTTGGAGTCGAAAAAAGAGTAGGAGAAAACCATAGAATGAACAACAACAAAAAAGTTTTTGATGGGGAATATGAGAAAGCAGTATGTGGTGATGATTTTGTGATTTCCATAAGTCCTCTGGTAATGCAAATGACTCAACAGGAAGATAGTATAGCACAAAAAGGGCTCTGTGCAGTAGAACTGGCAGCGCAATAAGATAACTTCAGACCATTTTCCTGGGATATCAGCATTTGAGACAAGGACATGAACTGTGCGTAAGTCAGATAAAGGACAAAAATGGAAAACTTAGTTAAAAGGATGTAATTACAGAAAGATGGAGGGAGTATTTGAATGATTTCTTTAATGGTGAACTGGATAAAGGCATTTCCCAGACAGCTGAGCCATTTCTAGAAGAACCAAGAGGCAACCAGAACACCCAGGAACAATAAAGCACCAGGTGTTGATAACGTTCCCAGTGAATTATTATGAACAGAAGGGGTTACTTCTTAGATTTCTTTTTAGCTGTTAAAAAAATAAAGCCCTTAAGCAAAAGCCATTCGCCTTTCTAAAATTTGTTGGTAATTTTTGCTCCAAGAGAAGGAAAGCCATTAAAGAAGCACTTTTTCTGTGCCACAAGGTTAAGAGCTTGCCATTGTTTTTCTGCTTTGGTGGAGTTTTGAGCAGCCTGCTTGATTTCTGGGCTATGTAGGCTCTTTATGCCCTCTTCACCAGACCTTAGACACCTAGAAATGTCCAAAACATTTTTCAGAGGTGGAGAAAGCTGCTAATTTAGAGGGTTAATTTAGCTTGCCTTGACTATTGGCTGGTCATTGATGCTTAAGGGGTCAGAAAAAGCACTGGTTTGATCCAACATCCCCATGCCTGGAGTATGCAGTTGTTGGGATTGCATCAAAAGTTAAATAAAACAACTAACCAAACAAAAACCCCACAAAACCTCCCAAAACAGACACCCCTCCCCCAAACAAACAAACAAAAAACAACCCAAGAAATACACAGAAAATACTGGGAAATTAACTCAATTTGCATCATTTTATTGTTCATTTGAAGTATCCTGTGTCTCTCTGCAGAGCTCTGTTAGCTATTTGGGTAGGTCCCATACAAACATGTGTCCCTATAATTAGTTACTTCATTCTTTGATTTTTTTTCCATTAAATGTAAACTTAAGGACAGAATCAACTGTGTTTACAAACAAATTAACATTTGTATAGCGAATGTTTTCATGATTATGCTTCAATGCATACATTTGTAGAGTCAAATTTCAGCTTAAAATTTTTAAAACACCGGATAAAAGTTCCCAACTAGGAAGAAGTAGTTTATTAGCCAGACATGGCCTCTTTTGATTTTAGATGAATAGAACTGGATTTCATCCTTAACATGTTATTTTAGTATTAAATGCTTCTTCATGTTTCAGCAATATAAAAGCCTTTACTAAAAACGGAGAACCTCTCCCCTGAAAATGTAATGTAAAAAGCTTCTATTGTTGAGGAACAGTTCCTTTTAAAAGTAATACATGAAAATTTTTCTTTCTTGTCTCTCTGAAAGCCTCCTTTCTACTGTCAGCTGGCTATGGGAGTGGTGGTCATTATGCAGAAACCCACAATACAGAGCTTTTGGACAGAAGTGAGAGGAGTGGCCGATAGCCCCGAGTGTTGGGCAGCCCTTCAGAAGGATCTGAACAGGTCAGAGAGATGGGCAGGGAGGAACAGTCTGGAATTCAACAAAGGCAGGTGCATGGTCCTGCACCTGGGGAGGAACAAGCCCAGGCACCAGCACAGACTGGGTATGACTTGCTAGAGAGCAGCTCTGCAGAGTAGGACCTGGGGGTGCTGGTCTCTTCCAACAGGATCCATTCTGTGATTCTGTGATAGGGGGTTCACGTGCCACACACTGGAGCTGATGCTTATGGCTTGGGACCTGACCTCACACAAGTGCTGGTGTTCAGCACTTACCGTGTTGCTGAAAGTGACCCTGTCTGTCCAGTGGTCTAGTGTTCTGCCCCCTTCTCTCCATGGGAATCTGTAGGACAAAATATCTCTCTTCAAAATTTGATGTTCTCTTACTCAGCCTGGGTGTTTGTCACTGAAAAAGAGTGGAATAATCAGTAGTTATTTTGCAACTACTCTGTCTCTGGATAGCTTTAAATACACAAAATTGAAGGTTTCCCTGAAATTCCCAGCAGTATCTGCCAGAGGGGTAAATGCTGCTAAGCAGCACCATCCCTGTCACGATCTGTAAAGATCCAGGCAGGACCTGGTCAGTTAGACTCTGGTTAGTGCTCTTTAATCTCCAATCACAAGATGAACTGCTGCAGGGTTGCTGTGAATGCTGCCAAGCATCAGTTGGAAACTTGTTATTTGAGGGAATTAAAGCAAAACAAAACATATTTGCATAATCCCAGTTTGGATAAGGAGTATAGTTTGGAAATGTGCATGGCCAGGATTGCAAGTGTAACATGAAATGGGCTGAGCTTTTCAATTTTTAGTGTATGTACTTATTAAAGATTTTGAAAGAGGTTTCAATTGCAATGAAGTAGTGTTTTCATGGGAAAAGAAGAATTGTGTCCTAAATAGTATTTTTGTAAGGATCAGCAGATGGAAACTGAAGCAAGACATATGCCAGTTTAGAAAGATTGAACATACATAATAACTGCTGCAATAAATTTATATTTCTATGCCCTGAAATGCCTTTGAGCTAAGCTTAAGTATCTTTTTGGAAGATTAACTTTGGCAAAATATGTGTTAAGCTTTAGTCAAATGTAAATAATTGCACAAAGTCTAAGAGTGATACTTATCCACTAAGCCATTTGATTAGACCTTCTGGGTAGCTGGCTCAGGATGGAGTGTGTCTGCCTCCAAGAAGGCTGGAGAGATGTTAGGCAGCTGTGCGATTCTGAATGAAAAGCATGTTTTATATTAGATTTGAGTAAAGTGTGAGTGGAAATTGTGAAGGGCCCCAAGACAATATTGTGTGTATGGAAGTAGCTAATCAATGAGCATTTTGGGGAGGCTGAGCAATATACATATTGCACGCCATGCAGAAATAGTGTGAGCACAGCTACCAGGCTAATAACCTGCTGTGAAAACATCTTGAAGATGATGGGAACATTGCAGCTTCACACTTGTGTAAGCTAATGCAGTCTCCAAAACAGGATGTTTCCCCATCAGCCGTTAATGGTGAAGAGGAATCGTACTGTTCCAGAGGCTCCTTTCCCCTTTATGAGTGGCAGTAATTGAATGGCAGGTATTGGGAAGACACAGAAGGAATTTTTGCAGGTCTATGTGTGATCCAGAGCATTTGCTCGGCTCTTAACTTCTGCTGGTGTTGTGTTCAGGCTGGCTCAGAGTGTACACACAACTCACCTTTGAAACGGGGCATAACGTCTGCTGCCTCCTCACAACCTTTGACTTGACTTTCATGTCCATGGATCCAAACACATCAAATACATCACTGAACACCATTCACTGATGATTTATTGGGCTGCGTTGTCAAAGCTGTACTCAAGAAGCCAACAGTGTAAATGTGATAAAGGATCTTAAGGTGTCCACTGGGGCAATCCAAATGCCTCCATACTCACACAGAGCAGATAAGGTGCTGTGACAACACCCATTGTTTCATTTTTATAAAAATGTATTTTTGTGCTCTGAGATACTCGTTATTGTCTTCAGTGGTGCTAGCACAGGGAAAGAATGGCACATTTCCTATAAATCAGCCTGTGGTGCTGGCTTTCTGTTGAGAGAAATATTGTTTATTAGAGGAACAGTTGGCCACACTTACTGGCAACTTTTCTCATCTGTTTAAGTGATAGATAGTAGCAGCCTTACAGCATGGCCAGATGCATCTGTGGTTGTGTGCTGTTTTGTTCTTCTTGTAGGAATAATGTATGGTGTGAGTCAGTTATGAATGTGTTGTGATCATCTACAAACCCCAAATTTCCCAATAGCTGAAGCATATAATTTCTTTTAAGGCTTGTTTCATTGATATTGCACAACTTGTGGAAATTAAGCCCTTGAAAAAATGTACCAATGACTTCTAGAGAGAAATCTGTACCATGAAAATACAAGGCAAATGTATTATTTTGGATAACTCCTACCTTCTTTGTCCTGCAGAAAAAGGGCAAGGTATAACAAGGACAAAGGGGGACTTTTGTTGTCTTCCTTGGTCAGAAGATTATGTTCAGTAATGCATGAAGTGTGTGGTAAAACTGCAGAGGAGATACAGATTTTAAGCCCTAGTCTAGTCTTTTGAGCCCAGGCACAAATTTTTCAGCTCTTTAAAGCTAGCTGTCCCTCTGTGAAGTCCACATAAAGCTTTTACCCTAGGAAGATTTTGAAACTGAGCGACGTTGATTATCACTACGTTTAAGAATATGTTGAACACTGAATTTTTCTGAAGGAAGACCACAGAAAGTATTAATGTAACTGTGAGCTGAAGCTGAGTGATGAAACTTGGCTCCTGGTCAAGGTTAAATTATACACAAAAATATTTTGTGATCATTTTGTCTTGATCCTTTTGTGCAGTGAAAAGCTACTGTCACATGAAAAGGGGAGATTTCCTGACACCTAGTATTTAATTTGTGTGTCAGCACTGAGGTATCAAATTATCTCCTATTTGCTGTACTGCCTCAGCTAAAACAAGAACACAAACCTAGCTCTTGACTGCAGCAAGTGTAGTGTCCTAAGAAAAAAAGCACAAAAATTTGCATCAAACCAGAATAGAATTTTGCTCAAATAAGATAAAAAAATAAGAAGGAAGCTTATTATTCTTCCACCAAGCAGCTGCTGTGATTGTTAATTAGGGAAAGAAATGAAAAGCTGTCAGTTCATTTTGGCACTTTGTTTCTAATGCTCCAGTGGAGGAGCAGACATACCAGAGTTTGTGGGAGATTTTTCATTTGAACTTCAAAGAGCAGGGGAATTCTTCACTGAACAAGGTAATGCTGCTTCTAATAACAGGTGTGAACCATAGAAATCTATTGAGAACCTGCTTATTTCCTTTTTTAATTACCTAGTTTTAGGATAACAAAACAAATAAATCAAAAAGTTAATCTACTCACTCTAGGCTCCTTCATTCTTGCAACACACATGTCTGAGCATCAGGCATGCCTGGCATGACTGTGAGCTTACTTCAAATGAAGCACACATCAGCAATTTCTAGGACTGAGTTTACAAGGCTCTTTTGAGGAACAGAGTAAGAACCTCTGTAGCCACTAACGCAAGCACAGATACCCACTTCCATTAGTCTGTACTGCTAAGGAGCTGTATAGATGCTTGTCAATGAAAGGACAGGCTGACCTGTGACTGAATCACAGGACTGAAGGTCAAAAGTCTGATGACTTCATCCACTTGTGCCGTCACTGCTATTTGTAACTGCCGTGCTGTCCATCTGCCAGTTGGTGCAGCACAGTGGCCTTTGGAGGTGTGTATGGCTGAATGAGACTGGCTTTACAGGCTCTCTTGCAAAACCTCTGGCTTTGCAGGGTTTCAGCAGAGGCTGAAGTGCTCGAATTATGGGAAACAGAATTAACTGAGGAAGTTAGTGTGAGTCTGCATCAGCCACACACAACTCCTTGGAAACAGGAGCATGAGAATTTCCTGGCTGGTGGAATCTTTTTGGAGGAAGCAGCTATTATTGGACATTGAATTGCTTACTAGCTATGGATTTTTTGTTTAAAATGATGCTTTATTTGTGCCTCTTTTACAATCTTCCAGCCAGGCGAATTATGATCATGTCAAACTCTCAGTCATAAGCATTACAGAAATAGAGGACTAGCAGAAATTTGCATGATTGCTTTATGCAGTGGATCAGGAAAAGATTTCATTATTTGAAGTACCAGTTGAGGTACAGAATTTTACGCTATCTTAGAGAAAGGCTTTTGCAATAGGTATAATCTGTTCCTGTGTATACATTATACATTCATATAACAGTGGCATTTCTTACGCATGAATTGCCTGAAAATATGCTGATTATAGCAGTATGTTTGCCTGCAACAAAATATTGTTCTGTGCCTGTGGGTTACATATTAAATGACTTTAATTAGAGAAGATGGATTAATCTGGAAACTCATGCAGATTTACACCACAACATGGGTGACACAGTGTTTACATGGTGTGGTGCTACTTTGACCCTCTTCCTCAATTCTAGTCTCTCTGTCTGTCTGTCTGTCTGTCTCTCTCTCTCTGTTGCTACTTTTATACCTCCAGCCTGATTACTGTGTTTGCAATTCTACAACAGGGGCAGAAGACAGTGATAATTCATGCTAGCATTTTGGAGTAGTTTGACGCTAACTGAGTTATACATAGTAAGAATGAAATCCTGATTTCATTGAAGTTGATGGCAAAATTCTCACTGAGTAAAGTGGGACCTGAATTCTGATTCCGAGTAGGAAATGAGTTGTCCCAAGTGGGCGTATTATAAATATGCAAAGCACCTCTGGATAACTCAAATGGCATAGTATTGCAAATAAAATACCTCTTTAATATCTCACAAAAATTATTTGAGTAATATACTTTCTACATAACATCAATGACCTCTCTTTCAGAAGTGTATGGGTTGTTTTTTGATTTGTACTGTATATTAGGTTAAATAATCTTGATGTGGTAACAACCCTATCACAATCCCTTCCAAATAAATGATGTAAAATAAGTTTCACTTGAAAGCTCAGCTTACAGATGAACCATCTGTAAATATAATTTTCTTTTTCTGATTGCCTGTCTTCCACACTTCTGTAAATTGCAGGAACTTCAGTGTGATGCCCTAGTCTTTGTACATAGTTTAGTCCTGTGTGAATAATCACATACTGAAACTCCCCCTGTATCTTAAGTGACTCATGTTTTCTTATATTTATTGTTTCCTCTGTGCTGTCATTCCTTGTCTGCGAAATGGGAATAACACTACCTCTTACCTCTTGTCAGCACTGTAGGTTGAACCTCATAAAAATCCTGTAAGAAGTGCTACTGAAAAGCTGCCAAGGAGAGAGACTTTTGTTTTCAAACTAGGTTTTACCTATGATGCAGGAGGAAGGGCCAAATTCTCGGCAATAAAACAAAGATTCCCTGTCAGTAAAACTGTCTGGTGCTGCCAGTCTGTGTGTGAATGGGGCTGCAGTCCTGGGGATAACTGGTGTGTAGTCACACGCCTCATGGCACTGCCATAATGCATTTGTACAGGATGGTTTAACTAAGGATGGACAGATAAGATTGTCTCTGGCATTTCCCAGTGCTTGGCTTTTATACTTTACTAACACCCTTGCAAGCTCCTCTGCGTGTATGGATGTGTAACAGCTGACTTCCTCCCCTACAAAAGTGCCTCCCCGCACAAGAAATACAGGGACATGCTCTGGTAATGAAGGAGGTCAGTACAAACCATCTGGTTTTAACCCATTTGTGAAATACCTACCTGACCATACAACAGTTCCAAATCCAAAATTTCACTGGAACAGTCATGTAAGAATCTCTGCAAAAGTACCAGGAACACCAGCTGTCTTCAGCTTTCTTATATCAAACACACCAGAAGCAGAAGCTGTGAGCAGTTCTTTTGCTTTTGATGGTTGGAAGTGGTTTGACACTGCATTGATAGGATAAAAATATCTGAGGAGCCACATGCCATGGATACACAGCAGATTTCAGGAATGAATAACTCAGTATCTCACCTGTTTTCTTTTTGTCAACAGTTTGTTCAAATCCCAAGACAAGTATTCCAAAATGCAGTGAAAAGATCAGTCTGGTAACGTTCTCCTAACTGATTTTGACAAATAGTGTGTCATCCTGAAAACATACTTGACAATTCCTCTGTGCATCTAGAGGGCTACCAAATGTGTCTGCTCTTCCATGAGAGCTTAGATCTCCCTGGGGCCAGGAAGCCTCATCAACTTTTTAAACCTGAGTTTTGGAGATCAGTTTGACATGAGAGGCATGACAAATAAGGCCTGACACAGGAAGGAGTTCTCATGTTGCTGTTCTCATGTGGCTGTAAACATGTGATGAGGCTATCTTGAGAATGTGGGAGTTCTTGCAAATCAAATAACTCACCTGTGGCTGGGGCCTAGATGGATTACAGAGGAGAACATTCATGTTACTGTATGTCTATGAAAACATGTAAGAAAGTTTTCTAGATGTTATCTAGGACACGATAGTTAAAACCTTTCTTGCTGGTTCAATAGTCAGTTCTTCTGCACTTTTAACTGCCAGTGTAGAAGTGTTTGTTTACAGCCTTCATATGTCACATACTGTGGTTCAAAATCTGACATTGGATTGCTGACACCTTCTGGAAACAAAAAAAAATTAATGACTTCAAGGATGTCTTGGAAACTCTGTTTTGGTTTGTCAGTAGTTTTGGAACTGAAAGTCGCTGTGCTCTCCTGTTTTCTAGCACAGGCTTTTACCTCACAAAGAAAGCCAGAAAGGATACTAGGAAAATCTGAAAAGGAGAATATGGCAAAGGCTGAAAAAGTTTATTCATAGGAACTTTCCAAAATTCATCACTGTTTATACACCTGAAAATATGACTGCTATTTTGCCCTTGAAACAACAGATAGGCTTAGTTATTAACTAAAGCTTTTATTAATGGGGAAAAGAGGGAATGTAGACACCTTAAGAGCTCTCTGTTCTCAGTACTGGAGTAGCATGTCCTTTGTTTTTGAAATCATTATTAGAGTAAAAGGTGCAGCTCCTTGATAAGAAGCACTATCTAGTTAAAGATGCACCATCACTCCTGCCTTTCTGGGGAATTGTTTCAAATGAAGAGACAGTGTCTGTCAGCTTTCTGTGAAGAAAGGTCAGGCCATCAGCCACCTTGCTTATCTTATGCCAGCCAAATGAATCATGAACAGGCTGCTGCTGCCTCACAAGTTCCTTGAACATTTTGCAGCTTCTTTTGTCAATGAGGAGCCCATATAGGGCCCCCAAACTGCTGATTGCTCTTCACATGGGGCTGTATGTTACCATACCTATTTTTTCCTCTCTGGTGGTTCTCTGCCCGTATGTCTGATGTGCTTCTTTCTTACATGCGCTGAAGAAATACTTTGTGGAATGAAATTATCCTGCAGAATCCTGAGATGTGCTCATGAGCAGTGTTTTGACTAAACTGTATTTCTAAAGAAACCTCGCAGTATATTAGAAGCTTTTGCTGTATTTTGGAAAGGTTACTTTGTACCATCTTCCTATCAACTGGAATGGATTTTATCCCAATGTTATATTTGGAAACTAAGGCACAGAGGTGTGAGAGCATGAGGTGATTTGTTTAAGATCACACAGAGTATAACTCTCCCAGACTTGGACATGGTCCTTGGCTAAAGCATCTAAATGACTTTTTAGTGCTGATTTCTGCAAGAAAAGAGAGAGAAAGCTCTGACCCTATGGCACTGAAGGAAGCAGAGCTGCTAGTCAGCATCACACCCAAGGGGTTTTCTTTTACTACAAGTGATCATGATAGGTTGCTGCTTGCATTATAGATGGGATGAGAGGTTTAAATATCAGTTCAAATTACTCTGTGGGACATTCAGTGTGAACACAGCAAAAGTTGGCTGCTTGTCCTAAAGGTCTCATATACACAATCTAAAAAGAGAAGCAATGACTTCCTCCTCCTAAGAGGGTTTACTGTGCAATACCATGAACTGCATCTTTGCTTGAATGTGGATTTTCAGCCCGAGTGCAGAGCAGTGAGGATTTGCCTATTCAATCAGTAGTGTAACAATTTGTGATAGACAGAGCTCTCGTCAAACCCAGTGAAGAGAGATCTGTGTGCCCTGTAGGGGCCTGGAACTCACTGCATCATAATTTTCCTAGGGACACCAGCAGCTAGAGGAATGCCAACTAATACATAGGGTGACAGAGGCATTAATATCAGAGTTGTTGCTGCTTCTGTGTTGTCTAATGACTCGTCTGAGATAAATTATGCATAAAGAGAGGAGACTTAGTGTCCATCATGATATGTGAAGTAGAAAAACACTCCAGTCAACTCCCAAAGTGTGGAAACTATTTTGTATTTCAGTAATTCCCTTATTAAAAATGAGCAGAACCTAAATAATGCAGAATCTTGTGACTGCTCTGTTTTAATTAGTTCCTCTTTTGTTTGCATTCATTTGTTCAACCACAGCACTCTATGCCAGCCATTGACTGCATAAATGCAAGGGATGGCAAGTTTTCTTTATGTGCTTAATCCATTTATTGAAATGTTCACTTTAGCTTTTCTTCTTTTCTTAAAGTACTAAAGGATTAGATGCCCAACTCCATTTGAAATTCTGTGGATGATGGACATCAATTCCCTTAGGCTTCTTCAAAAATCCCATTTGCTTTCTCTAGTGACAATTATCAAATATCTGTATCTCAGCTAATAAATAAAGCTTGGCAGCAAGCAACCTGTTTGTTCTGTGACATGAAGGAAATGGCATCTATCCATGCAACTGTGGGGAAATTGTGCAGGCAGAGCTAAGAGGAAACAATTAGGCAAAAATATGGATATCTTTTGGTATTCCTTGTCCCACCTTTCTTACATACGCAAAAGATGTTTGCATATGCAATGAGAACTTTCTGTTTAAATTTAATAGAAAATGTGCTGAAGTGTTAGTGTCTCTAATACAGTGGTGTGTACAGTGCTTAGCAAAATATTTGTGGATTTGACTTTACACCTAAGTGTAAGAAATTAATGTCATAGTCATAATTGATCCAAAGAGGATTTGGTGGTCACATCTAGGAAATGCCAGAAAATGTGACAGAATCATGGAAATATGAAAAGTCTTGAATGTTTTGACCTTGTTTTGGACTTTAGGTAGCAATGGCATGTGGTTTCTTTCCCCTCTCCCCAAAAGTCTGTGCTCGAGTATAACGCAGATGGTTATTGAAAGTCACATCAAAGAATAGGTCAGAGCATGTCAAGGAGAGATAATGATTTGTAAGAGAGCAGCAAATATGTTTTCACACAAAAATGAGAGACGTGGGAAGCACTGTAAAAAGAATATGGGATGTTTTGTATGTGTGCTTAATAAACTCTGCCTTTTCTTTGTTGAGAAGTTCGAATGAGAAACACATCTCCATCTCCTCACCTCATCCTTTCCACCTTTTTTTCCTGTGTCTTCTCTTACAGGGATTGATCCGTGTTAGACAAAAAAAAGAGGCTGAGATATAATTGACTTGGATCAGTTCAATGGTTTTATCCTGGAAGACAATTGAGAAAAAAATTTACAGTTTTTGACATCGTCTTTCAGTCCTGCATTCAGCAGCTTCCCAGTAAAATCTTGTCCATCAGCTTTCCTGAGTTTTGTACTTTCTCATTGTTTGTGTACTAGTAATGTGTTGAGTTGCCAGAAACCATGAACACACAAAAGAGAAATATTTTTCTTCAATCATTTTATTTGAATGATATTGGTAATGTTAATAGCTAGCCATAAGATGAGGCTGCCTTTTAAATGGGTTTATTCTTTCTCAGGAAGGAGGATGTGTGTTTTTAACAAATGCAAGCAAGAGGCCACAGAAGAGGATCCCCAATAACACCAACTTGCAGCTATTGGTTTGTGTGGCTCAGAACCACAAACCATCCTTAACTTTCTGTTGGACTGATAATGTTAATGGAGCATAACACTAGCCAGGGATGGGGTGCTTGGTTAGCATATGCCACAGTAATTACAGAATTCATAATTAGCTGTACAGTCTATAGGAAATGGGTGACAAACTACCTGCATAATTTATGACCTGTCTCCACTGATTTGATTCTGCCATGCATGAAGTTCAACTCGCCTGTTGCCTACCACACATTGAAAATATGTTTATACTGATGCATCTCTGAAAGGACAGAGATGAAGGATACAGATATTGTACACCGTGGCAGAATTGAGATGAGCAAAATGTTCTTAAACTATTGTGCAATGTCTCCCTGTTTTAAATCATGGCCAAAAGAGATACTGCTTGCATCAGCTATTGCCTTCATGATGTTATCAGTCTTGATTTGACCACAGAATTCTCATAGAATTTAGCAACATGAATAAACACTGTATCCCACTCTGAAATACTTCCTTGCTGCTGACATGCCTTTTATGCAACTTTGGTAAGTGTAAAATGTAAATTTGTTAGTGTTTATGACTGCAAATGAGAAGAATGGGAGAAAGGATACAGAGCATTCTCAGGAATGCTTTATTCTCCTATTATTTCAGTGCTCCACATACCTTTAGACTTGTGTCTAGTAAAACCCCTCGACCCCCCCATCTCCTGGCATAACATCATTTCCACCCTTATCCCAACATCAGCTCCCATACAGAGAAACAATTTAAGTTTCTGGGAGTGCTAATTGCTCCATTATTATTTTATAGGAAAATTTTAAATAGTAATAAAAAACCCCACATTATTTTTCTGTGAGATAATGAGGCAAAGCTTATTCCTCACCCATTGTACAGACATTTTAGGTAATATGTTTTTATTATGGTAACACCACAGAGGCCCTTGGAATCTGCAGGATTGGCTTAGTGTAGCTCCCTATGATTCTCCTGCAGCTTTTTGCTTCAGGTTTCCTCCCATGATCTTCCAGAGGCAGTGAGAGTAATTCCATCCATCTCTTGGCACATGATGAAGCTGTAACAAATGCTCTCACAGCTTTAGTCTGTCCTGTTTCTTCCTGGTGTAGAGCACACATCCCCACATGGACACGGATTAAGAAATGCTCTGAAGGAAATAGATGTTGACTACTTGTGGAAATGTAGCTGTACCTTCAAGCTGCTGTTTCTCTTCCATCACCTCAGCCCCCTTCCAGCTCCACCTCTGCTTTTAAAGGCAGTTTGAAATGCAAATACATTTATGTTACCCTTTGATCTAATTTCATCTCAGTAATTTCTCATGTTATAAACCACTCAGAGTGAACAAACCAGTAATTAGACATTATGGATGAGTTAGGTGTAATTAGCTATTTAAAGGAGGGCTAATTATGCTGTTAATGGGATTTCTCATTTTGGGGAGGGAAGAGGGATAACGTTAAAATACACCTATAAGACTCTAGTTAATGCATAGAGTTAGCAGTCTGCTGATTTTCTGCGTTTTGCTCTCTAACTCTTCAGCTAAAAAAAGATGCTCCATTTTACTGGCTAGTCCTGCTGTCTCTCCCTTTTAATGCCTGCTCTGTGTGGGGCTATCTCTGCTGACCACAGCAATGGATAGAAAGTAGGAGACTGAATGGGAAGGCAAAGTCCACCCTTTCCCTTGGGCACCACGTGTGCACAGAAGATGCAGACTGTCATGGTCTAGATGGAGCACATCAGGAATTCTGGATGGCGACTTGTCCACCTTCCCCTGACCTCCTGGCCAGCTCTGGGGACGTCACCAAGGTGTGCAAGTGGGAAGGCAGCCAGCTGGGGACTGTCAGGCAGGTGTCACTTTATCAGAAGGTTTATTTTCATGTTGCAATGTGAATCACCAGCTCTTATTCTGTTTTTACTGTGGATGTTACGTCAAAACAACGTAAAGGAGAGAGAAGGAGATTTTGGACGATTACATATGCATGAGCACTTCTCACATTCATCCTCAACCTGACACAGAGAGCTGTGCACCTCTCAGGCATTTGATTAACATTGGCTGTGGACCCTGGAATGAAAGTCAGTGTAGCCACATTCACTTGTCTGGAGGCTTTTTCTGCATTCAGCTGCTACTGGTCTTTCAAAAACCACAGTCAATGGTAGAGTGATAGAAGGGATGTTGTGCTGCTCTAACCTCACAACGGAAACAAATGCTAATTACTTCTGCATGAACAAGAGGGACGTTGACAGTTTATTTAAAATCAATCATCAAAGGCACAGAGGTGTTTTCAAGATCAGGGTCAACTGGGTTGGTTGTAGAAGGTTAGGAGGTGTTTTTTAAATTCCAGAAAATACCACCAGGCTTCTAACTTGGATTAACTGGGGAATAATTCTTTTTCTTTCCATTACATTAATGATTTATTCCACATAGGAACCCATTTAGTTTCACAGTGAAGAAAGCTTGTTCATGGCTCTCAGTAGTCTAGTCCCAGAAAAAAGGATAAAAAGCTGGTTTCTTCCTATCTCTCATTAAAGATATGTGCCTGTTACAGGTATTGCTTAACCTGTGAAGTCTTACCTGTAATCCAGCTGCTTCAGGCTCCATTAGTGTGTGTTGTGTTTTCCTGGAGCCCACAGGGAAGGAGATATCTCTCTTTCTTATCCTCTGTGCTCTGGAAACAACAGCTGTTTTGTCCTTGTGGATCTTCTTTCTCTTTGCTAATTATTCCTTGAGGATTCATGGATGGAAAGGCATACCACAAAACTGCTAACAAGGCAGGAGAGCCAAATTTGGCCTGGAACTTCTTCAAGAGAATCTCTGCTCCATATCTGGGATACTTTACTGGCATAGAAAAGAATTAACCAAACTCACAGGTTTCATCCCAGTAGAAGACCCTGAGGACTGAGCTGCTAGGGAATTTCTACTGCATCAGATTCACCAGCTCATTGAAGCTGAGTTTAAGGGAAGGGATTCCAAAGATACACAGGGCAGGGGGGGCACAGGATTTTTAAGATTAAAGAGATGACACAAAACAAATATTTTTTGACATTAAAACTTAATTTAATTTTTAATGAAAATGTGAGCACAATAAATTGCAGGACAGGAAGCTGAGCCAATTTTTGTAAGTACAGAGCTGGCGGTATTTTAGAACAAAACAAAGGAAGCTGGGTCCTGTGCAAAAGTTATTAAACAGCTTAATCATACATAGAGATGGGATTTAGTTTCAAGTGAAAACTACATTGAACCTAAACTCCTAACCCCTTTAAAACAAAAACCCTGAACATTAACCAGAAAATGATGGAACCTCTTCTATTCATGTTTAAAAAAAAAAAAATAAATTTAAATACCATCTGTTTGACTTTGTGGAGTAGTGAAGAGGAACAGGTACAAAAACACCCGTCAGTGCTTTGTACACCTTCCAAATGGCCTATAGCTCCAGGGAAAACATAGTGCCATTCTCACCCTCATATGAGGTGGTATATTTTTCCAGGAATGCTGCCCAGCAGCACTTCTGCCTTCTGTTCAGGACCACATTGTTGAGAAGCTTGGCACAGACCACTGAGCGAAGCATGTGTGAGTCCCTGCTGTTCATCAAGGGAGCAGTGAAGATCTGTGGTATCCCAGATAAAAGTTTCTACAGATTCTTGAGGGGAAGAGACACAGTGAAGGTGGTAAGTTCCATTTCATTCACCCCGGACTTTCCATGCTTTAACTGATCCATTTTGCTTTGTGCTTCAAAATAAACAACTTTTTGTTCTCTTTGATGTTTACTTTCAATTAGATGAGTCTTTTACCCCCACCAGCACTACTTTCAATTTACTTACAATCTTTCTCCATTTCTTTGGTGATGAATGATGAGTAATAATGATGATAGTGATAGTAGTAGTAGTAGTAGATGGTAGTAATAGATGGTAGTAATGATGATAATGAAACTGAGGGCTTATAGCAGGCTGGAGAGAGAGGGAAGTGATGTGATTGAAATCCCACTCTGTGGCCCTAAATTCTTCCAGTATTTTCCGTTTCTGTGTAACTGAATGTTGTACCTGATTTGCTGTCTTTTTATGTTCTTGCATTTCTTTCACTGGTACAGCTTTCCCTGCATCTCTTCCATTGAGTTTTACATTTCACATGGTTTCCCTGGGTGAACTGATGTTTTTTTCAATCTTACTTAACCTCCTTCCTGTGTTTCCAACAATATCAATCATGTTTCTTTAGGGTACTCTTGTAACTGGTTTTATTTTGGTTTCCATGTGAGGATAATCTGTCAGCTAGTAAAACATTTCATAGATGGTGCTTGTTTTCTGCTGCAAGAACACTCTTTATGCCCCTTGGTGAGGCATTTTGTTCCAGGGACATGATGCTGCCACCAGCATAGACAAGGTTCCTTGCTGAATCCATTCCATGCAAAGTGAGCCTGAGAAGATTAATTCCTTCTCTTTTAAAGTCACTTAAATTATCTGTGTCTACTATTTTCTCACATTAAGATCTACAGCAACACGAACAGACTAAATATGAGTCTCGGCAAATCCTTGATCCCTCCTTCCTCTGCCAGACTTTCCAATGTTTTGTCTCCTTGCCCCTATGCTACCCTTTCCTTCAGCTTTAGCTTCTTTTGCTGTGATTCCATCAGGCTGGGAAAGAGAGAAACAGTTACTAACACTGGAATGACGTCGTTAAACATGTTTTGAGCCATCACAGGGCAACTGCAGCAGCCATTCAAGCTTTTCTTTCTAATTATCGTAAGTAATTAATAGCTACCCAGGAGCAAGATTCAGATTAATTAATTCCCACCAAAGTTGTCCTCCAAAGTACTCCCTTGACCAAATGTTCAAGGTAACTTCTTATAACTTCAAAGTAAGTTAGGAAAGTGTTATTAGCAGCAGTACAAATTCAGATGAGCTTAGTAGCTTTGCTAAATTTTATTCTGCCATTTTCCTGTGCTTTTTGGTGTTGCACTGGAAAAGGACAATTAAAACTTTCCCACTAAGGTTGTACTGGTTTCTATTTCTTACATTATCCCGATGAATATTGCAAAATGGCGTAGCCGTATCTTCATTCATACCTTAATATACAAAGGAAAACAACTGAGTTCCTTTTGTTTGGCCATTCAGTTGGACGAACTAAGTCATTTGCCAGACAATAAATTATTTCCACAAATGTGGACGGTGAAAAAGTGGAAGAGGACCCAAGAGTTCATTGCTATTGACCTCATTGGGACACCAGTGATTTTATTAGAAGTATGATTTATTCTGCAGTCCATACTGTGCTGTGTAGAGTCCTGATGTTCTACATTGATGGAGATAACCAGTATTTCCTAAGGCATTCAAGAAATTTAGTAAGAAAGCACTAAATTCACTGTTCCCAAAAGGATGTGTTCTTCCAATTCACTCTCTTCCCAAAGTGTGAGTCCATGTCCCTTTTCTGTTTTGCAATACAAGGATTTTCTGTGCATTTTATTCCAAGGATACCAGTTTTTCTTCTTTGAGTCTTGAAATGTCAACTAATTGTGAATAATCTTAAACAAGAGACCAGAGAGTGATACTAGGTATTGATTATTTGCTAGGAAGAGCCAGATCAACATAGAGGTCTTTGAATTTACCAAGTCTTCAAAGCTGCACTGGTGATAATCCTTGAAATTTTTTTCGCAATGCTTTTGTTTCAGGTGTCCAATGTTCACCCTGTCTGTCAAACAAGACAGATGAGTACAGTTCCAAATCCTCCATAAAGATTACATCACCGCAAATGATGAGACTTTGGGGAGATGGTGTCTGCCCTTATCCCCTAGAATCTATCTTGGGAGGATTTTCATAATCTCTCTGAAATCCTGGATTTCCAGAACTCTTCACAGAACTATCTAAAACCTCTCTTTGTCGAGAGCTGTGTGGGGAGGCAGTCACGTTGCTCTGCTGCAATCTGGCTTGGTGCTGTTAATAGTTTCTCTACAATTCCTTGCATCATCATGCATTTTTTAAAAGTATTTTTGAAGACCAAGTGATCACACAAAGTAAATACGTAGAAAAGCTACTTTGAAGAGTCTGGAGCCTGATTTTCAGGTTATGCTTTTATTTAGTGATGGCACTAGACATTTTGTTTGTTTAAGAATAGAGGAAGAAAAAATGTTGTAGGCAGAGATAAAATCTTTTAATAGATCAGATGATGAAGTGGGAAAAATTAGCCTTTTGTGCCCAAGAACTTGTCTGGAGAAGGGATATTAAGAAGAACTTGAATAACTAGATACTCTTCTAAATTGTCCAACAAATCAGCTGGTCTATTACAGCTAATTGCAAACTCTGCCCTTTGTTTAAAGGAGAATTGAACAGCTTATATTCAATAGAATATCTGCAGTTCCTTTGGGAAGATCGCAGCTTTATGTAAAAATCTAATTATTATGTTAATCACTATTCAAATAGCAAGGAGTAAACTACAGACCTACAACTGCAAGGTGACAATAGGAAGATATCAATCATTAGATTTGTTTCTGTAATACATGAATTTTCAGGGTTTGTTGAAAGAAAACCACCCCTCTGGGGGACAAAAATTGCCTTGAAAATCAATGAAGTCATTGCAGTTGTAATTTAGTGTTTTGAAAAAGCTGAAAATTAGCCAGTTAATATTCTTGTCAGTGACAAATAAGAAATGTGAATTATTGTATGGGCAGTTTTCCACATGATTGTTGGTATATAATGCATATATATAATTTTCTTTTCCCCTAGTCACACAGAAATAGGCAACATTATTAACAATGAAAAAGACAGCTCAGAATCAAAAGATGATTAAAAATCCTTCTTTTCTTCAGAGTGCCATTGTGTTAGGGTGGTGATTGAAGAGACAGAGCCTTCAGAGACTGCATCGTTGTGACACTGCAGCAGCCAGGCAGAAACAAGACCAAAAATAACAAAGTATGGGCAGAGCCAAAGGACTCAAAGCTGTGTCTCTGCAAGACATGGAGCAGCTCCTGAGTGTTTGGTACCTGGCAGGGCTAAACTCCTGAAAATTGACACCAAGGTTTTGTTCCTCCACCTCACTTTGATTTCTATCTTCATCTTTCACTGATGTTGAAGATGAAACAGAAACAAGCTGAGCTGAACAAGAAAGTTAGGAATGTGTAAAGGAATGTAGGAACTTGAAAGTGAAGGGGTCATTGTGATCTTGTATTGATGAAAGGATTTATCTGCAAACACTAGGCATAGAGAAAACGGCTCAAAGCTTAGAGCACAAGAACACAACTCAGGAGAAAAAGTCTCAAGTCACCAACAGGTTTCTTATAACTTTGGAATAGCAGCTGGGTTCCATGAGGATCAGTCCCACATTTCTAACACTGATGTGGGAAACCCCTCATTTGCCATTCTTCTCTGGAAGAATAAACACTTTCAATCCTGAGATGTGCAGAGACTGTGTTGTGTCCTGTTGCATGGTGTAATTCAGTCTAAGCATTTTGGAAGTTTGTCAGGTTTGGTGTCTAAATCAGAGCTGTGTCTCTCAGATTCTGTAGTGGGTGGCTGTGATGGATATTTTTTCAATTTACAATTTACAAGTAGCAGGACACTGAATGGGCAGGATACAGCTCACCACAGTTGTTAAGTGGGTTGTTTTAAAGCGGAACCTTGTTACATCTGCTCTGCTTAGAACACTCATGGCATAGCAAGGAAACAATGGAGGGTTACCCAAAAATGTTTCTTGGACCCCACTTGGCAGAAGAAACAGATTTTGTGTGTCAGGCAGGACCAATCCCTTCTCCAGTCCTCCAAACCATTCTGCAAATATTTCCCCCTCGTGTGTATATCAGTGTAGAAAAATAACTAACCCTTATCAAGTACAGTACTTACATTTTTCACCTTTAGAAAGATGTAAGCACCTTTACAGTAACTTACCATAAATGTGCCTATAATACATAAAAAAGATTGCTGAGGAGGAATATACTATCCTTTTACCTTCTCTTATGCCAGTCATTAGAAAATCAGTCACATGTTGCAGCACAATGGATCAATTTCATTGTGTATCAGTGATAAATTTAATGTACTCTCTACATGAAAATCCCATTATTGGGGTTTTATATGTAATATATAAATATGTGGATTCTAGTAAAACCAAAGGAAACAGTAGCACTGATTGAACTCCTTTAAAAAGTACTTACCTTAGAAAGTAACATGATCCTTAGTAAATTCTTTCAACTTAATTTTCCTTTGCAGTGTTCATTTTTATAATGCAAACTTTACTGCATTAAGCCATCAGATAAAAAGGGTGCAAATGGTCTGGCCACATTTCCATCTAACAAAGGCTACATTTAGCAGGCTCAATTACGAGTGGAAGTTTTAGATAGAAATAGAAAAAGAAGGACGACGGAGCAATTCATTTTTACAATGAAACTATTAATTTTTGCACCCTCCCCTCCTTACAATATTCTGATGCTTAACACTACATTAATGAGGCACTTTTAATATAATTATGGTTGCTTTTGTTCCAGCTCTTCCTGGTTTTTAGATGTGGACTTAGAATTAACTGTCCTTGGCCAGAGCAAGATGTTCCCTTTAACAGGGCTGCAATTGTCATCTTTTAACAATTTCCTGAAACATCTCTAGCTATTTTTAGGATTCCATTCAGACTTAGGGAGAAGAAAGAGAAAACAGAATTTCATGATGCTCCTCTCTTTGGGTAATTTAACCAACATAAAATTTGTAGCATCATTGCTGGGGTTTTCACAGTCTGAAGCTCAGCATATGGTCTCCGAACTGTTTTTCCTCGCAATCTTTAGATGCATTATAACTTACTTTCTTTTGCAGCAGTCTGAAGAATACAGGATCTAACTCCTAATACAAGTAATTCATTAGCAACAGGCTATGTTGATCCTGAAACCAAATATAGTAATTATCCTAAAGGTCTTTAAAACGCCTCTTAAACAATGATTTGAAGGAGTGGGTTATTTACACAGCCAGTAACAATCTGTGGAGCATTTAATCTTCCACTTGCTGGTCTGCTCCTCAGTTAGGGTTGTGCTGGCTCTTATTTGTTTGTGGTCTATGACTAAGTGGGTTGATGCTGCACACAGCCAGCTAGTTTGCAGTCTCAGAAGGATGGAGGAATAAATGGACCACAGCAGCTGAATTCCCTTTCAATTTTTAGCATGTCACCTTTGGTTCAGTGCGGGAATACAGTGCTTTTGTAATTCAGCTCACCACCTTTACTGGGCTGTTTTCTTCATCACTATGCATGTGGCTGGCTCTAGTGGGCTTTGATATGGTTATAAAATTGCAGTGTGAATTACATCTCTCTCTGGATGTATGAAATTTATACCATTATGGCCTTATGCATATTAAGAGGAAACTACTCTTTTGTTTCGGGCATAAGGTGAACTTTCAGTCATTAATGGGGAAATTCCTCTTCATGGTCCAGTCCATCTGTGAGCTCTATGAACTGGGCATCACCTGCAGTCTTAGAGCTCCAGCAGTTTCAGACACTTTGTACATGTGGTTGATCTTTCCCTTGAAAAACAAAAGCAATTCTGCTCAGCTTGTTTTATACTGCAAGCACAAACCCCAAAACTGGCTCTGGTCTCTCTTTACCTTAAGGTATTCATGAAGGAACAAAATGAATGTACTGCAGTACAAGACATTTGTTCTCCGATGCCTTCCCCTTAATGAGCAATTTGGGTTTTAAACCCCTGAATGCGGTTCTTCCAGAAACAGGCATTAATATTTTGCCTTCTGAGGTTTGGCTCAAGGAAAAGAACCAGTCAGAGACACAGACATCCTGCTGGAAATGAGGCCTACTACCCTTTTTCATAAAGGTGTGAGAACAATTATTTTAACACTCCTGGAAAACAATCAGGGTATTTACTTCCTTGAGAGGAATTTTTTCCAGTTGTTTCTGTTCTGATAACATTCCTCTCAGTGATTGTTAAAAGCAAGTTGTGCAGCTCAGGAATGGGATGAAGATAATTTGGTAGAATATGGAGCAGTGCATGGTGGGAAAGCCCTGGTAGGAAATTAGAGACTGTGCCCTGGGAAAAAAAAAAAACAAACCTCGATAAAATAATAAAAAATACATATTTGGCTTGTCTTGGAGGCATAAATGGAATGTCCAAATAATCCATTTGAGATCTGTAGGGATTCCTTTAGTTGAAAAGACTTATAAGAGAGTTGCCAAGATTCCCTAGGTAGGATTATATGAGACAGATTGAAGCTGCGTGGATAGAAAGATGAAGGCTGGATCTGGGCTGCGCAGGCAGAATGCAAAAGCAGAGATTTAAAATTAAACTGAGGCAGGAGGAAGGAATTGGTCTTGTGGAAGTGTGGAAGGAACGAAGGGTTTCCCTGGAACAGGTTTCTTCTGGGTTTGCAGGTTTTGCAATCCAACACTGATGTGCTTGCACAAGGCATCAGCATCAGTCCTCTGAAAGCTCCACAGCCATGATTCTGTGTTGGGCACAGTGGGGTTTCCATTGCCAAGGCTGGCAGGAGAGGATAATAGAGACTTTCTTTACTTCCCTACCAACCCCTGGAGACTGCTCAGGCCTTGAAAAAAATCACAAGGAACTCTTCTTCTGCTTCAATGCCTAAGGCCATGCTCTCTGGTTCCTCTGGGGTGCAGATTAATATTTAATGACCAGTGACTTTGCAACTGAAGAAAAGATTAATGGTCAACTTTGGCCTACTCTGTTCAGGGTTTGGGAGTGTGTAATTCTTTGTAAGAAGAAATCTTTGCCAGATATTTAAATGTGACGTTGTCCAATGAATCATTCACTAATGAAAAATTCTGGAACCATTATAATTTTAAAAAATAAATCGTGCATTAGACTTTTGCATCACTTAATGTAGCAAAGAAGGCACCATTTAAACATTACTGGCTTCATTAACTGAAACGTAATTATTTTTCAAAAGCAAATGCATCAATCTCATCCTGAGAGGCATCTGACCTGTATCTATTTCTGCTACTGGAATAATTATAAAGTGTATTGTCATTGTTAATTTTGGTCTTGCTCTCAGGAAAACTTGTCATGCTCACTGTCCATTGTCTTGAGGGACAGGAAGGGTTTGGAGCTGTGTTAGCAATGAGGAAGAGGTTTGCTGAGTATTCCCATTTAATGGGCATTTTCTTGAACAGCTTTTATAAATATACTGCCACCAGGAAACTCTGTTCTGCACAGTACTAAAAGATAGCCTAGATCCAGAAAGAAAAGTAAGCACCCATACTCACTCGACTTAATCCTGATATTATGTAATCATTTTTCTTGATAAGGTGAGACTCTGGTTGATATAAAAGGCCTTTTAAATCTATGTACTCTTTGAAAGTAAGGATTCCAGCAAGAATAAATTTATTATTCTTTCTTTTTGCTTTTGCAGGTTGTCTGTTTTTATGCCACTTTTGAGTAACTTAACTGTAATGTGGCAGAATTATGCACTGCTATATATAGCTGAAAATGCCATACGTAAAAGCTCGTTTTCTCTTACAGAAAAACACTGATTAGACTCTTTTAAATGAGGTTATGTGAGTGCAGTTGGTGACAGTTACTTCTTCAGATATGTCCATATTGTTGTAAGATCAATACTTCATTGATTCAAGTGATAAGAGAGCTACTATTAGATTTCATGAACTTGTTAATTAGCAAAATACCAGTAGTGCTTAGTGAATCACTAGGGTTTTATTGCTTAATTATATGCCTAACTAAGCATACCCTCTGTTCTAATTAGTGGAAAACGAGTTAAAAATATACAGGATATGGCCTACTTCTGTACGCAGTTGCAGTTTAACTAATTTTCTTTAATTTCCAGATATTATATCAACATTATAAAATATTCAACACATGTATTTCATAGATTTCATAGATCTGCTACCATTAGTGTCAAATTTGTTGATGCAGCTTAACTAATCTAGAAGTAAGTTTAGAAATTAATGTTAATGCACTGTTTATGAAGGCTGCCAGCACTTTAACCATAAATAAGGCATATTAATTTCAAGTGCTCAAATACAATTAAATGCCAATGTGCGACGTATTCAACAAGAGGTACAGAACCCTCTGTTACTAAGAGCATGATTCTTCAACTCTAGAAATACGGGCAACATGCATCAAGGATCCAAAAGTCTCCCACTGGCAAGGATTGTGCTTGGTTTTAAATTATACCTGTGAGTTAAAAGAGATTTGTTTTCCATGAACGATTAGCTGGTGACTTTGAGCAGTATCTAACTCTCTGTCAGCCTCAGCATATGGTGTGAAGGAAGCTGAAACTTGAATTCTGCCCACTCTGTGTTGGTTATGGCTTGGTGTTTTTGTCTAATTTTATTTTGTTTGGTTTGTGAACAGTAGGATTTTCAGGTGATCGTAGTTCTGAAATTCAAGCTCTCTTCCTGGTTGTATTTCATTTACTAACCTGTTAAATCGGAGTATCCAGCCCAGAGGATAGTTAAGCAGTTCATGCAATAGTCTGGGTACCTTTGGCAGCTTGTCTAGAAGTCATGTAGGAAATGTGAAGAGTAATCAATGAATGAGGAAAATTATAGGAAAAAAAGAGTTCATCTGTGGCTGTTCAAACCAAAGACACCACCTCTGGCCTGGAAAATGCCTGAGCTGCAGATCATTGAGGGCTGAGATAAGTATCACAAGATGTGTGCCTTGTTCTCATAGAATTCATTAGGCATTTGCTGCTGGAGACAAAATCCCAGATTGAGGTGGCGTTTGATCTGACCTGGTCTAGTCATCACAGTGTAATTAATACATGTCAGTTCTGCTGCTGGATGTGGGCTAATGCATGGTCTCTTGTTCCAATCTTAAATCCATAAATTAGTTTCTCTGTTGAAATTGTGAAATCTCTAGGTATCAGGTCAGAGGGAGAGTGAGTGACATGCCAGAAATTTGTTCAGTGGGAAGTGATGTAGTCATCTTGAGTGAGGAGTATAAAACCAGTGGTGTGTAGATAACCCTGCCTGAATGGCACATAATTCCTGTAGAAGGGGAAAAGGCTTTATGGAGTTCTAGTTAGCCCTCCAATGATCAATAAAATCAGTTCTTTGGAGGCGATCCCACTGGGCATCTTCCTACTGCACATTGTCAGGACAGGCCACCAAAATGGCTCACTTATTAAAGCTTTAATACTTCCTCACATTCTCCACCTCTGTGCATGTTCAGGGCTCTCTTCACACGTATTCTGTACAGAGCAAATGCATAACCTGATGCTGGACCAGCAATGGGAAATTGTGAAGCTGTCTCACCATAATGATTTCTAGACAGAGATTCTGTCTGGAGAAGAAGAGCAATGAGCTAAACCTAAGATCAAAGAGCGAATGACCCCTGCCACAGGCTGGACAATGTCCTGAGCTTAACCCCCTTTGCTTAACCCTGCTTTGAGCAGCGGGTTTGCAGGGGAAGATCTCCAGAGGTCCCTTCTGACCACCATTCTGTGACTGTAAAATGATATCTATCAGTGTGTGTGTCAAAGTGAGTTTTCTAGGTATGGCAGAACATCTGCCAGGAGCACAGAAATAATTTAGGCTCCTCCAGAGAAATCAGTCGCTCATAACAAACATCTTGAGATATATGGGAAATGCCTGTGGGGAGGTAGGTAACTCTGTTATTGTCTGCTGGCAATAACACGTTCCTGCCAGTAGTTTTATTGTCATCAGTCATATTTCCCTCAAGTGCGCTCAAGGGGCAAACAAGTCTTGAATATCCAGGAAATGACTAATGTCCTTGGGTAGAAGCAAACTTCCTCACTAGTGTCAGCTTTAGACACTCAAAAGTGATGCAATGAACATACCTCTGCACTGCCACCCTCACAAAAAGCATTCCAGGGAAGTGGAACAATCTCTGTCTGCATAAATCTTATTTGCCATTAGCTAGATCTCAAATTTTGCAAGAATCCTGAGTTGAACTGATCTGAAACACAGTGAAAACTTTTATGCCAAGGAATTTCCTAAATTATCAGTGCCTGATATGTTTTTATGCAAGTTTCACATTGCCAAGCTAAAAAACCTCTCTAGAATGTCTCATAATGACCAAATCTATATATAACAGGGGAAAGCTCCAAATCTCTTCCAGTGTGTACCTTTCACAAAGAGCTCAATGTACCATTTCACAAATTCTCATTGGTATTTACACTACTGCCCCTGCACAGCCCTGTCCTAAAACTCCATGTGGTTAAACTCATGAGCTTTGATCCAAATTCCATTATCCCCTTCTCACCATTTGACCTTGTAAACTTGAAAATCCAGTCACTTAGTTGTTATAAACAAGTGGAACCCAGAATGCCTTGGAACCTGGAGATCTTTTCAAGTTTTTTCCCAAGCTGTTTAACCTCAGGCATCAAAGGAGGAGTCACCTTTTAAGTTTGAACCACAGACCCTCAGAACCTGGTGTACATGGTCATGAATTTCAGGTGTATTGAAGAAGGTCATTGACAGGAAATCATGAAGGGACTCACCAGGGATCAGTTCAGAATCCCTGGGGAATGCCAGCTTCAAGAACTTCTTAAAAGAACAGCTTATGAAGGAATTTATATCTCCTCAATGTAGCAAGTTCCCTGCAGAAATCATAGCTTTGCCAGCTGACTCCCAAATGCATTTGGACAAAAACTAGAATATACATAATAGCAGGGAAGCCATTGGAATGACTGACTTTGAAGGAAACAATGGTAAATAAAGGCATTTTTTGCTTGCTGAGGCTTTGCAGATTTACACACTGAAGAAAACTCACAGAGGCCTCCATGGCTCTTCTATTGTAAGCTGGGGAAGGTGAAAAGTATTTACAGCAAGATGCTTGTGGATCTTAGGTCTTTGTATGAGGCAAGAAACTCTTTGATAAAGCTATTTAAAACATTCCTAAAAGATTTTTGAATTATGTGTTTTGTAAAATCACGCTGTAAATTAAAAATGTCGTTTCCATTATTAAAAGGACTTGAAACAATATCTAAAAGCATACATGCAGTGCTTGTGTAATCAACAGGAGCAGATGCCTGAAAGTCTGAGGAAGTGACTGATCAACTGACCACCTGCTCTATTACCTTTAAATGGTGGAGACCACACATACCAGGATTTCTGACATCAGTATTTCCACTAAAATATTTCCAGTGAAGACATCTCGTATTTGTCACTATTTTTCACAGAAGTCCTTGGGAGAATTTATCTTTCACATGTTTTTCTTGACAGGTTTGTGAACTTTTGTTATTTCCTGAAGTCAGTTGTAAAAACTCAGGGTTGATTTTGCGGGGTTTAAGCACACGGTAATTGTACTTGTTTTGGCATTCAGGTTGCATGGATAAACACATATTTGTAAGAGCTGGTGAGCAACCTTCATCTGAAAATTGCCTTTAACACTTCATGGAATAAACCAAAGATACTCCTGGATCTACTTGGTAGTACAAATGACAGCCTTATATGATGCCACTACATATAGATACAGGAAGATTACAATTCCATCCATCATTCTCAAGGAATAATTTCTTTCTCATCTCCCTCTGAGCTTTCTGTTCTTCGATTTTGTTATCATTATCAGAAAGATGAGTCTCACAGTGCCTCGCTGGTGTAGTTTCTCCCGTGTGAGTTCTATGCACATATATCCACTTGGGTGAGAGGAAAAAATGCAGATAATTTAATCTTTAAAAATACAAGCACAAATCTGCAGGCTTTTCTCATGTAAAACGATCTGTGTGCTACCTTAGCATCAACTATTTTGATGTGCAATGAACTGGGAATGAAACATTTTCCCTAACAGCTCCCAGCAAGGTTCATGCTGGCCTCTGAAAGAAGAGAACATTATGCAGCCTGTTTGGCTGTAGAGGAGGGTAGGATACATGGGCAGATGACTTCTGGAATGAGAAGTGCTCTCAAGATGGTGGCTAAAATGCCCTTGCAATACCAAAGTTGATACTGTCCAGCTGCAGCTGCTGCCTGGCTGGTCAGGGAGAAGTTTTGTTCTTGACTTGCACACAGCTGTAAGCCATTGGTGTTAGCAGAACACTGGAGAAAGCAACAGCTGTCCTCTTCAGTAAGAACTAGAAAAACATTCATTTTAATTATCTGAATTGAAAGCCCCCAAACCTAAATAGGTTTAAATGCATTTGATTTGCATGGTTTAATGATATAATTTGTAGCTGTTTGTTTACTGTTCCTCTCTTGATAGTTTAAAGATTACAATGAGTAGGTCTTCTATTTTCACTCAAGTCCTTTAGAAAAAAAATAATTTCCATTTCACAGGAAAGAAAAGATAAATATAATCTTCCATGCCTGTAATTGCACTGATAAAATGTACATATTTGTGGTCACAGATAAAAGTATCATATCTGTTTTAGTGACTTCAGGGCTATGAAGCTTACCCCATTTATTTCTAACCAAATAAGTTTGACAGCATCCTGTTTAGATTTTGTATTCTACAACACATCAATTATCTTAGAAAAATTCCTTTCTCTGCTCTGTGAGACAAGGTTGATAAGGTAAACCACTAGAAGGGAGTTTAAGCTTTTGAGGAAATTTCAAGGACATCTACTAGGGAGGAGGAGACTTTTGGTTTCTCTGTCTAGTTATGTGTGTCATAGGTGCGTGTATGTCACAGATTACTAATATTTATAACTTGTATTATCATGTTGCCTTTAAAGAGCTGCTGTGAATATACTGGGATTTGCAGAGCTCCTGCTCCCCGGGGCTTGCTCTCACTGCTGCTGTTCACTGCCAAGGGAGCAGCTCTGTGCTGCAGGCCAGGGCTGTGGCTGCCTACAACCGCTCCCTCTGCAGAGACTTCTGGCTGGCAGTGAGCACTCTTCACCCCTCAGGCTTCGGCACAAGCAGCTGCACTTTGCCCACCACTACCTTGACTGCTCCTGGAAAGTTACAGTTAATTGGAAGGAGCATTCCAGACAAGTTCCTCCTTCTAGGCATAGTGAGAAATACGTCAGAGCCAGGGTTACCAGCTCAGCTGAGCACAGACGGAAGAAGGAAATGAATTAAATTATTTATTCCCTTCTGCAGGAAATATTAGTCCTAGCTATCTTTTCTTTTCTGTTGCTTTGTCCTGTTAATTAAGCGTTGATAGAGACTTCCCACTGTTTTCTCCTGGAGTGTGTTTCATAGTCACACCTTAGACAATTTTTCCTGGAATTTTGCCTAAAGATTTTTGTCTTTTTCTTGGTGTCATTACATTACTCTTGGCTGCACACTCACTGATCCCCTTCAGTGATCTCCAAGTGATTATGGATCTCACAGAAGTGTTGGGTTATCTTGGTGTGATGCTGTAGATGGGGAGGGGGCAGAAGGATGTGCAGAGTTTTACTCTCCATATCCAGTGAGACTAAGGATATCCTTTTTTTTTGATTTCTGCCTAAGCTGTAAAATATTATGAACCTGTTCACACAAATAGTATAGGACAGATATATCCCATCGCAAAACCTAGCTGTTCCTTCTCTTGAAATTTGGTCTTATCCTTCAGGAGTTACTACCTGCATAGGACTTACCTTATTACTTTCCAAATTATGCACAATTGAGTGATTTTTGAAAAATAAGACTAACAAAATCTGTGACATGTCATAGTTTGACTTTAGAAGAAAGCACAGTGGAAAATGTTAAACCCACTTCAGTTTTTGTTAAAAATTTTTGTGAATTGATCATCTAATAAAATAATCAGATAGACCATGATTTAAAAAAAAAATTGATTTAAGTAATTGTTCTGATCCTTTGTGTGCTAAAGTTCACTCTCCTCTCCTTCTCCGTACTTAATTAACAATTTAATTCAGTTGTGATAGAGATCAAAGCAAAAGCAGCAAAAATAATCTTGGTGCAGTTCTAACACATCACCCAGGCCTTAAGCAGAGTCAGAGAGGGAGGGAGGCTCAAAAGGCTTTTGTTGTGAACATCACACTCATGCATGTGCTTTACAAAGTCTGGATAATCCAGGTCTGTGCTGAGGGGTGTGTACTGAGCCTGCACCACAGTCTAGCCCTCTTCCTTCTCTTAGGACTAGTTTTTGTGCAGCCAAGTAATCAGACAGTTCAGGAAACTGCTCTGGCTCCAAAGCAAAGAATTATTAATATTCAGCTTAATCAACTTCCTGATTAAGCTGGCTGCAGAACCCAGCAAGCCGAGCTGGTGCCAGCACAAGAGGGAGAGAATGCAAGCTTGTAGGTTGGGAAAGAAAAGGAAAGATAAGCATTAAATCAATTTGAACATGGAACTGCACATCAGGTCTAACAAACCACATAATGCATTGCTATTCAAAGCTCTGGTATAAAAATATTTAATGTGTGTCTAAAGCAGAGGTGCATTCAAAAATAATAGACAGAGAATGTCTAGCAGGGGGACAGAGTTCCTGCATGACGTGTTTTTCACCAGTCAGGCTCCTGGAGACACGTCCATGCCGTGCCCACGTTCCTCTGCCAGCGCCAGGGAAGGGTGATTGTCAGTCCAGGTGAGGGCTGGGCTCCTCGCCATGCCCGCGTGGGGAAGCTGGATCTCCTTGTTTTGGTGAGTGCATCTGCAGGTTATTTTCCATTCTCTGCCTCTTGAGCTTTCTCTGGGGGCCCTTCTACACTTCACTTCCAAGATTTTCCCAGATGGCTGCTCTGCAACCCAGATGTTGTTTATTTATTCATTTGTCACTTTAAAAGCAACAATACTGAAAAGGGAATAGAATGAGACAAGTATCTTCTCCATCCAAGGAAAAAGAAAGGGACTGTCAGTTTCCAGCATGTTTTTGAGGTTGAGAAGGTTGTCACAAAGTGTTGCTCCTCTCTTAAAAGCATCTTCCCATTCTTTTGCAAACAGAAGGCGTCTGCTTAGTGAGAAGCTGGGCTTTAGAAACTTCATTTCTAAAGAGATGTCAGCACTGTATGGCTCAGCAAGAGCTATTTACATGTTGCATCTGGGAAGCTTCCCTTTGCTAATGGTTAGGTTAACAACAGCTCTGAGACAGCCTGTGGTAGAAACCCATGAAGGTCTCTGGAGATCCTCCATGAGGTATGACTCTGCTCCTGGTGGTTCTTCCATGCAGTTAAAATACATATATTGTGTAGACATGCCAAAGGCACTACATGTCACACTAAATTTATGTATGAAACTGAAGAGTGTTGCCATTTCATTTTTGGGGACCTATTTCAAAGGCATAGTTATCAATCCCATACTGACAGTCCTGTCAGAACACAGAATCTCTTATCAATTGCACAGAATCCAGTATTTTTGAGATCAGCCTTTTGCAAGGGTTCAAATAATAGTGAGTGAAAAAAACTTTTGGGTGCAAAAGTTCAAGCATCAACAGCCTCCCACTGGGGCATTGCAGGCCATTCAGTTCTCTGGGGCATTAAAGACCTTTTCCACCACACTGCTACGCTGAATAATGAGACTCTCAGAATTGCATAGTTCTTTCAAAGTGTTGCTAAAGAGATTGAGGAGGACTTGGGCTGCAATAATTCTCTTTAATGATATTACTATAAAGATTGTATCTCTTGTCCATTCATTTGTTAGAAAGCGTTTTTATAGCAGATACATTTCTAACCCAAGATCAAATATAACAGAAAACCTGGTATTTCACATGCAACACCGTTCTCTCTCTGAATTGGACAGAGGTGTTCAAGCAGAGACTGTGGTCTGTGACATTTTTGTCTCAATGCTGAGGCTCATTTCCTAGACTGGAAATAGATGTGTTACTACCTGAATGAACACATTCCAGTCTTCCATTTCATCGGCTCCTGTGGCATGTGATAGCCACACTTCTTGCTTTGCCTATATGTGCCAGGCCTCATGTATTTGTACCCGCCCTACCACCCATCTTAGGAGCAGTTGGAGTGAATTTCAATTCATGTTTAGCAATGCTCAGAGCCTGAGGAAAAGTATTAATTGAGCTTGCAGAAGCATTTTTTTTTTGTTGCAAAATTATTCATATTCATTGCTGAAGCATCTTCTAGGAAAGCTCACAGGCAATTTCAGGCTTTGACAGGACGGAGCTCATTAACTTCCACTCAAGCTAAATGTCAATTTACATACTAACTAATGTCAGTTCTCTTCTACCTCTCTGTGTCCAGTTCTATCTCTTAGAAAACCAAATGCTTAGAGTAATTTTTAATCCATGAAATCCCAACAGCTAAGAATTCGGCCCCAGATGTGTTTCTCCAGTAGGAGCTATTATATAAGGCACTGAAAATTGTGGGCTTGTTCTCTCACTGCCTCAGAGGAAAAAGGGGCTCTTTAAGGAATTATAGTAGAAGTAAAAAATTTAAATGTAGTAAAAAATAATTAAATGTGAAAAAATTCGGGAGAGCACTGATTTTTTTTTCAACTTTAGATTATCAGAACAAATCCATCTAATTGGTAATTAAAAAGAGTAATAGCAATGGTGAAGGAGGCAATGAATAACAGTAAAAAAAAAAGAAACCACACTTCTCCTTTTACATGCACATAGGAGGTAAATCCATAAGATGAAAAATAGGAAATTTTTAGCATCCGTATAATAAATACACTCAACTTTCTCCCAAGTGGCATATTTAAGAGAAGTTGGTTCACATTCATTTAAATGTCCCACTCCTTTGGGCAGAGTTTTTTGGTTTTACAAAGACTCATGTAATGAGCTAAGCAACAACTGAAAGGGGAATATAAGAAAGGTTTTAAAAAATATTTTCCATTACTCTGTTTTTTTTGTGTTTCTTGCATCTTTCTTTGTGATGCTTGTGATGCTTGTTCTTAAGGTGGGATTTTTTTCTAGAAAGACTTTGTTACTTTTATGTGCACTTTAGAAATAAATTTTCTCTAGTCTGTGGTTTCAGTTCCTTTTGAAAAGAATAATTTTGCTGCATTTCCCTGGTTCTTGGAAAAGTCAAAGCAACATGTTGCCAGGATTAGGAACAATACATATGCAGAGCATCTGAACCAGAGGAGATTTAGCACTCATATGAACTGGAAACAAGAAATGTACCAATTCTTTGGCCTCCAGCAGCAACCCAATAAGGCTTGGAAAGTGATTGTTTTATAAAAATACTGGTAATAATAGATTTTTAGTTTACACAGTGCAGCAAGGAGCACTGTTTTGACCAAGTCTGCACCAGGAGGTGGCAATTTTTCCTTTTAATGAAAATTTCTAAAATGGACAATATTTGTTTAAGTGTAACACTAGAATCACTTTGCACGGATGTATTTCTGCTCTCAGGTAAATCACCAGGGATTTGCCGTGACTATGAAATTGTTGGTCTTCAAAACCTTCCTCTCAAATATAGAAGGTGAGATTTGTTGCCTTTTATTAGTGCTCTCCTTCAAGAGGACACAAGAGTTTGTGTTTGCAGATTAGTGGGTGATCCTGAAGAGGTAAATTCATAAGCTCAGCCAAGCGATATTTGCAAGGCTGCCATTTCTGGGCACTACTTCACATATTCTCTTTACACACACCAAGAGTTAAGAGGAAGTTTTCCTGACCATGGAGCAGATTCTTACAGGTAAGGTGAGAGGGGAGGTAAAGTAGCATGACTAAACTTTTCCATTTCTGCCGTTAATAGCTTCTAGTCTTGGTCCAGTACCCTGTGATCCAATTTCTAGGTTATGGTGTGTATATGATATATATTTTTGTCACCTCAGAAGCGTGAAAATACTTACTAAGGGGCTGAAGAACTTCATGGTGGCTGGAAAGTAATTTCTTGTAGTGATGAGCACCCTGAGGTTTATAGACCTAAGCACGGTAGAAGCTACAGGTGAAATAGCTGCATATGCAGATCAGGACATTTATTGAACTTGCTGACAGGAAACAACCTTGTGTTCAGGTCATGGTAGTGACATGACAAGGCTCATCTTCTGAATTGCTCTCAGCATCATGCAAGATTTCAAAACTTGTAAGCGTGCAGGCTGACGTTCTGCACAGCAAATCTGGAAGCGTTTGGCAAACTCTTCATGTTGGATTTGCTGTTAGGAGCACTTAAAAATCTTTGTTGTACTCGGTGTCTGAGCAAGTGTTACAATGTAACATATGAATATATTTTGCTGACAACGTTCTGCAAATAAAAATTGCATGTAGGAGAGGCACAAAATGAGCATTGGATGAAATGTGTTCAGAAAAATGAACTCCACAAAAATTAGAAGGTAGTGCAGAAATGTTAAAACACTTTTTTTTTTCAGAAATACCTGCAAAACTGGTGCTAGTGCCGTCAAGTGATGGTAGGTGGTAGACTGAGATGCTTCATGTCAGGAATGAGAGCAATCATATTCCCAGAAGACAATTCCAGGCTGATCTCCAGAACAGATAGGATTTGGCCAGCCTCCAAATCAATCTCTTTTTAAAAATGCTTATTGCATACAATGTCAGAAAAAAGTTTAGCAAATCTCATTTTCCCTTTTAATTTGTTCCACAAAAGATGTGATAACTGAGGACACAGGGGAGAAGTCCACAGCCCTGTACAAATCTGAGTGCCTTATACATACATTATTTATATTGCAGACTGAGGTGAAATTTTGGTCTGTTGAACACTGAATTTTTATAGTAGAGTATAGAGAAATTATTCAGACCAGGTGTTTCTGTAATTGCAGTGCACTGGGGACAACACTGAGAGCAGAGCAGATCCCAAATTCACCCTTCCAGCTGAATGATGCTGTGGTTCAGTGTTAGTACACAAGGCAATAAAATAAATTGCAATGGAAAACAAGGCAGACTGGCTGCTTTAAACTGCTGAGTTTTGATTGCACTTTGTGTCTTTATCTTTTGTTTGCTTATGTTCAGGTCTTTATACCAGAATAATGGTATGAGGACATGGATCTGCTCATTAAAACTGAGAGAAAACTACTTGTAATGGCTAAAATTCAGCACAACTACAACGTGCCCTCTGCTCTGATCACTGCCCTAGTGAGTGGTAATACATTGATACCCCAGAGCAGGGTTATTTGCCTCGCTACTCTGCACAGGGAGAAAGGATGGGAAGAAGAAAGGAAAAATTGAGGAACCAAGTGTTCCTTCATAAATTTTGAAACATCAAGTAACACTCCCATTTAAATAGATTTTAATGCACTGACGCATAATACTTGAGCATAGGCAGGGCTGCCAAGTGCAAGTCTGATTTCCCCTAGAAAGATAAAACAGGCATTTTATATGATATCAATGTGAAATTGAGTGTAGGTGTATTAATTTTTTTACAGAAAAGATCGACATATGACCTGCAGTACTGCTATGCCAATGATGTCTCGGTCTTTTTAATAAAGTATTTATGAATTCTTCTTTTAGTGACAATATTATCAATTCGTGAAGTTTTTCATTTGAAGTCACTCCTGCATCTTTCTGAGAGAACAGAAAATCTCTGACTTTTGCCATCTGTTTCAGACAGTCAGCCTGTGCTTATAACTTCTAAGTAATATTTGAAAGGGCAGAAAAACAGAAAGCAAGAAATCCATGCAAATAAGTCTCTGGAATACAAGATCATTAACCCTTCCTAAGTTCAGCCAGCTGGATTCCAGATCTTACAAGTCAGCTGCACACACAGGTCACCAAGCTTAAAATGAAACAAAAATGAAGTCAAGTCTAATTTAGCTGCTGCTGTTAATATGGTTTTGGCTTATCTTTGAGATCCTTCTTGAACACCCTTTAATTACTTTAATGCTACAATTTATTTTGAAATTAAATTATAATATTTTTTCTACTTCAGAAAGAGTTAATAAAGTTGCTGTGACAGTTTGTGGGGCTGAAACAAATTAAACCACTGTTAAAGAAAGGAGCAAGAGTGCATTTTCTCCTACTTCTGAGATCCAGCTCTACAGAGGATTTTGTCTCTTTTTTCAAATCCAAGACAGGAGATCACATTATGACTGACATGCTGAGGTATTTTTCACTCCTTGTGTGAATGTAAGCAGTGTAAGAGTCTTGGTACAAGCTGCGTTCCAGCTTGTTGAAAGATCCCACGTTTGTTATGAGAGGCTCCCGATTAAATTTCCTCACATTGAATGTCCGCGTGGTGGCATTTCGATTCTGCACTTGCTACAAATGCACAGTACGTGACCATTTCCTTGGTTTTCATCCCTCTCACTCCATTCCTGACAAATAGCTTAAGAACTGCCAAGTACAATCCCTTTGACATGCAGCTTTCCTTCTTCCATCCAGGATTTAATTGAGATTTGGGGCACCAAAGGGTGCAGGAAATTCAGCACTGTGTTTGAAGGCCATTGCAAATGCAAGAGCCACAACTTCTGCCTGGGGAATATATTGTAGGTGTGCAGGTGAGGTACCTGCAAGTGGCTGGAATAAACACTCTCCTCTTTCCCAGTGAGAATTTTCAACCTGTATACATCACATTTTGCCATCCCTGTGTTGGACATTGCTGCAGGATACTTCTTTGTCTCAGTTGCTGCTGGTAACAGGAACAGGTGACTGATACCCATCTTCAGCTCCCCAAACACAGGAGGCAGTTGATATTGTCTCAGTGAAGGTTATTGTTTAGATCCTAGAAGAAATGTTCCGATTCCAGGGAAATGGGACCTATGGAAAAGACTATTAGCCTTTAACACTAGGGTGAAACGTGTGTTTAGGAAACATCTATGGGACATGCAGAAAGTGCAAACAAGAAAACTCTTACAGCAGCCACAGCATTCCAAATGAAGTGAGGCTCCTGCTTCGGCCATCTTCTATGATCTGTACCTGTCAGGTAACAAACAAATCATTTAACAATCATTTAACAAGCAAAATTTATATACCAACGTTTAGGAGCTGAGGGCCTGGCACAGTGCAAATTTTACATTGTCTTTTTTTAATCTTGCTCTCTGGAAGAACAGGGTGGAAGAGTAGGTGAAGAATATGGGAGGAATATATGAAGAAAAACAGATAAGTAGCAAGAGGATGTGAACATTAAAAAAACCCCAAACCAAACCAAACAACAACAACAAAAATCCCCAAAAGAGAATAAAATGAAAGCAGGAATAAAGGCTGCAAGATATAAAAATACTTGGAGTGACAACTGTATCTCAAAAACAGTGTAACAGTGAAAGAAAATAATGCTTTCTATCCTAACAGTATATCTCCTTTCTACTCTAAATCCAATTACATATTTTTTCCCTTTGTCTCACTGACCCTTTTATGAAGAAGAAATAGTTCATTTGTCTCAGCTGGTTCTAGGACACTGATTGTAGCATTGCTTCCAGCAAAATACTTCAAAATGTACTTAATTTGAAATCCAGCTGTAATGGGGTTATTCATATGCTTACCATTAAGCATGCACTGAAGTGCTTTGTCAAATTGGTCCCAATATTTGCACCTTCTGTGTTTCCATATCCTAATAAGAACTTAATCTTCTAACATGTAACACATCGAGTTTACATATTGTATAAAATACATCTGCAGGGATTTGACAGGTTAAATTTTATTGTAAATAATGGGGAATAAATCAAACCCCACTGGTATCATTGATTCCTGCTGGTGAAGGATTCCTGCTGATTTCCATGCTTCATGCATACAGAAGGGAAGAATCAAGTAAATGTTCCCTAGGAGAAATGTGAGGATCTTATAAGCTACAAAACAACAGATGTCTTTGTTCTATATCAATCATTTAATTTGTGATTATTCTGCAGTAGGACTCTGCCCATGAAGAAGTAAATGAGAGCATCTGTGGAAGCCTTAAAAAGAGTCCTCAGTGCATTAACTTTATGTGGCAGTGTTACACCTGAGCTGAGCCTGTCTTCTGGGAAGCATTGGATAAGGTGTGAGCATAGCGCAAAGCACAACAAGAACATCAGTGGAACTCCAGTTGTAAACTGCAAAAACTATACTGATATTTTTATGGTTCTTTCTTGCTAGTTTTGGCTATTAAAAAGACAAATTTTTATGCTTAGTTTTTCTGTACACTACAGTTTTGCTTTGACTGGCAGTAATTTTATTTCTCTATTAACTTCCAAAAAGGTCCTGCAAAGAAATTCTTTGGGGTTTTTTGATAGAATTGTAATGATGAGGTAGGCAACTATAAGCTAAAATTAGAAGTCCATCTATATTGTAATTTTCAACATCTAAAGTTATTATGAGGATACCCTTAGTCAAGTGATATAATGCAATAACCTCTTTATTTTTCTCTTGTCTTTATTCTTGTCTGTATTCTTCTCTTGAGTTCTGTTCACATGCTCGTGGTGCCTTTGCTTGGGAGCTGAGCTTGTGTTACACTTTGAAAAGCAGATCACGATTTGAAAATCAATGCTCTCCACATAGCAGTTAAGGTGGCACTGGGCACAACATGAAATGGGAGAACCACAGGAAAGAAAAATTCTTTTTTGTCTGTGGAAAAATCCTAACCAACACAAAAAGCTGTTGCAATTGAGCTGAGAATGTTTCCTGAACTGGGCTACATAATCTCTAGAGAAGGGCTCACCATGTTACTGTGTTCTCTGCCTCCCTCTTTCTTCCTTTCTTGTTTTCTTCCTATTAAGACTTTTGTAATATCTTTTGTTCATTCATTTCTAGTTCTTGAGATCTGAATTTGCATTTTTGTCTGTACAATATCCAGAGTCTGATTAATTCACAAACTGAGCCCCACAGAGTGTAGGAAACTCAGCTGGCAAGGCTGTAAAAACTGCTACAAGAAGATGAGGGCTTTGGCAATTACTTACTTATTTTGAGCATTTGGAATCCCTAATGGACCCATTCAGAATACGAATATCATGGGTCTGTTTGCTGCACAGTGTCACAGGGAAGTGCCTTTGCAAGGAATTTAAATGAAGGAGAGGGTAGGAACTGTGTCTTACTGGCTTGACTTTCCAGAGCCCCAGTGATGTTTGTCAGAGAGGCTGGCGCAGTTGTGCAGTTTAATTACAGCCAGGAGTGGATCTGTGGGCTCTGTGATGCCCTTCCTCTGCAAGAAGGCTGTGGGGGGAGTGCATTCACACATACACACACTCTGTACAGAAACATTCTCTGAACTGCCAGGTGCTGTGCTGACAGATCCCATGCTCACCAGGAACAACACTTCCTTCTGGAAGTCTGGCAGGTAGCTGCTGTCCTCCCTTGCAGAATGCAATGGGAGCTGCTGCCTTGGTGCTCTTGGTGGGAGACAGCACAATTCCCCATGTAAAAAGCGTTTTTCTTTGGCAATAAAATTCTGTGCCTGAGCCCCAAATTCTCTCCTTGCTGAGACACACCCTGCATTTGTGGTGATTGCAACATTAATATGCAAACCATGCAGGTTGTGATAAATAGTTCCACAGCTCTTTACTAGCAGAAATATTTCATGTCAGAGGAAGGTTCTAACTGTGAGTATTCTTTAAAAAATACTGCCCATAATTCTGCTGCAACCTTCTCGGTTTGTGTATGTAAAACAGAGAGTCCCATTGTTTGTTAGCTACAAATACCATGCTATGTATATTCTTCTTACCCCCCTGAAAAATCACAACTGTTATATATTCCAGAGAGACCCATTTTGGAAGAAACAATAACATTTAAATTGTACATTCACTTAAAAATTGCTACATTGTGAGTGAACTATATTTTTTTCTGTTTTAATTGGGAAACTTTTGTAGCAGAAAGTTGTAAAGTACCAGGATTCCAAAATAACCATTAAATGTATAAAAATGTCTGGAAGCACGTTGTCAATGAATCAAATGTTGTAATCAAACTTTTTTACACCCTTGTGCAGTGTCTAATGTTAAATTAGAAATAGTCAAGCAGCTAATTTCCCTCTTCCTCATTTTTATGTTCATCAAAAATCAACAATGAGGAATAAACTCTTCTTTGGATGCCTATGGTCACAGACTCGATGTTCACACATCCCCCTGACATCATGGGCTGTCGTATCCTGGGGCTGGGACACAACTTAAGCAGATGGAGATGAAACGAGCTGTGTGTAATGCAGGTCCACATGCTGCTTCTACCTTTGTGTTTGTATCTGCACAGCTGCCTTCATCAGCCAAACAAAACATTTTTAGGCTTCAATTTCAGTAATGTCTGTAAGATGCTGTAGAATTTATTTTCTCAATTTTTTACTGACGTGCATATTGGAGTGGTATCATAGGTTATTTGCAGCTGTTAGTTCTTGCTGCACTTCAGAAAACACAGCTGTGGTTTAAAGATCTTCATACAGGTATTGAAGCCTTGCTTCAGACACCCATTTAAAGCATTCCTAATATTCCTGCTTTTATTTGTTTGGGGCTTTTTTTCCCAGAAAGTGATGTTTTACAGATATGGAGTAACAAGCCAGGAAGAACATTTACAGCTATCTAATGTGATGTATTGCAATTTTTTTCAACCTTAACCCATTGATTCATGGATGTCTACAAAATAAGTGACCTGACATTGCTCAAATTCAGCATAAGGCGACCTCAGTGCATCTGAGGTTAGAAATGACAGATTTGTTTGTGAAGATTAAAGTTAACATTTTCAGAGGGAAGAAGAGAAGCAATTGAAGAGGAGGAAGCAAAGCAGCTTTCATGTATTTATTTACAGTGTCAGTATTCCAAAGCATTTGTGTGCATCAAGTAGCCCAAGAAGTTTTGAGATCAGCTGTTCTGAATGGAACACTTTCAACTGAATGGAACAGGAAGAAATTAAGTTCAGGTTTGGTTTTTTTTTTTTACTTCAAATTTTGAAGATCCAAGACAGGAATGGAAGGAAAGTAATTGTTTCCCTGCAACAACCATTTGATCTTGAGATTTAAGTTACAATTCATCCTGAGCTAATGAAGGTTAACTCCGGTGCTAACCACTAGTTTCTGCATTAACAAGCAGAGAAAAAACAGTCATTAGGAATAAAATTATCTGTGTGGATCTACTGGCATTTGTAGCCCCAACCCTTTTCAGTCAGTTTGATAAAGAGTATGTAACCAATGCCATATGATAGGTCTAATCCAATTAGATTCCTTTTCTGTTTGTTTTCACTTAATTGATGCATTTAAATACCTGCACTCACAAAAAGCAGAAGGCACTGTGATGACTCAACGCCATCAGGTGTGGTCTGGAACCCACCTGGTGCTGGTTTAAAAAGGTGGGCTTTAAGGCTGGCTCCAGGAGCCTCTTGTTTCTGGGAATCTTTTCTTTGTTATTTGCATGGTGTTTAGTAACAGAAGTCAGAAAAAAAGAAATTAGAGTTTTGTGTATTTTTTGAAAGAAAAGAAAAACTCCAAACCCTAAACAAAACTTAACAGGCATAGAAGAGGATAAGAAAGATAATTTGTGCACACAGAGTGGAATTGAAGATATTCTGATGTTCATTGCTGTTGGAACTTGGTTTTCATTAAGGTAAATATGATCTTTTTCCTTTATTTTATTTGAATTAGAGAATTTTGGAAAAGCTTGTGTACTTTCACAGTAATTGGTTATGTGTTTGTCCAAGGCAAGTGGTGTGAACTATTCTGCTCATGTAAAGACTTGAATTTTTTAAAACATACATTTATTTTAGAAGCATGGTATCATTGAAAAGCAATGCACCACAGAGGTGGCCTTCCCATTTTTAAATTAACTTCAAATTAATAGAGAAACTTCTCTTCAAGTGATTTTGGGTTCTCCTACATGCACATGTACCCAAGTGTCCATGTAGTTTTTCTTATTATTGCTTACTGAATGCTTGGCTTGCCAACAGCTGGTGTGAGATGTCCACTGTATGCCCCTGCATGGGAACAATAATTAGAAAAAACTTTTTAAATGGAATAACAGAAATAAGAAACAAATGTACAAGAGCTCAGTGGGGAAGAACATAGAAAGATCTTTTCACAATGTAGCAAAATCTTTTTGAGGGAACAAGGTTAACTTGGTTAAAAATCAGTTTCTCTAATAAAAGAAATGCAATCTAAACTTAATTCTCACCAAAGATTTGTTAAGTACTTGGCAAGGAAGTATGGATTTTTTTCAGGCATTCTCTTCCAATTTTATGTGCAAATGGCATTTGGCAGGAATAACTGAAATAAAACCTTTCTCAGTTACTTTTGTTTGTTACTTTGGTTGCTTGTCGACAACTTTTGGTTCTCTCTTTTGGCTTTGCTTGAGAAGTTTTTCATAACGTGAACTCTTCAGTTGTCGCCAATGGCTTCCCTGACTTATGGGAATGTAAATCTCATTGCACAAGCATTAATTAATAAAGTGTGAAACCTTAAGGAAAAAAGTGGTTTTGATCAGATTCCTATTTGATGTCAGTGAAAAAATTAATATTTGTTCCACAAAAATCCAATCCATAGGAACCCAATGTTAAGCACTTCTCTTGGCTCTTGGAGGGTATTTTTTTTTATTCCAGGAAAGGTGTCTAAAATAACATGCTATATAGAAATTAAAAAATTCAGATATGATTTGCATATAGGAAGAGGCTGAACAGAGCTGCAGAAGAATCTTATTTCGAAGTGAGATCCAGGCAGCGTTAATGGCAAAGGAAAGAGCTCTTAGACTCTCATTGTATTCACCTCACAGCACAGTTTTTCAGGGAGTGTGACAGCTGAAATTGCAATATTCCTAAATCAGTGCAAATCTTGTAGCTACTGACAAGCTTAGGATTTCATCCATTCTCCGAACTGATTAAAATCACTAAAATTCCTTTCCAAACAAACGTGTAGAAAAAGTGATTGTTTGCTATATTTTCCTTTCCCCTGGTTTATCTTGTTCAGAAAGATGAGTGCTTACAGGTGCAGAGTCAGGGCACAAACAGCGACCTGAAATCATGCAGTAGATGAGTCAGTACACAGGGCACTGCCTGATTAATAAATGCTTTGTTTTCTGTGTGTGGGTGATGGTTGTTCGACAGCTCAGAAAAAATGCAATGCTCGTTCTGAATGAGGGATAGGAGAAACTTGCAGAAAGTTTTGTTTCAGCCTGGATGAAACTTTAGAAGATAAATGACTTCTTCATTTTTTATGTGAATAAAACCAGGCATTGACTGGTCGTTATTTGATTGAAGTTGTACATTGAGCTAGTAATGGAACTCGACATCTAATATGGTGAAATATGACTACAACCATATTTTTCTCTCAATATAAATTCCCATGAAAATGCAGGAACACCCCACAAGCTTTCTAACGCCTTTTCTTAGAAAATCAATGAAAGCTGAACTGGGTGATCCATTACAGAGTGATCACAGAAATCTTCTGGGCCAAGACTGCCCAGGAGCCCTCAGACCTGTAGTGTGGGGAGGAAATGAATCAGGTGTTTACACACCCCAGACCAGCACACTGGTCTCTAGATCAGCTTTTTTCTTTCCTGGGTCCTATTCTGCCTCCTACTAAATAAGTGTGAAAAGTCCAGTTTGCTGTTATCAGATCTGTGTTGAGTCTTTTTTGAAGTCTGACTTGCCCATACTCTTGAAAGAGGATTGCCTTTTGCTCTGGTGGTATGATGTCCACTGTAACAAAGCTCTAAATGTCTCCTTGGCCAGACCTTTGGCCCCATCCCAATCAGAAGAGATTTTAAAAATGCAATTTTTAATGTGTATAACATTATTTTTTAAAAACTTTTAATTTTGCTTCCATGGCCTAATTTGAGTAACATTACTTTGATATTTAACTTTTTCTTTAATCTAAGACAATGAAGAACTATGATTGAATATCATGAAATTATAAATGCTTCTTGGGTGACAATTAGCAAGAGTAGCCCAGCCTGCCTCCACCTCAGAGAGCATGAAAATCCAGGGTTTTTCCTGTCATCAGTGACTTAGAAAATCAAGAGGAAATTGAAGCCAGAATTTTGGCAGACAGAGTCTAGACAGGTCTCATGTATCAATAGAAAGATGAGATAAATATTAGAGAAATATTATTCATCCTAAACCAAGATCCAGTTGCAGCTGTTGGAAGTAGCGATTTTATTCAGAGGCTTGTGGAAGAGTTGTGCGGTGAAAATATGATTAATTTCACTAGGAACCCCAAGTGCCAGGTATTTTATTACCTTCTGCAGGGAGTTACTTCCAGAGGTAGTAAATTTTTCATTTAAGCTTCCTTTGTTGGCTATAATCCCTTTGATTTCTTTCTTTAATTAAATCATACAAATTTTCTGTCTGTTTTTCCTTTGTTCTATTTAGCCACTCTCAATCTTTTAATGTAGATGAGCAGGGAACAAATAAATGTCTGAAAAATATACCTCGGCTGCAAAGCCAGCTGCAGTAAATCATGTGACAGAAATACCAAGTGTACTCTGAAGGATATTTACTGCATTTAGCCACCCTAGAAGACAGCTCTGAAAACTCTAATCTCCTAAAAATCCCAGATTAGATACAGTAATATGATAGGAGAGAGAGAGAAAGCATCCAGGAATGGATTTTCTTCTGTATTTTGGACCTTTTGTAAGCAATCTCTCTGGCAGCTACTACGCTTTAAATGTGCCAGCAGTATTTCGGTAATCACAGTCTCTGGCTGTAAGTTCTATCTCATGTTTATCTGGTGTTATCTATTAATAAGAGAGCCTGTGTCCATTATGCTGATTGTTTCTCTTTCAGCAATGCAATGTTTCTTTAATGCTGCTTCTCTTCTTACTTAAACCAAATTTCTATTCATTTTAGCAGGAACAAGGAAAAATATACTTAATCTCACAGAACTAAAGAGACTGCTAATTAGTTAACTATAATTTTTTAAAAAAAATCTGTATTTGGTATTGAATGTAGAACATAACTAACGTACACAACAAGGGCTTCCCTGGTTATGTATCACTGGTCAGTGATGCATATTCTCTGTGAATAAAGTGTCTATCAGGACACAGATGACAAAATTCTGAATTTTGCATTTTGAATGAATTTGTAGAAGCTTTGACATTTATTTTGGCAGAAAGCAGTTACTTAGAGTCAAGTTTTAAATCAACAGATGTTCTCATGAAATGTTTTCAAGCAATTAAAGGCATTTTGAATGAATTGTTTACATTTCAATTATGTTCTAGAATAAGTTATTTTTTGAATGACTCATTTATAGATAGAGCATTTTAAGATTTGTATTTGTAGAAAATTTTGCTGGACATTGCAACAAGGTAGAGAATGGGAATCTTCAATGAAAACTCAGTATGCTTTTCATATCTGGCTCAAAAGAAATTGATTTTATATTCCCAAATTACATTTTCTCTAATAATCTGGGAACCTAGAATCTGACTGAAGAGCTAAGCAAAAAGTTTTTCTACAGCTGTAGTTATGTCTGTTCTCCGGATTGTGTTTTCTGTCCCCTGTGATTTCACCTGTCACAGCTGCTGTTGGTTTGCTGCAAGGAATGTGCCTTGGCATGGAGTTTGCCCTTTAGAAGACCATAAGTAACTCAATGATGTGTGAGAACAGTGTGACAGTTTTGATACAGTGCTTTGTAATTAGATGTTGGTTCAATTTTCAGTTCAATTCAAGCAATACTCTACCCTCCACAAATCTGGTAGAAATGCACGAGCTAAAGACTGTTAAATGGGAGCTCACTTTACTAGACAGTCAGATGAAGTTCAGGAGTTCAAGCTGGATCTGTATTGGTGTAACTGATAACGCTTTAGGATTTGACATCTTGTTATAGTTGACTTACCCCATGAAAAATTATGGTGGTGGGAAGAGGACAATGATTTCCTCCTGTGAACTACTCATTTTCTCATAGGTGTCAGAATTAGGGTGAGAATGAGGATTAAATAAATGAAATCTAGCTCAGTCTTGCAGCAAGAGAATATTTGGGTTGTCTTTAACCCTTTCTGCAATATGAGGTGCATGATCTTTATTTTGTTCCAGGTATACCCGTTGGGGTGTGTGAGATGCTCAGGTGCAATGGCAATGACTACCTGAGCACATTTAAATTATATGACAAAATGAATTTCTGCTTTAGCTCTACCTTTAAAGGGAGGCAACTTCATGTTGTCCAAATCACTTTGAGTTGAAGAGTTGTGGTGAAATGCTGTTGCTCATCCATTTTCCTACCAGGAAAAATGGACCCATCACATATTTACAGGTAAAGTTATTGCCTATGAAGTATCACTGGTCACATAAATACAGCTCTGTGGTAATTCCAATAGCTCTCTTCCTACTTAGTGGTTCTCGATATCCCAAGATATCTGGATAATTGCCTGGGGAGAGGAGCACAGCTTGCCTGTAGTTATTACATTAAACTTCAAAGACTGACTCTTATTCTGACACATCATTATTAAATTTGCTGAATATCTAAGCCATCATCTCTGGTATCTCATAACGGAGCTGTATTTATTCACTTCACATATGCTACTCCTCTACTTCACATGTGCCAAGTCAAACACGTATTAGGAATAGTACTCCAAAAATAGTGAAAGAATGGCTTTTTAAGGTTCTTAATGGCTAGCCCAGGAACACAATTAGTCAAGTTTTTGGCTTATCAGTCTCAGGTACTGACCTTGGGCAAACAATTTAATCTTGCAGGGACAGATTTCCAGCTTTAAACTGAGTATCTGTTTTCCATCCCCTTCCTTTTATCTGGTCTAAGTTTTATTTCTTATATACACAGCATCAGTTTTACAGTCTGATGCCTGAGGAGGTCTCCAAGCACCACTCCAATGCAAGTGATGACCCCTGCTTTCTAAAGCCTGTTTTCTTTAGGTTCAAGGGTTGGCAGACAGCATTTAATGCAAGTCAGAAAGGATCACAGAAAAAGGCAAGGGTGGATTTAAGTCAGAAGTTTGTAGTCGGTGTCACTGGTATGGCAATTCTTCTCCCCTTTTCCTTCCTTTTTTCCAGGACTTCTTACAGCTATAGTTAAAACCAAGCCATGACCTTCTACAATGCTGCTCTACAATGAAGTCAGGATAGTGAGTTGAAATAGTTAACTCTCACAGCTGAGACAGATGAGCTCATTATCATTGGAGATAGAAAAATGTCCAGGTGAAATATAAAGCTCTTACTTTTTTTTCATGAAAAACCTGCTTTGCTATCAATTCTGTTTGAGAGAGTAAGTGAATTGAAATAAAGTTGATGTCCTGGACCTGTACTAAATTCATAAATGAAGAGGAGAAAAGCTATTTTATATTATGTAAAGCACACATGACATCTTTGCTGTCACTGCTGGTTGTGAAGCTGTTGAGGAAAAGCAATGTTCTTTGACAACATGGTATTGTAGCGTTAAAGGCTTATGTGAGCTCAGATAAGTTTACCTTAAGAATTCTACAGTGGAATCTATTGAGAAAAGCAAAACCTGAAAATATTACAGTCTAAATTCCAGAAAACTCCTTAAATGCAAGGAAGCCTCAGTGTTCCCTGGCTCTGCTCTCTGCTGCAGGAATAATGTTGAAATGCTTTAGTAGCCACTGTAGTACTGCATGTCTATGACTGTAGATTTGAATAATGTTGTACATAATAGCTTCAGAATTGTTGTCAATCTTCTATAGAATGCTCTGGAAGCTGTATACATGGAAATCTAAATGCATATAACCAATGAGAGACAATTTAGGTCTATACGTTTGCCAAGGTTTCTAGTGAGAGGCTGAGCTAGAGGTAGTTTAAGTCTTAAGATATCTATAGTAATTTCCATTTTCATTCTGTTACATTCTGCTTGTTGGGCCATTTTGTCTGCACCTCTATAATGCAAAGGGTTTTGATTTCAGCTTTTCACTGGAAAAACTGCGATTTTTTTTTTTTTTTTTCCTGGTAAAATTTTCAAAGCAGAACTTTCAAGAAGCTTCTGAGGTTTTTACTCTATGCCTTAATTGCCTCATCTGTAACACAAAGGTCAAAGCAATACTTCGTGAGCTGCTTTGAAGACTATGGGTGAAAAGATATTTAAATTCTGATTGCTAGTAGTGTTTGGGAAATTATGCTCGCATTCAACACTTTCACAATGAATTTTCATTGTTGGTTTAAATCTACTTATTGACATCAATCTTAATTGGTCTTAATTTAAGTCTCTCCCCTGGTTATGAGATGGAAGAAAAGCCTAAGGATTATAAATTTTAGGTTTCTATCTTTATTTGCATCTGAAATTGTAATGAAGTAAAGGATTCATAGATGCTTATTTGTCATGTTTGATAAAACTACACGAGAATTAGTTTCTCCTTCCAAGACAGTCTACTGCTTTTGTTAAGTATATTAAACCAAATGCCCTCAAAACAGTTTTCCAGACTAATGTCTGAGATTAAATAATTCCCAATGGTGTCCCTTCACTAATGAGAATAAAAGGTGGTGCCCCAGAGACAACCCAGCGGAGAGCAGGCAGCCTCCACAATAGATGTATTCAAACAAATTTCCTTTGCAGTGCAGTGAGTGAGAAACCACCCACCCAGCCACTCAGATAAGAGCAGACAGCATTTTAAATGTGCTTTTACTAGAAGTGCAGACCCTTGTGTATTTGTGCCCTTGTTTCCCTCTGCACCAGTCGAAAAAATTTCAAGAAGGGATTAAATGGATCGTGATTTCCATACATTTGATTGTGTGAAGTCCTTCGGGTCACCTCTAGGGATAAAGAGGTGGAATACACACAAAATAAAAGTAAGTAATGTAAAGGGCATTCTGGCCTGAAGCAGTATGAAGTCATCCTTGGTGGGGAGAGCTACCTGCAGAGGGATTCTCATCCTTGGTGGATTCTCCCTGCAGAGGGATTCTTGTCTGCTCAGCAATTGCACGCAGCTTTTTCAGACTGACTTTTAAAACTTGAAAGAGCAAGAAGATTAACAGAACACAAGAAAACTTATTTGTTAAAGCTGCATATTTAAATTATGATAGAACCTTTACAATAACAATCAAAGAAAAGTTTTGCAGGAAAAAAAATTGAGGTAATTCATTTATGATTCAGTTTAATGATGGAATTGCTGCTCTGTGCAGTTTCTAAAAGGAGACCATCATTACTGCTGAACAAGCACTGGCTGATTTTAAGGCAAGTTGCTGGAAACAAAATTTGTTCTAAATTAGTGAGTAGTTTGTAATGTCTTTAAATACTGTTTAGGGTAAAGAATATATATTCAGCCTGTTTATCACTGTGGCACAGTGGTACTTCAGATGCAGACTTGTGAAGTTTACTTTGATAGTCCCAAATTTACCTTTTATAATATGGATTATATGTTCCTCATTCAAACTGTGCTACTGTACATCCCACTATGCTGCTCTGTTTTCATGATGGGTCTAAAAGGAATTTGGAAGAATTCTAATTTGAAAAGTGTGTGTTTGGAAAATACACAAAGGATATTCCTGCTTCTCCAGTGTTTCAGGTTTTTTTCAGTGAATATTTATGCAAACTGTAAAGGCTTTTTGTAAATTAAGGAGTAGAAATAGTGAGTGAGATTTTGCATCTCTTGTCATGATTAGAAAATATAATTAAGCAATGTGCTGTAAATGCAGTGAAAGGTGGGAATGCAAATGAAGTTCTTTAATTAAACAGTGTGCTATTTGATTCAAAATTTGATTTAGGAAAGCACTTCAGTGTATGCTTTGGTCCTGCTGATTTTGAATGTTAGCTTCTGTACTTTTAAGATTTTTGTGTTGATGTGCACTTTACGATGTTGAGGGCAAAAGGACTGAGACCATGACCAGATTGCATTTTGAACAGTATTGGCTATTTCTACAGTTACTAAAAACCACCTATTTTGGATTTTCAAACACAGGAATTTTTAAAAGCACTTATTTCTACAGGCTGAAATAGACTCTGCCACCAGAGGGAAGTATTTCAGCCTAATTATCAATTTTGGGATGGTTGTGCTCTTCTGAGGGGTTTGACACAAGCTCTGTGCAGGTTTTGCCCGCTCTGAAATGCCCTTTCCTGAGGTGCCCCAGCCAGGCTGAGCTATCCCAGCAGCTGCCGTCAGTGCCTGGGCACAGACACCCAGCAAGGGGTGAAGGAAGAAAATCACAGAGTATTCGGAATCATTCAGAATAGATGCCACTTTGGAAACCTTCTTAGCAGGCATCCCAGGAAATTCTGAGTGGGCTATGAAGAGAATGGTGTTTTCAAGATCAGAAGGGAATGGTGAATCCCTGAGTGCCCGGGGCTGCCCCGGGACAGAGAGCGCTGCCCTCCACGTCCGGCACGGACCAGAGCATCCAGGCCATTTGCCACAAACTGATGCTCTTAGTACGGAGCCCCAGGGCTGATGCAGCCACTTCACTAACAGGGATCTACTTCCAAGGTGATTGTAGCATTAGTAACATGAATATGTTCTTGGATCAGGTCTTGGATCCTACATCATATCTGAGGCTATAAAGGTAAAACTACTGCTCGTGTGCGTCTTTATTTGAGATAAATGTCTTCCAGAAAACAAAGCCTGCAGAAGGATTAATCAAGATAATAAGCTGTGTTTACATCAAAGAAAGCTGAAAATCAATTCTGTTTGCATTCAGTTTTGTTAATGGAAATATACATTATTTTATTAGTCAAATGGCACAACTAATTACAGAGATGATTTTCTCTCTGGGGCTGCTTTATGACTATTACACTGCTTACAATTAATCCTAATGGAAAGATCAGACCGAAAATTCATGGTCACTTGTAAATTTTTATAACCCCATTATTGCTTCCAAGTGCCCAATGCAACGGCACTTGTTTCAGAAAACAAGCTTTGTGAATGTTGGAGGAGTACGGTCCAAAGCCACTGTTTGCCTGTGGCTTTGACCAGGGCGTGCTCTGCCAAGGTGTTCCAGCCTTCCTGGTTACAGGTGCTTGTTCCTGCATCCTGTTTGCTCCTGAGGGAACAGGGAGTGCTGCACTGTGTGAGCTTGGACCACGGAAGGTTCAGCTGCAGGGCTGTATCTGATGAATCCGTGCCCAGTGCCTACTAATACCTTAGAAACTGCGTGTGGCTGCTGCCTCAGCCACCGTGGCTATTGCCTCCCAAATAATTGATTTATGTAGCTCTATTGTATTAGAGGTCTGACTGTAAAACGGAATTGAAGGCCACTAAAATACTGTTAAAGACAAGCTGCTAACTTCACTTTAGCTGATCTTGAAGTGTAAACAGGCAGCTAATGGCAGAGAAGGAGTGGAGAAGAAATGGAAGGCTAATGCCATATTCCTTTCATCCCGATGTTAAATAGCCCTCGATGTGTCCTTCCAGTTTATTGAAATTGTGGTCACTTTTGCAGTTATAGAGGCTGGCATTTCTGGAATAACATAATTCAGCTGTGACACTGATGTGCTGCTAGCAAAAGTCTTGCAATAAGTAAAGTGCTTATGATAACGTCTATCTCCTCTTTCCCAGATGAGGTGGGAGGATTTTTATGGATCTTTCAATATTTTGATCTAATTTCAATAGTGAATATATTATTTATTCCTTTAATGGGAAATGTAATGAGTTGGGATGGCTATTTCAGTAGGACATCTGCCAGGGAATGGCTGTAGCTTAATGTGAGTGAGCAGTAATGGCTGCAGATTATTGGGGACAGTGTTAACAAATGTTCTACTTAGTAGAGATTTCCTTAACTAGTACCAAGAGATTTAGTGGTGATTAGTCAGACCTCAGAAGCTAAATGAGTCAGTCAGAGAAGTGAGATTGTAAACTCGTATGTACTATTATACTAAATAAACATCAGATGCAGCAAATGTTACCATGCGTTATTCACTAAGGTATTTTATTTTCTGAAATCTTGTCTAGGTTTCTCTTACCAATTTTTTAATATATTTTTTAATTCCTTGGTCCCAAAAGCTTCAATCAAGTGAGTATTTAAATGGTTGAAGGCATTAGGGCCAGGGCACATTATCTATTGCCATTATTTTAATTATGTTTTCAAGTACTTCCTATGTGAACATTTCAATTTTGGTGTAGTGCATGGGGAGATTAATCCCAATAAATAAAATAGACTGTCACTGGCAAGTCAGGCAACACGACTTTGACTTTGTGTTTATGCTGAGCTCACAATTGTATTTCACGAAATATTTTCACTCAGTGCAGTTGTCATGCAAATTGAGGCTGTCTGGTGGAGTCTACCCCAAGTTTGTGTCGGGTCTGTGTCACCACATTTCCCTGCCACAGAAATGAGCGGAAGAATCTCTGTCTGGGCAGTGGGAACAAGGAAGAAGAACTTGTGGTTTTAGGAGGCAGTCAGTGCTGGAAAATTTTTGCCAATCCTACATTAGAGATAAATCTTGAAAGGTTTTGGATGTCTCATTTGCTACACAAACTGAATAAAGAATTTTTAATTAGTAGAGTTTCAGCTTGTGAGCATAAAGATATATTAAGGGAAGCTGAAGTCTTTTAAGATACATCACACTGTCTGCAGAACTGTGGTGGTCTCTTTTGAATGTGAAAGTAACAGGAAGCTTGAAAAGCATGGATAGAAAATGTATTGAAATATCCTGCTGGATGTGTCTAGTCTTCATTGATCTTGAAATTGTAACTCTTACAAAGGACATAAAAGTTGATCAAATGAAATTACCATTTCATTTATCCCTAGTGGGACAATTTTACATGACTGTGAGTAATTTCCTGCATTGTGACAGTCTGTGATTATGGCATGACTAAAGGTGTGATGCCTGTCATATTTTCTTTTCACAATTCTGTACTTTGTAATAGTTTCAATGTGTACAAGAGGATGTGTGAGGAGTGGGCAGTTTGGTACAGCTGGCAGGCCTGCACTGGCATCTGTCCCACCTAGAGCCACACACACCTAAGGAGGAAGAATAAGTGAAGGCTTCCAATTCTTGTTTTGGCTCAGTCTTTAGAAATGTGGGATAGGATTGGGCTGCCAGGTCCCCTGAGTCAGAGGATCTTGAGTGCAAGATTTTCTACTTGTGGACACTGAAGTTGTAAGGGACCAGCTCAATATTCACAAGTTCATGGAGCCTGACAGAGCTCATCCCAGAGCACTGCAGGACCCCTCTTCACCATCTACCAAAGGCCTTGGGAGTTTGTGGAGGTTCCTGCTGGCTGGAGGGTGGCCAATGATACTCTAATTTACAAGAAGAGTGTGAGGAGAGACCTAGGAAACCACAGATCTGTTAGTCTAACCTCTGTTCCTGGAAAAATTACAGAGGAGATTATACTGGGTGCTGTCAAAAGGCATTTAAAGAACAGTGAAATCATCAGGCACTGGCACTGGTTCCTCCTGGGGTGTCAGTGGCAGGCCTGAATGTGAGATTCATCTCATGCTGGGATAGACACAAGCGATGATACAGGGCAGGAGTTGAAGGAAAGGGGTATTTAAAAGGGTCCTTCCCTATAAGGTAGGCTTGGATTTTAATCTCTCTTTTGGGTTGCTATTTGGGTTGAGCTTTGGGAACTGTAATTTTGGGCTGGCTTTATCAGTGGCTTAAAAGTTTTAAAAATCATAAGCACTGCCAAAATTCAAGTGCTGAGGATGAGTCCCCCTTGGCTGGGTAATGACTGTACCCACACACGGGTGTGGTTCACAGCTCACCGCAGCTCTGGTGCTTCCTGCAGTGAGGGTATCACACAAAGCCTTAGGGTTTTGTTACCTGACAGTGTTTCCTCCATTCTGACAGGGAACAGGCTTGGCAACTCTTGGTTGTCTTAAGATGTGAAATGAGACTTTGGTTTTTTTTTCTTTCATTTTGTCTGTCTCTTGCCTTCAGTACAACAGAAGACGGAACGAGGCCTCTCTTAAAATGATGGATGTAGCTGTGTCTCTTACTCATGATGTTATTACTTTCCTTATGATCTTAAATAGGATGATACCATACAAAAAAGCCAAAGATTAGAAGAATCATTAGCTTTCATTTGTAATTACAGTGCACTAGCTAGGTCTCACACATTGTGAGAGCTGTAATTTGTAATAATGGTGTACCTATTAAGGAAGGAATGAGTCATAACTGAGGGTATCTTTTCTAAGAATTACTTGCCTACAAATACATGATAGAATAGTATTCCTACAGTGGCTTCCCAGCTACTTGGCAGTGGGTATGTGCAAAGCCTCTGTGAAGCCTGAAGCAATAGCAGCTGGTAGTGCAATTCTTAGAAATATCACCATAAAAAAGCCAGAAAAGTAATGAGAAAGCTTTTGAGGAAAAGGATAATGGAGGTCCAGTAGTACCATCTGTCCAGGACAATATAATAATGTATACAATACTTTCTGGAAATACTGCAGCTGAGATAAAATCTGATGCTGAATCCTGAACACATCAGTGTGTGAATTCAAAGGCTCAGATAACTTTCCTCATTCTAAACATCACTTGCTCCCTGACATTCTGCCTTCAGCAAATCACAACCTCAGCGCCCAACTTTTATTCCTGTCTTTCTCCTAAGTATATACTTTTAGCAAAATAGTTATGCAGTGCTATTTTGCATTTGTAATTAAGATTTTATATCAATTTTTTTGCAAGCAGGTGGTTTTTACACCCAAGTTGTATATCAACTTCTAAAGCCAACAGATGCAAGGACAGCTACTTGTGGAATTAGTTTGGCAACAAAAATGACTATACAAGGAGCCCTTACGTGCTCTGCTCACTGCTGATTTATTAAATGCAGCAAACTCTAGAGTAATAAATGTCTGAGTAGCATTTTTGCCTGGTTTTCCTGAGAGTCTCAGTATTTGGAAACACAACATTCTCTTAAGTATCTGGTTTCAATTAAGTGTGAACTTAATAGTGAACTATGAAGTGTGAACTATAAAAGATAAGGTTGGCTGGTTTAGTGACAAAGTCTGAAGAATATAAATGCTTGTTTTGCATGCAGCATGGATATAAGGAGCCCGTGGGGAAAAAAAGATTTGCTCATTGGCTGATTCTGAACACAGTATTTAAATCTTCTTGGATTACAGCAGTCAAATACAGTAGTGGTTGAAATACTCATTTCAGTGAGTGTAGTGTCCTGTAGAGAATTTGGATCTCTATTCCCTAATCAAGTTGATGAGTGCACTAAAATGCAAATAAAGGTAATCTCATAGAAAGGTTGATTATTTCATCATATGTGAAGGAGCTGATAGAGGAACATCTCTGAAGCAGTTCTAGGAAAGCTTCTTCGGACAATGGGAAGGAGTACCACATTTAATGACACAAAAAGGAAAAAAAAGAAATGTTGTTGTAGCCTTTGTTTCCTGTTAAAACTTAGTGCTAGGAAAATGGATCACTGTGGGGTTTTGTTTTGCTTCACTGTCAGTAAAAGGTGCTCTACAGATGCTGTTGGGAGTGCTCACAGGCAATACTTGCATTTGTCCTAGGAATGCTGGCACACCATGTTCTCGGAAAACAGTCTGACCCTTTGTAGGCCTGATGAGAAAATCCAATCTGTTCCTCCAAAACAAGCGATGTCACAGCCTCTGCCAGTTCTGCTCCTCCTAGCAGTAATTAGATCATTTGTCTCATCTGGAGAGCTCAGCCTATTGCACTTCATACAGGAGTTGTGTTGAGTCCCACAGCTCGTGTTTGAACGGAGCTGACAAAGTGTAAACATCGAAGGGATGGCAGGATCCTTGTTCTGGGCTTTCTCCTTAGCCTTAAACATTTCTATTCCTTCATGAACTTTCAGCCTTTACAAATCTGCAGGGTACAATGAGGAGAGAGTGAATGGCTGCGAGGAAACGTGAGCTGCATCCTGATCCTCGTCCTTTGTACAGGAGATACGTGTGATGTCCTTTGCAGCCAGGAGCTGCAAGCTCTGCTGCAAAGCTGCAAGCCCTGCCCCCAGGCTTCCCAAAACAGTGGGGCCACAGCTGGGGCTGAGCTGAGCCTGGACAAGTCAAGGCCGGAGAAGAGCAGCTGCTGCCAGGCTGTGAGCTGTCCCCACAGGACAGGCATGTGGCTTCCAGCTCAGTCTTGTGGCAGAGCCAGCTCATCCCTGCTAGTCAAAGGAAGCGTGTGGCAAAGGCTTGGATACCCACAAATGCTGCCTGGCCTCCCTCGTGCTCTGAGCTAAGGGTACAGATGCAGCCACATGAAGGACCAGGCTTGAATTTTCCAGGCTGATATCCGTGTTTGCCAAAAGTGCATTGGGAGTGAGCAATGATTCCAATTAAGTATCTGTTAAATCTTTAAAACTTTTATATTAAGACTTAGCATCATGCTGACTAGCTCATTTATGTTATCTTTCTGAAAATAAATCTGCTTTTTGATTCACTGTGTGAATATCAGTAGCCAGCTGCTTTGAAGAACACATATAGCGAAAAGGGCATTGCACAAAAATTGCTGAATGCTTTCTAATATCTGAGAAATTGGAAATAGATAGCAGATCTGTAAAAAGTACAGAAATGCACTGAGTAAGTTATTGTAATTAAAACAAGAGCAAATAATGACTAAAGAGCAAGGTCAGTCAGGATTTATGAAAATTCCTGAGTAAGGTAAGCTGCAAAGAAACTTTTCTCAAAAGCAGAGCAAGCTGGAATAGAGTTACATTATGAGTAATGAGCTGAGTGAGTGATGTAAGACAGCAGAGGTTTATTTTGAATTGATGTAACAGGATGTCTTCATCCTGACCTTCTTGAACCATAAATGTCTTGTGATGCTTTGCTAGATAAAGCATTTCTCTAGTTACCTAACCTGCTATTTTTCATCAGCTGCTCTTACACAATGCAGGAAAAAATGGAGAAGGTGGTGGAGGAGCTAATAGGATCATCAACTTCTTTAGTTTGTAAAGGCTCAACCAACATGGAAGTGGCTGTTAGAGAATTTCAGAGTATTTTTCTGTCTTTTTAATGTAATGTTTTCCCTTTGAAGTTATTTCATAGGTTCCATAAGAAAAATTTCATGGCAAGATGTCCTTCTCTGTGCCAGGTTATCTACTGCAATTAGGAGGGAGGCAGCCTAGTTTTGTTGTAAATATTTAACATGTTCCAACAGCGGAGTCTCCAATTGCACTGTCAGACTTGGCTTTCATTTAAAGACTCTCTTGCCAAAGATATTAAAGAAGATTCAGCTCTCTGTTTTATTTTCCACTCCTGATCTGAGCGGGGAATGCCTCTTACAATGGCTTTTTGAGAACTGCTTTGCACTGGCCCAAATGTTTATTGGAACAATTTCCAATGTGTTGCTGTATAAATGAGAATTTTTTTTTTTTTTTGAAAGAATACCAGTCTGAAAAAGCTGTTTCCAACATGGAGTAGAAATGTGCCAACCTCTAACCGTGTGACTGGTTTGGTGTAAGAAAATTCCACCATGTAAGAAGCTTCCATCCTCCTCCCTTCTTCTCCCAAACCAATTCTTGCTGTACTTTCTGGTTTTCAAGCATCAGTTCATAATGTGAAGCATCAAACTCTTCTCTCTCCATTATATCTGAGTTTCACTGTACCAGGAACTGGGCATTCAGTAACTACAAGTATTGAGAAAAGGTAAATGCATGAAAGTTCACATCGGCACACAGAGAAAAGGAGAAATACTTGATATCCCTGCTTTAGAGAAGGACAACAGAAGCACCAAAACTGGGCAATGTGCTGCAGACCCCTCCAAGAGCTGCAGTGGAGGTTCCAGGCAAACTTCTCTTGCTGCATTTGCTCTGTGGTCACAGTCCCAGGGGGCAGCTTTTAAATGAGGCTTTTGAAGGTTGCTGTCCTTGTAGCAAAACCTCACCTGCAACCAATTAAACGATTCTGTTGGTGTTATTAGCCGTGGGGCTGGAACAGTCGTTGCTGTTGCAATGGTTAATGAGTCGTGTGGAGGTGGAGATCAAGTGCTGGACAAATTAGCAACAGTAGTATCCACGGGGAATGAGACGGGTGGAGAAGAAGCATCTGCTGTGTTACTGTGCAGTCCTGGGATGGAAGATACAGAGCACATAGATCAAAATATAATTTAGACCTTGAACAAGAACATCATTGTCATTTAGCTGCATTCAGTAAGAGTCAAAGAGTGAAGAAATCATCCATATTTCTTTAAGCTGAAATTATTTTCTTCCAATGTGACTGGAAAATTATTCGAGTATACTGCTTTGTTGGCACATAATTCATGTGCTGACATTGTTTCTATTTTTAAGACGTTAGTTAGCAAAAATCATTCTATAAGTTACTTTTTCCTGGTAACTTTTTTGGCATAATTTATTGGATTAATGGTCCAAGAATTGGAATCCAAACATTCATATATGTTGATAAATGAGAACTTTATTACAAAATTTTTAGTGGGGTTCTTAGGAGTATTCTTATTAACTCCAAATGCTAACATACATTAAATATTTATGATGCATTTAGTGCAGAGATCCACTCTTGATTCAGGAAATGATCAGAAGCTGAATCTGTCCTGCTTGTGCTTGAAACTTGCCGGGTGAGGCAGGCAGCCTGCCAGTAGTTAATACTGAAGCAAGACTTTGTCTTTGGGGTGAAAAGGGAATGTTTCCTGAAAGAACCTGGGGGCAGCCAGCCTGTGGATAAGTTGGTTGAAAAAACTGTGTTTAACAGAATAAATTCTATGGATAAAGACGTGACACAAACAGTTTACACTGCACAACGCTGTGGTGTCTTGCAGGAGGTTTGAGGAGCTCCAGTGGAAGCAATGGCAACTCTTGTGTTAAGCTGTGCTCCTCATTTAACCGAAGCTAATTATGCAAATGACTTGTATCACTGTTCCTTGGTGCTAAGGAAGAGCTGCAATGCAATAGAAGAGATTCTAATCATTACCTCTAATTACACTGGAATGAGAATTACTGGAAATCTTCAAGAGGCAATTATTCTTTTTATTATATTTAAGGCAATCAAAGCAAGAAATGCTGTGTTCATAGTTTAATACAAAAAGTCTGATGTAAAGAATATCTAAGAACTTTGAACCTACTGAAGCCTTCATGCTCTTATGTTTTTGTCTTTTTTTGCCCAAAACAGTGTAGGACAAGCATTTCAACTTAATCATTGGTTGTTTGAAAAACCACACTGCCATACAAGGCTTCCATATCTTGCCAAAATTAGATCAGTATTTTCTCAGCTTGTTTTTACATGACTTTATGCTGGTGGTTTTTTTTTGCTTGCTCTGTGTTACTGTAGTTGAAGGCCAGAAATGTGTATGTGGCTCTTACAGAAGAGGTCCTGTCTGAAATGAGGACTCTGCTGGGCTGAACATTCTGTGCACGCAGTTATGTGCAATCATTGCCTGAAAAAGCCATCTAATTATAATTAGTGCCTTTGCTAAGCATTGCTCTAAACTATTCAAACTACTGTAAAATCACACTACAACCCAAGTTAAATACCCCACACACTGATGGAAAGCTGTTGTGTTGGATTCTGAAGTAAAACTCTGAAAACATTAGTCTGAACAGCTGAAACAGGTAAATGCTGAAGCTGAGACCCTGCATGGAGCAACCATCCCTGTGTTATCAAACTTCTCAGAAGAGATCTTATGCGACAGATTTTCCCTGTCATTTGATTTTATAGAAAGAAAAACGCTTGAAGAGGTAACTGGGAGCCTTAGCTCCCAAGAAGAGACTGAGTCAGATGAGTTCTAACCTTGTGTTTTCCAGAGTCCTTATGTTTTCCAAGACAAAGGAACAGTATGGAGGCTTTCAGAAGGCAGCATTTATAGTTCTGTTGGAAACTGAAAACTGTTCTCTACAGATGTTTTTAGAAGCCTGTTACTGAGTGAGGGGTGGGGTGAAGGAGCATGATCCAGCACTGTCATAAGGAAATGGAACTTTGAACCTGCAGTTCCTCTCATGGGCCATTATAAATGTCACCAACATCCCTGAATACTTGTCAAACTATAGGTTTATGTTTTTATTTCAGTTATCCTGAAACTTCAGGGGTTTTTAAACTTGTTCTTCTTCCCACACTACCTGAGACCCTGAGAAGGAAAACTTTGCAAAGAACTTGCCCAATCTTACCTCTTTGATCCTCTCATGGTAACCCTGATCTCACCAAATTTTTTGTGTGTGTGTATATATATATATATATACACATACATACACACATAATTTGTTCCCGAAATTGAAGCTGGATCTGCATACCTTGGAAGAGTCATATCTCTAACTGAAACATATTTCTTAAACTACTGATATTTCTTCTTTTACTTTGTGTCCCATGTCTTTAAAGCACAGTGTTCAAAGAAAAATTTCTTAATGAAGCACGGTGTCCTGTTTCCTCTTTTCTTCATCTTGTATTGGGGGATTAGTAGCTTTATAGTGATGCTTTCCTTTTTTGTTTTGGTGTCTATTTTCCAAGTTCAGTTGTCATGTGCAAGACAGGTTTTGGTTTCTTGGTAATATTATTATAAATATAATACTCAACTCTCTGCCTAGACTTTTAAAGAGCCAGGTATTTAGGTCCTTTTGGTTTTTACTGTTTAAAATCTGGAAACCTTGTTTGGGCCCTCTCTTTCCCGTGGTTTGCCTATTGCAGTTTGAATTCTCTGTTCTTTTGTTCGACACTGCTTGCTTTAGTCATTGTATCAGATCAAAAAAGGAATTAGAGCATTCAGCTTCACACTGTCTTCTGTCATTAAATTCTGTTCCCCATGTACTTCTCATTAATTCCCCCAGGGACAGACTGATCCTAAGGCTGTTCTGGGGTCTTTGAATTCAGGCAAATGCAGGTATTGCAGAGGTCCTACTCTGAGAACCACTGAGACAAGGGATAATAAAGGTTGCCTTATCTGTGGTTGTGAGATGACAATTTACCCCAGGAAGGAAGACTAGCCCTATAAATTTGACTTATTCTGGCTCAGCCAGTGGGTGAACGCCAGTGCGTGTTGTTGAGATGGGGCCTTGCTTTCTGTCTCCAGGGAGGCAACTTCTGTCCCTTCCTGTCCTTTGGGCCACTGTTTCACTCGATTGTTTCAGCACACTGTGCCACAAGAAACTTCACCGCATTCTTTTGTCAGATTGCACAGCAGTTCCTCTTAATTTAGTGCTAATTTGTATGCTCTGCAGTGCTTTGTTTTTGAGATTTAGAATTCTCAGTACTTTTCTGTTAATTTCCTATGTAATAGGATTTTAATACATAGAAAGCAAATGATCTCTTTGGAATGTTTAAAGTCCTAATCTAGCTGTGTAAATCTCCGTTATTATCTAAGTATTTCCTACCGTTGATAGCTACATTTAAAGCATTAACATTTTTTGTGGCCTTCACGGGAGTCTTCATTTGCATTTGGTGTCTGCTTTAGACATGTAGATATTTGGATCTGTTACAATATACTGTATCAGTGCATGCTTATTAGCATGAATCTTTTTAGTCTGGAAGATAAGACTGCTGCTGTATGTAAAATGTGGAAGTGTGAAGCTGACTAGAGGTTTTACCAGCTGAGATATTCAGTCTAGTGAGTTTATGTTAGCATGGCCACCTCTTCTGAAGATGTGAGAAGTATTGGTTGGGAGGATTTATTTGAATATCAGTGGAAGGATGGTGACCAAATGAAAAAACAAAATCAATTGCAGTGGGAGTCTTGATGTTACCAATATAATTTCAGCTTGATTAGTTTTTAGTGACTTTAAACAAATTTGTACTGATGCAGTAAACATTTTCTCTGTCCTTTCTGTCAAGTTTCTCTTCTCTGTCACCATCTCTCTTTGGACTCTGACCGTAATTAGAATGATGTATCATTAAAATAGCTGTTACTGCTGCCAGAATAGATGCAAAATTGTAAAAACAGCAAGGTGTGGTAGTGTAGGACCGTGCCTGTGTCGGAACAGAGGGCTGCTGATTTCTCTACTGGAGCCTAAGTTTTTTTCCACGGTGCTGGACCAATTGAGTCTCACCACTCAGGGGTACAGAACCCTAATGCAGCACTGGGCAGAGAAAAATGCCAACAAGGTAAAATATGGAGGTAAAACATTAAAATTGGGGATGAGAATTTGTTAGGTTAAAGCACAGTACAAATATGGTCACCATTAAAGCATTGTTTCTTCATATTTAATAGCCCATGAAACATCTCATGCTTTAATTGCCCTTTGCATACTGAATAACAATGAAAAAAAATTTAAAGAAACTGCAAACAAACGACTAACATTTTTACACAAAGCTCGATGTCAAGAATCCATTGATGGAGTATTTGGCTGAAACTCTTTTCTTAAGCACTAAAACCACTTTTGCCAAATCTAACATTAAAGAAGACTTTGTCTAATAATTTATAACCATTATGTCTTTGATGTACAGCCCTGACAATGATCTTAGTGAAGGATTATGGCATTGCATTAAGCAGAGGAGAAAGCTACTTTAATACCAGTGTTAACCCACCACGGTGATCTCTGGAGCAGCACAGCTTATCTAACACATTAGGGACAAATTCAGGTTATTAAGCCTAATTAAATCTATTTTAACAGGTTTTAGCAGCATCTATCTAGAGGTTGCCAGTCTTGATTTAAATTTGTCTAGAGCCTGTGCCACATAAGTCACTGAGAAGATTACTGTGCTCTTTGGTGGCCTTTGGATCAGACTGATCTGCAGACAGATGCTCACAGAGACATCAGCATTACAAATGGCAGAATACATATTTCTGCAGCCACCCTTTTATCTGACAGCTGTTCCATTAACGTGTTTCTGAACCTACAAGTCTGCTCCCCAGTTAATGGCTCATAATGCAAATAGATAATTGTTGACTATTTCCTGCTAAGAAAAGCAATCCCTATGGTTTTTTTAAGAGTTATTTAACTCTTTATTTTGCATTTCTGGAATACAGTTCAGAGTCCAAAAAGGAGGGTTCAGGATTTTACCTTTATTCAGTGTTAAATCTGCCTGCTGAAATGTGTACTTATAATCCCTCTAAGCGGTTTTAGTGATAATTGGTTTTGATCTGTCTTAAATGTTAGGGATGCTTTTTACTGTATCTTAATTTGTGCTGGTGTTCAGTTATTCAAATTTTCCTTCTATTTTAAATCAGTGTAAAAATTAGGATATACTAGTTTTTTCCTATATTGATAACTGATACTGAAGGAAAGTGTCAAAAGGTTAGAGACAGCAAAATCCACAAGAGTTCTTGTGTCAAATGGTTTCACAGGACAAAGAAACACAAAGCATACTGTCTGGCCTGACATTTTTATTATCTGTGACATTTCCAATGCAAGTTAATCTGTAATTTCCTGTTAGAATGTAGGCCACAGGCATAATTTTTTCCTAGAAAAATTATGTTTAAAAAACATTGTAGCGATTCTTTAGAAACTGAATCATCTCAATCACTTTGGAAGAGGAAATGTAGCAGTCCTCAAAGAAGCTGGAGTCCAGTGCAGACACAGTTCAGTTCACTCCTGCCTGCCTTTGCTCTTCTCTGCAAGCTGCAACTCTGTCCTTGAACTTCCTTCTGTCAGGGGAGGTTCTCTGTCAGGAAGAACTTCAGAAATTTAAATCACATCCCTGCAGAGATAACTCCACACAAAGCAGTACAGCCCCTGGATTTGCTAGTACAGAACACCATGAACAGAAATACAGAGGACTCCTGGTGGTCTTTGTAATTTGCTGTTTATATAAACTGGAATGTAATCACTGATGAATAGAATTGTGGGGTTTGAAGGCAAAAGATCCAATAACTGCCCTAATTTCCCTCACTGAGAGCTTTTCCGTTTGTTTCTTGCATTTGGGTATAATTGGAAGTGCACTACCCTGCAGAACCTGCAGAGGAGGAGCATGAATGGATATTCCCTTCTCAGGAAAAGACTGTGAAGTTTTTGATGGGTTTGAAATTAAATATCAAAAAAACCCAAAACATCAAAATGAAGTGCTTTCACGTTTTCATACTTACCACCCCCTTGTTTCTAGCACAATGTATAGAATTTAGCCCAAATTCTCAGCTAATTTTTAGTTTGCCCTGTTTCTCTTTATCATATTGAATATTACTAACATGAAGAGCTACCTTTTAGAAATAAAATTTCTGGAGATACCTTGTGTTTTTGAAGGGAGCCACATTCACTATTTTCATAGTTGGACTTGAGCCAGTAGCTCTTCACTGATGTGTTTGTAAAATATTCTGACCAAAATGGCTTGATAATCCTGAGATTTCCCTGATTTGAACATTTACAGAACAAAAAATATTAGTAAATGTTGAAGTATTTCTGCTTTTCTGTACAGTTGGGTTTGTTTCTTTGTTTGGTTTGTTTGTTTTTGAGAGCAGTGGATTTGAAGTAACTGTCTCAGGTGCTTTAAAAGCTGTGGTAGAAATGTAGATCATTCTCACGTGCTGAAGAGGAATGACAGCATCTAGTTGGGATGCAGGCATGTAACTCAGTAACCAGCCCTGTGTAAGGCTTGTTAGAACTCTCAAATGAAAGCAGCTGATGTGCAGAGGAAGATATGAACATGTAGTATATCACAGGTATAGCAAGGAATAGCATTTTAAATGGAAGAACTGTAGTTATTTTAAGCCATAAATTAAACATTCCTATTAAAAGCCTTGTGAAATATAATGTTACTTTAAATCAGAACAGGTTTCTTATGCCATAATTTTAGTTAGGTTGGAGAATCTCAGCCTATCTTTAATATTCCTCATTGAGTTATTAAAGATAGATATATCATTAGAGTTAACAGCTTTTCAATAAAAAGGGAGTTAATTCAGTGTACAGAATCTGAATGACTTCTCACTTTGAACTACAGTCATTGATAAAACTGTGGTTTGATATTAAATGCAAATACACTTCCTACTTCAAAAAAGCTGTTATGGAAGATACCACCTCTCTGTCCAGAAATGTCTGCAACACTTCTGTGGAAAAAAGAATTGTTTCACTTAGTTATGTCAGTTGCAATATTACATTTGTGTTTGGAAATTTGAGTCTATGTACTGTTGGTGTTTTTCCCACAGAAAACCAAAGATGTAATGCTGTACATACAATATTGTGTTAGTTCTGATTACCACATGTAACTGGATGAATGATTTAAATAGCTTCTCCTGGTGAGAGGAAGAATAAATAGGCCAACACAGGCATTCTTTTCCTTTTTTACAGTGTGTAAGTGGATCTGTCATTGATGAGATTTGCTTTAGTGAATAGAGAAGAATGTGTTGTATTTTAGAATAGTGATTGCAAGGATTGTTGGTAGATATTTGAATTGGATTACTGGTTAGCTGTGTGACTGTGAGGAGCCAGATAATGTTTAAAGTGCACCTGTCTTGGGGCTAATGTTATGTTAGAGCATTCCAGAATGGCAAATTGGAATGTTTTGCTCAAGAACTTCCCTGCCTGCCTGTGGGGTTTGATTCCCAGCTCTGCATCAGTACCACGTTTGGGATCCCTGAGGAGCTGCTGTTTAGTTTGGACTTTGTTTAGCTGCCATTGAGCTGGATTCAAAGCTGTTTTGAGGAGTGTTTGCTGCAGAGATGCCCAGTGGATTTTTTTGATTTATAACACAATGCTCACGCTGTCCCTCCTCTCTCAGCTCCACCAGTAAAAGGCTTTTTGGGCTCTGAGCTTGCCACATGCATCAGTTGTAGTTTTGTTACTGTGATTAAATGAACAGTGGAATGGGAAGCAGGATGGATATTCTCAAGGTAGGAGGGATATTCTCATGAGAGACCTTGGCAGGGGAACCACTGGGGTCTTCTCTGTGGGGTTGCTCCACCACTCCACCAAAAAAGAGCTCTCCTGGAGCCTCGTGGTGATGGGCAGCATTGGTTCGAGCCAAAGCATCCAACGCTCCTTCCAAACGATGACAGCTCTGAATACATCACTTGGTTCCAGCCATTATCCCTGGGATGAATCTGAATGTAACTGCTGCAGTACTCAATTGTGCAGCTAAGTGCAGCCCCAAGAAGGAAATAAGCTGTGGCATAAATGTTTAGGCAGTTGTACAAGTGCTATGCTATTTTTTTCAGCTAAATTTCTCTTTGTAAATATCTGAGTCCTGTAACTGGAGCAGGCTCAGTAGAAGAAGCAGTGCTTTAAATTCCTCATCAGTTGTCTCGAAGGCACCACAGAGTTCTGAGACAGAACCATGTCTTAATTGAATTGAAAAAATCTTCCACTTTCCTCCTTTCTGCTTCTCTGTTGAGCAACTGGTCTCACTCAAGTAGTTTCTTTCCACGTGGCTTTGGTTAATCTAACAGCATCTTAAAAAGCAACAGTTTATCTTGTTTGGCTTTAAAGATTACAACATTTTAAATCTAATTTGGTTCATGCAGGAGCCACACTGGATATATCTGTTTTATTTTTCATTATTATTTGTTATGGTGAAGCTTGTGACTTGTGAAACATGAGAAAGGGAAGAAAAGTCATGGGGTTTTTTTCTTTAGTGCTGAGGAGGTGAAGGCAAAAAAGCTGCTTGTCTTGTCTTGAATAACATTTTGGAGCAAAAAATTCAGTTCTGAAATTTCAGTTTGAGGGATATGTATAAAGCAGACGCATGTTACTAAAATCAGATGTAGATTTTATGAGTTACAATGATTTGTGCATGTATGTTTTAATTGGTACCATTTTTTCCCCCATCTGACATGTGATTTCCAGAGTAGTAGCATTTCTCTCTTTGAGCTGAGGTTGTGTGTCTCTCCTCTGTGCCTTGACTGCATCAGTGTCCCAGAAAAGCACTGAAGGGCCCCTGCATAGCTGGAGGATCTTTTTGAGAAAGATGCATGGTGAGCTCATTACAAAACACCCATGGCTTTTCACAAGAATAGGAGACATCTGGAGCTCTGGTTCCTCTCTGTATATTGCTTTTAGCCAGTGGATATTTTTCACAGAATGTCGGTGGTGTTCCAAGAGTGCAGTGCAGGAGAGAATTATTGCCGTGTCTTGCTTTATCTTGATGCTTTCAAGGATAAAAAATGTCTCTTCTCTACGCTTTTCTTTCAGGCTTTTTGCCTTCTAGCACTAAAGGGGCCACAATATCTTTGGTCTCAAGGGATGTCTGTACTGTACTTGCTTGCTTGAATCATTCCTTGAGGCTACAGTAGCCCTTACCTAGACCACAGCTATTTCAGCCCCTGAGTACTTTTGAGGTCCAGGCATCCAAAGCACTGAAATCCCCCCAGACTGTACTCCTGCATGGCCAGCAGATTTTCCCCAGTCTCAGAGCAAGCTAGAGAGGCATGTAATGTTAAAAATAAAATGCAAATGCCTGAGTTATTTGAATATAATCACTTTATTAATTTAGCTGTCTAACAGATACTGATGACAGTCTAATAATAAGGTCCAAAATGTTCTTTCTCATTAAAGGAGTTAATGAACTCACACATCTTAAGAATTTCATTTTAATTATTAGCAATAATTTATATGAGAGAGAGAAGTGCCAAAAGAAAATTCCTATTGAGGAGTGGAAAATTGGTAAATCTGTTAATGAGAGATGCTGAGTGCCATGACTGAGAATCATAAAAAGATTCCTACAGTTCTGGTTCATGTCTATAAAGTTGCTGTGTGGCTGGACATTTTCCAAACCTCAGCACCCTCAGTGTTCCCACTCCAGTGCCATTGTATGTGTCTTTGGCAGGCACAAGAAATATTCATTTCAAGACAAAGAGATCTGTGCCAACATATAGGTTGGGTGTTACAAAATGATAAGTATTTATTTAGTAATAATATATTTTTAAATTTCTCCTTAATTTAAAAAAATGGAAACATTGAATGCAAATGTTTTCCTTGAATTGAGAAGTGTGGCTCCTATTTTAAACTCCAGCTCCTTCAAAAATTAAATTTCAAAAGCTGCAGATAAGAAGAACTCGTTTTGTATCTAGTTATGCTCTCCATTTCTGTAAAACAAAGATGCTTTTTGCCATTACACCATGTTATGCTGGTTTTTTTCTCTCTCAGGACAATGGAAGCAGTAAGCCTCTTGCTCTAAGGAAACAATTTCAGTTCTGAAAGTTTTCTGATACTTTACACCTGTAATGGACATTCATGATTGACTTAAAATGAGTAAACGATGTCATTTTGTCCTATGCTTCACTGGGTTAATTTCCTTTGGCTTTCATGCTCAGATTTCAGTGTGTATTGATTTCAGAACCTTGTTGATGTCAAAATAACTAACCTGAAACTGCTGAAACCATGATCAATATGCATAAAAGATAAGCCATAAAGCTGCAGGAAATGCTGAAAGAGGAAATTTAGGAGTGAGTGGAGGCAGCAGATGTTTTCTAGAATTGGAATCAGTATGCAAAGTTGATTTAGGCACATTAACATAGGAGAGTACCTAAGGAGTCTTTACTGTTATTACAATGTTTCTTACATTGCATCCTGTAGGTACACTTCAGGAAATATAATTCCAGCTGAAATTTGGATAGCTGAGAGAGAGAAAGGACTAGTGGCTTTCCTAAGATCAACCAGCAGCTCGACAGCACAGGTAGGAGCAGCATTCAGACCCTTTGCTTTGCACTCCTGCACTCTGATGGATGCACCACACAACTTTCAGACGTGTTTCATTTTGAGCAAGAACTGGAAGCTCAGATCTGCAAATTTTCCTGAAATTCAAATTGCAATCTTGAGATTTTATCAATGTTTTATCAGTCGTCTTTCATAACTTGATGGAGCGTATTTTTTTTTTCAATGAATATTCAATATGAGAGAGCATAATTGTGATGTGAAATTATATTTTAGGATTGTTTGTAGTGTGACATTTGCACTTGGAAACACAGATCAAATCTTCTTTGATGCACTGAGTTGCCCTCTGGACTTTGACTGTGGAGGAAGATGGAAGTGACTGCTTCAGTTTCTCAGATGGGTGGAATGAATCCAACCAGAGTGTGGGATATTAGGATTTGTGTACTTATACTACTAATACATTAGGCTGCTTTGAATTTTCAAACTTTACGTGTCAAATAGTGGGAGAAGTACCTCAGATACCAAATACAGAGGAAACAAAGTTGCTCAGCCCTGTGTGTAATTGTTGGGTGATAACATTCATGTGATAATGTAATAGGACTGGCACAATGACAAATTCTACACTTTTCAAATCCTAAGGAAACAAGACAAACTTGAAGGGCTGATAAAAGCCTGTCAATGTGTTTGTTCCACTGCAACAGAGGAGTATCTCTGTCATCTTAACCTTAGTGGTTAAGGATTAGCAGCTACCCCTCTTGTATGAATGGGTCTCAGCTCTCCAGCAGCGCAGCTGTAGTTCTTTGGGTATTCCTTTTTCCCTTTTCACCTTTCCCCTTTTCCAATTAGTGGGAACTTTACTGGACTGCTATGACTTCTCATATAGCTTGATTTATTGAAATTAATTTTTTGTTCTTGTGACCTTTGTAATTCACTTTTTCACCCCATTTGCATTCATCAGTGTTCTCTAGTCAAAGTACAAAGTGAAAACTGCAGCACTAATCAAAAGTGATCAGATAAAATAGATGAGTATTAAACAGACCACATGAAAGGCTCGTCCATCCTGCCTTGAGTGCCAGAGCTGTGCACACTCCAAGAGTCATCTTCCTTTCCTCTGTGGTCAGCCCACGATGTGCTCATGGCACACAGCTCCAGGTCTTCAATAAATGATGAATTATAGACAGTTATCCCTTCAAAAATCAACTTGACTTCTTTTCATCTTGTAGCTGGTTTATATTTCTGAGGGTTTTGATGTAACGTGAAGAATTGTATCTACCTTATACTGCAAAATCCTACTGGAATATCTGCATTAATAGGTGGGCTGTATTGATGAAATCATCTTGACTTGATGTAACTGGAAGCTGAACAAGTGTAATGTGTGTCATTGGAGGTAGTTTGGCAGATTCAGGGCTTTGTTTATACCATTTGTGCCTCCAGCTTTTGCTGACAAATAGTTACAAGTACTGTCCTTAAGTGAATTATAATATAATATGTATAATTATAATAATACAATCTTTTTTCAAGTGGAATCAGTAATTCTAGAGTCTAAAACCATGGACAGCATCAGTAAACCACTTGAGCTGATCTTGGACTCTGAACTCCAACTCCAGGGCACATTTTGTAACAGTTAAATGCTAATGAGAGTGGACGTGTTTTATTTTATGGTTCCAACCTCTTTTTTACTCTCTGCTACACTAGTGCCTGACTCTGAGCCCTTGTGCTTGCATTTAATATGGATTAAATCTATTCCTTAGGAAATACTTGGAGCATGAAAGCTGCTGTATTAAATTAGTTCATTACAGCTTTACATGCATAACTGCATAAACATTCATTTGCTTCCTACTTTGATCACCTCTGATCCTGGCTGTTAATGCTACTGACTTCTACAAGCCTTTTTTCCCCTTGACTGTTTTTCAATTCTAACTTGAAGTTGTCAAGAGCAGATTCTGTTTATTTCCCATGATAATGACTTGCCTTTATTTTAAATAGTTTTTACCTAAGTCAGTTCTGTTGGGGCCTTTTTGCATCCATGTTGAAAAAGCATTGATGTACCAGCCCTGTTTTGCTTCTGCTGTGTTTCACCTGACAGAGCACCTTGGTCTGTCACTGAAGGGCACTGCATAAATGTAATGTAGTATTATTTATTTATTATCATAGCACCACGCTGACAGGCTGCCTCCCAAATATATCAGAGAGCACATTTGTCATTCCAATTTTTGTTGTACTCTTGCTGTGTATTTTCTTCACTTATGGCTTCTTGGAAGATTTCTGTTTTTCTGAGCTTAGACACTAGGAGTTTATACCAAATTTACCTCTTTCAGCCCTTTGCATCAGTCATCTATTAATTATTTATTTTCAATGCTTAGTGTAGTGGGTTAACCCTGGTGAACACTTAAGCACCATGGAGCTGCTCCCTCACTTACTCCCCTGCTCTGCCCATGGTTCAGGAGAGGAGGAAAGGAAAAGTAGAAGTAAGGAATACTGGGGGTGAAAAATACCACCAAAAACTGTTTAATAAGTGAAGGATAAGTGAACAAAGAGGTAAGAAGGCAATAAAATAAATGATGAAAAGGCAATCATTCCCCCCCTCCCACAGGTAGACCAATGCCCAGCCAGTTCCTGAGGAAAAGACAGGTCAACCTCTCTAAAATTCCTTCCTTTCCGTTCTGTTGCTGAGCATGATGCTACATGGTATGGAATATTTCTTTAGTTAATTTGGGTTATCTGCCTGGTTGTGTCCCTCCCAGTTTATTCTGCCCCTCAACCTGTTTGGTGGGGGGCAGAGTGAGGAGCAGGGCAAGGACTGTTCAGCAAAGGCCAGAACATGAGAATGTTACCAGCACTGCTTTGGTATTGCAAGAAGTTCAAACTTTTCTAAATGGCACAAACTTTAAAGGAGGTATCTTGTTTTATGTTATGTTTTCCTGTTAAGTGGTAGAGGAAGTTGCCATTGCAATGCATGGCTGAGTTAATGCACTGTGTTACTGCTCCACAAAAACATCTCATGCAGGATAATGTGATTTGTAGTTTTAGATAATTTACATCAGGCTTTTGTAACTGCTAAGCCATGGTGCCCAAAGTATGGGTACAAATTTCCATTGGAGATCATTTGGCAAAGCTGAGACTGCTGTGTGGGAAAAGAAACCTTGAATAGCTGGGAAACAAGCTTATGAGATGGATGGCTTTAATACTTTTGTGAACCATTCTAAATCTACTCATACTAGAAATGCATGCAATTATCCATAAAATAAATTGCCTTTATCTCATAATTGTCTTTGCTAACTACCTTTCTAGCAAATCAAAAGGTGAGAGGGCTGAATGCTTACATCTATGATTTTCAGTAGTGCATGCTTATATTGTCCTTCTGTTTGCATTGATATGCATCCCAAGTGTAAAAATGTTACATTTCCACTTTGCCCTAGTAGCTGGAGCAAAGCCTGACTGTGCAATCAGCGCTACCTGGGAATAAGAATGCTCTATAATTGATGAGGTCCACAGGCCTGTTCCTTACTGCAGTACTTTTTCCAAATGGGAGAAAATGTTCCAAATAAGAACTGCCTGCAATTAAAATTGTATCACACCATTACAATGGTGTAGTGTATACTTGTAATATCCTGGGGGCTTGTTTTCTTGTTTTCTACCATAGCTGAAGACTGAAAGGATCAAAAAGAAAATGCATATTATAGAACTAGAAAGAAACACAGAGAAAGCTGGTTTTTTAATTAAGTGAAGCATATGAAAATGGCTATAGAGTTACCTTGGTCCTCCTGCCTTGATTGTTAAATCTTTCACGGTCCAGAATTTTCCCAAGTTCTGATCTATGAAGAGGGAAAATTTTAACAGCTAGATATTTGAGCTGCTGAGAGTTAGTTATTCTTGTTTGCTTAAGATTTATCATAATGGCATCCCTGCTGGAAGGCAGGACCATTACAGTGCTTCCACTATTCTTGTTTTCTGTTTCTCTGACTAAACCCCTACACAGGTAACAAAGGAGCTCGAAAACAACATGAATTTAGAAATGCAGCTCTACTTGCTGCCTATGACATGGTACAATATGCAAGTGATATTCTAAAATGTATCAAATATAGTTTGATATGTCTATATTTTAACAATTTAATTGAGCTACACCAGGGAATCTGAGTGTCAGCGACTGTTCTGCCGTCATCTTAGTAAGAAAAATGTGTATTGGCAGACCTTGCACAAATCTTGCTCCACTGACTAGCAATACCTCAAAATTTAATTCAATCAAAATCCCCCAAATTTTCACCACACAAAGGTGAATTAGGGAGCTGTTCTTATGCAGCCTGCGCAGTTTAAAACTCTACCAGCAGAACTGTGAATATAGAAAAGAGTTTTCAGCACTGCCCCAGAGCATTGTCCTGCTGCTCTGACAGTCCATGTGGGAAGCAGAGCTTCCTACTACTCACTGTTCAAAAAGTCTTCCTTGAAAAAGAAATCAGCATCCAGGGTAGCTCAGCTCTGCTGTGATTATCCCTGCTTCAAAGCCATACGGAGTTACGGCGTGATCATTTGCTCTGTACTCTTATCACAGATATATCCTCCTTGGCTTCTGGAAGCAAATGCAATAAGGCAGAAAGTATCAGCTTTGATCCTTTCCCAGTGGATTACAGGATAATTTGTTTGGTGTCTGAACATGTGACGAATTATAGGGAAGGCACATGGTAAGGACTTGAGAAAACCCCTCTAAACTATGCCCTGGAATGAAAGCAGCACTCAGGTTTTCATTTCTATCCCCAGACCACTCAGATTAAGCACACAGAAAATGCCCTTTGTGTTCAGTTAAGAGGTTTTTGTGCCTGAGGGGCAGAGGAGTCAGAGGTTACCTGAGCCCTAGGTCAGGGCTGAAGACTGTTGAGGCAGTATGGATTGTATAAGATGCCATGAAGAATGAGCACTCTGTTCTGCAGAGTAGTACAGTCCTTTCTTATGGTATTTCAAACAGATTTGTGCAGTTTCTATGAGATTGGCACACATGCTTTGAGCTTTGTTTTACTCCTACTGTGTTTGCTGAGAAAAAAGAAAATTTGGTTAATTCGAGGCTTGAGCTAAGGCATCAGGATACCCATATGAAACATAATCCACTACAGAATCCAGATAATAAACCCAAACACATAACAATATTGAGAATATTCAGTGCCCTAAAAGTCTCCTTTAGTTAAAATTGTTGAAGCTGGCTGAGTTTGGAGTAAAAAGTCTGCTTCCTCTTTGTGTTCCTATTCCCATTCTTCATTCAAAGAACTTTGAGCCAGAGAGCCTAGAGGAGACAAATTAATTAAAACTGGTAGAGGAAAGAAAACATAAAGGTGATGGAAACAATAAAATTAAAGACCTAATTCTCAGGTGGTCTGAATTAAGGTATGCCAGTGACTTCCATTAAGCAATGCCAGTTTCAGTAACAGCAAAGTATTAGAGATGTGTTAAAGATTGGCACTTGCGAGATTGGAATATACAGTGTCTTCTTTTGAGGCTTCAGATGTGTGATTCTGTTTCTGATGAGTTCATTTCTTTGGTTTTTTTTTCCTCTACTGTACATGTCAGAGGGGAACTGCTGGATGTAGGGGACAACCAAGGAAACTTTTGTTGGTCTGTTAGACTTCTCCTTTTCTTTCATTTGTTGTCATCCTTCTCACCAGAGTGCTGTGAGAAAGCAATGATAAATTATAATTGTGGAAGAAAGTTGTCTAGGTAACAATTTTAGTCTGTAAAAACATGTACTTCTCCCATCTCAGTGTCATTTCTGTGAGAATATCTACAATCAGGAAATAGCACATCTCTGCTGTCAGTTAGCTGTCTGCTGCAAGAAGCGAGTCCAGATGTCTACCAGAAAACATATGTACAAGCTACATAAAACCAGATAAGACAGCTGCATAAGTCAGTGTATAAGTAAATCCTACTGCATACCATCCCTTCCATGCATAAAAAAAATAGCTGCTTCTTTTCACTCAAGAAAACTCTTTTGTTCAGAATGATGATGTGCCATTTTTTGCTGGTTTTGAAATCTCCCTAATTTCTCTGCCTAATAAATTTCCCAGTACTTGAGGAGAGTCAGTATATACTGCTGTACAGAAGCTATCTGCTTGTTTGGACACAGAAATATCCCACACTGTCACTTCTTGTTAGCTTTATTTGCTATTTCAGTTTCTTCTATTTATAGCAATGAGATGCATATCACTTTTAACATGTAATTCCTTCTTTTCTTGCTGACCTAAGGTTAATGCTACAGGAACATTTTCAACCTTTGTGTGACAAACATGGGGCACAATGTATTTTAAATGTCCAAAGAAAGACATAATTCCAAAAGGTGACAAGAGGGAAGTGACAAACCCTGCCTGGCTCAAATGCCAACAATAAGGAATATTCTTGTCAAGGCTAATGCATTAATTTACATGGTATAGATGAGTAGAAGAGTCAGCAAGAGAAATCTCACAGACAGCAAAGGGTCAAGAGGGACAGAAAGCTGCTGGTCTAGTCCTCAGCTTCATCTTACTGATCCTTGGATGCCCAAGAGGCCTTGTTATTAACAAGGGCTGATATCAAGTGGGGTTTTGGTTTTTTGGTTGGTTTGGGTTTTTGGTTTTTGTTTGTTGTTGTGTTTTGGGTTTTTTGTTTGGTTGTTTTTGGTTTGGTTTGGTTTTGGTGGTTTTTTTTTTGTTGTTGTTGTTGGTTGGTTTTATTGTTAGTTTAGGTCTGGTTGTGGGGGTTTTTGGGCTTTGAATTTTTTTTTTTTTTTTTTAGAATGGATTTTCTCTTTATAGCAAGGCTATATTTGGGGCTAGGGATCAAGTTTTGGATAGGCAGTGCCAGATCTTGTAAGCGTGGGTTTGAGAAAGGTACTGCTTGCTGTTTGGGATGTGGCATAGATTTATTATCCTGTTTCTTAGTGGTTTGGCTGGGCCCCAGTGTATTTAATCTGTTGTTGTGCCATTATCATTATTATCTAAATGGCACTGTTTCCTGACTGCATTGCTTTTAGGTCATTAGCATTACCAGAATTCTGAAGCTAAATTATTTCTCGAAGTTCCTTAACTCCCTCCTGATCTTCTTAGTAAATAAGACTTATAACTTCATCACAGCGCATGGTCAGGAATTCACATGCCCTGATATTACAGTTCTCCTGCCTCTGTGTCACTGCTTGGGCAATGAGCAAAGGATCCATTCAGGAGCATGAGTGTAGAATGTGAAAGAACCTCTCAGACTGGTAAGGAGACCTTGTCTTTCTGTGGTTAACTTAACTCTGATTCACTGCTGGCCTGTCAGGGCTTTTTTTTGTACAGGAGAGTTCGAGAAAAGTGCATTTTCTGCCTTTGATTGTTAGTATTAACTTTTTCTGTGTCTAAGAAAGAATTAACTCATGGAAATGTTGAATGAAACTGACAGTAAAAGTAGAGAGAGCATTTTGTGCCCCTTCCCTACTGCTGCTCTCCTACCCAAAAGAGACTGCAGTTTTCCAAAACTGAGCGTGACAAAGGCTCAGCTACCTGTCCCTGGTGCATTATTAGCTTATGCAGATACACTCACTGACACGGCCAAACCTTCATCTCCTCTGCCACTGCCTGATGGCATTGCAGCTGTGTCCTGCTCCTTCAGGACTGGCTTTTGTTGTTGTTACTATTTCCACACCCTGACTCTGAGGCTTGAAGTCTTGAATATCTCAGTAGATGGTCAAGTGTATAATGACAACAAAGAGCTTGTTTGAAAATCCCATCACAAGGAAAAGCTTATCTTTTTAAGATACTTTGGTGCATCCCTTATGATCATATTATATGGCCCATTGCTCATTTCTCCAATAGTCTAAAAGTTTTCACTCCAATGTCCTTGTAGAAATTCTGTGAGATCTGGGAATGAGATAAAAACCAAATTGCTCTATTTTAATAGTGAGGAATTGAGGCACAGTTAGACTACAGCATTCTTTTAAGCTAATTTTTAACATCTAAAGACTACAGGGAGTATTCAATGGGAGAATGTTCATTAATTTGTGCTTTGACAATAACATCCCCTGGTTTATTAACCAAGATGACTAAGTGTTACATGGGAAGTGAAATTTTTATTGAGAGGAAAGTGGAAGAGTCAAATTATGGTAAGGTGATAGTAGCATATCTTTCCCTGTCATACCTGCAAATGTGAATTTGATGTGTTTTATTGAGAGTGAGAGTCAAAGATGCAAGTTCACCTTGACTTTGGACAAGCAGGTTTTAAGAAATTATACACTAAATTCAATATTTTGAATTTAAGGAACAGTTATTTGGTAAAATCCAGAAATCTCTGGAAAAAATTTAATGGTTCCAGTAGGTTTCTACAATGCCACAGGAATGGTGAAGGATCTGGAGGCAAATTCATATGAGAAATGGCTGAGCTCACTTGGTCTGTTCAGTGTGGGGAGGAGAAGACACACAGAAGATCTCATTGCAGTCTGAAACTTCCTTGTAAGGGGAAGAGTAATTTTAAAAATTGGGGATGTGAAATCTCTAAAAATGGGAATTCCTATGGATAAGCAGAGTGGTGAAACTTCGAATGAGCAGTGTGAGAGATTTTTATACAGCTTTGGAGTATCTCGACATTCCATAAAGGCTTCTGTATTGATTTTCCAACAGAAAAAAGATGTCTTTTTATAAGAAAAATAGCTAAAATAGTTGCAATTCATGGTCTGGATTTGAATTTTTTTGTTGCTCTTTATGCTTTTTGCAGAACTGAAAGCTTTCAATAATATCATTTGCTGAATATTGATTGATGCCTCAGATTGTCAGCCTGTGCCAGGGCTTTCTGATCATCGTTTTCATGAAGTGCTGTTCTGCTTCAGCTTTCTCTGAAGTGGGATTTGGCATTTTTGCATTTTTCAAATGGAAAGTCAGTGATGAGATCTGTAGTCATGAGATGTTGTTATGTCAAAGAGCTCTCTGCTCCTGGAGCCCTCAGCACGTGTGGTTCTATTACAGAAAGAAAACAAGCAGCTGCTGATGGAAGGAGCAGTAGGGGAGCAACAGGGGGCTTAATTATGCCCAAACTGCTCAATGTTGCAGTGCACCTGGCACCCTTGGGTAGGTTACGTAGGTTTTTATTACAAAAATGTTTGTAAGAAAAGCTCTCCAGTCTTTAGCGACACTCCAAGAAAAGGCGTTTTATCCCTAGAAACGCTAATTCACCGAGTCTGATGAGATGTGATTTTTGAAGTGTACCCTTGAAGTGTCACGTGGCACTTCCAGGAATGAAGTTTCAGTGTGTCAGGTCTGTTGAGTAAAAAGCAAGGTGTATTAAGGAGAAGCTGAATTACCTGCAGGAGTTGCCTGCATTGTTTGTGTACAGCCCATCACACAGGACATGTGGGGTTGAGTGTACAGCCCTAGAAAGGGAAGTGGGAAAGAAAAATCATCTGCTTGGAGCACATGGCATTCCCAGAGAGTCAGGGTGACCCCCCCCTTCTTGTGACTGGCTCGGAGCAGTGTGCCCTGGTACTTCACTCTGGCATCTGACTGAGGCTTTTGAAGGGTTTACACGACCAAAGAGGTTTTTTTGCTCCTTGGCAGCAGCTGTGCCCTTGTTTGCCCTTGGTGTCCTGAGCTGTGCTCAGACCAAGCAGATCTTTTGTCCTACTGCTGATGCTGTCGTTTCCTAGTCCAAAAGCTCTGAGTCAGAGGACAGACTGAATTCCCTGGCTTTTAGCAATTCTGTCATGAAGCTGAACAGTTGAGGAATGAGTGCAATGGGATTGTTTTCAGTTGTCTCTCAGTTTTGGATTAAACAAGAAATATCCTCTGGGTTTTTTTAAGTACATGTACACAGACTCATGTATGTATTTATAATATACTTTCTGGCCCATTGAAGAATAAAAAAATATTCCTTAAAAACCCCAAACCTGAAGTGTATCGCCCATCACATTTCTGTCTCAATAAAATTTGAACATTTCAAAATGGATGCATTTCATCAGGAAGATGAAATTTAATTCAGGATTTAGTTAGCCCCATTCAACATTTATATAAAAGTTGTCTCCCATTGGATTAGAAAATAAGTCGGCTGGTTGTATAAAATGCAACATAGAAGTTAAACTGGAAAACGCAGGTGGGATGACTGGCAAATGTTGTAGAGTTACAGTTTGATTTCCTTTGTTTGAATATGGTCTTAACATATCTAAAAGGATTTATGAAAATATCAGTTTTCATTGAGATGACCATCAGTGTCCATAAACTATTTTTAGCATTTTTGTGGTATTCCTCTAAAGGCGAATTTCATTTTGGATTTTCTCATGCTAACATCAAGAATTTCCCCAAAGCCTGAGATATTTCCTGCTTACTTGACATATTTCGATGGCTGACAATGAGCCTATGCTCTGTTAAAACTCTGATTTATATTTCCTGTGGCATAAGGTGTAAAATTTTAAAGGAGGTATTAAAGTTTAAGTAAACTTCTTAGCGCATCCTTATCTTCCAAACCCTTGAGGGTGTGGGGAAAACCAATGATTTTTTTTTTCCCCTAGCTTTCTTATTTTGAGGAAGTTATAACATTGTGAGAAGTTTTCATATTAGCAGAGAAATCTGAATAAAGTTAACAGAAAATAAAATAACATGCAACTTACCATGAAGTTCTGAGGAAATATCTAGGTAGATAGATTAAAAGCATATTTTCATAGATATAAAAGAAATCTTGCATTAATTAAAGCTCCTTATTTCTTTTTTAGTATGTTAAAGCAAATCCATCTCAGTTGTGAGCTGGTAACCACTGTTCCAGTATTCTCTAGTACTCTCCTAGCATTTCTCTCGAACCCCTCAGCATTCAGAAAAGATGATTATGACAGAATTCTAACACAATAAAATATATTGAGAGTTTTGTGTCTTTAAAATAGTTCAGAAATTTTGAGGTGAGCAGTTAATAACTTCAGGGTATTATTAATATATTCCTCATGTATCATTATTTTACATATGAAATTCCTGTCAACTGAACAGCTTAATTTATTGAGTAGTGGAAAAACATCTTGTTATACATCACACTTTAAAGTTCTTAATTTATTGTTGGAACAATGTCTGAGGCTTTAGGGACTCACATGATCTAAACTTCAGATTTATTTTTTTTTTTAATAGCTTAGAAAAGTGGCAAATTTCTATAGCATAAACTCAAAGTATCTTATTAGTTTTTGTTGAATGACATTATCCAGAATAAATTATTTTCCCTTCATTTCAAACTAAAAGGTATAAATCTTAGACTGTTGGACCTTGTAACCAGCTTCTACCTTGCACGATTTTGACACAATATCCAACTGTACTAAATTTTAAATGGAGCTTGAAACATGTCTAATTTAGGAAATATTTACATATAATCAAGGAAACACGACAGAGAACTCTATTTAGTAGCAATGCAATCAGTGCTGTAGTTGATATTGGAAATCTTTCTAGGAGGATGCAGTTTAGCAAAGCAGTTATGGCCTCATATATTGCACACAGAGGAAACCAGCAAATTGCACTGCTCATTTATTTACCACCTTCATCAGTATATTATTGTGTGAAGGGTGTTTTTATCTATTTAATAAATTTGCTTTGTCATGACTTAGTAGATCAAGCTGCATTTTGTGCTTGATACTTTTTCAGGATTCATATTTGGGGGAGAGAAAGTCAAAAAAAACCAACCCCAAAACACCTTTAAAAAAAGTCTCAACAGAACCCAAAAAATCAGAAGTGTCTGAATGTCTGATGTGATTATACAAATGATGTATGCAAGAAGACTTCCCATGAGAGACGAGTCACACTTCTAATCCAGTGCGATAGTGTGTGGATTGCACATATTACAGCATGTTATGTCTTACTGGTGCTTCAAACTTTATTGATTTTTAGAATGTGTAGCCTCAGCCTTTCCCTGAACAAATTTCAAGAAATTGCTCTTGTCACTTGCTATGATCCACAATATCCTCTAGTGCTTGCAAATAACCATGGAGGTTTTGTGGGAAGAACTGATCTGGGTTTGCACTCGGTATTGCTGCAGATCTGGGGGCTCACTGGGGTGCAGGGGCACAGGTTCGCTGTCGAGTGAGCAGGAAAGTGTGGCAGAGTGCTGGAAAGGGTGGCACAGGAGAGGTTTGGCACTGGCTCTTTCTGGGATTCTCCTCCTGAAGGCACTGCTTCCTTCTCTTTCCCCCTTTCTCAAAGACACCCCTCAGCAGCAGCAGAGAACACCCTCCCTTGGGCTGGGCCAGAGTGATCAGAGAGCCCCAGGGTCTGCAAGAGCAACGCTTTCTCCCTCGAAAGGCTAAGGCTCAGTTTCGGCAGAAATTGCTTTCTGTCAACAGGAATATGTGACTGTAGCTTTTGCCTCTCTTCTTCCTTAATTCCTATGCTGAATTGGCACGTGGGATTATAGCAAGTGTAATTTTCTTTTCACTCTGTGTGGTTTCATTGATATACAAATATTGAGAAAGTTAATTTGCTCGTGGGCAATGTTTTATTAAATACATTTCTGTCATCCAGCAGTGTTCTGGTTCTTGGCTAAGACCCCAGTTTCACATGCAGCAGCCTGCAGCTGGCTGTTCTGATATGTGTGAGTCTGTGCCAAGGAGCACATTGCCATTTCTGAAACTAGCTGTGAAAATAATAGATACAGCTCCAGGCTTCAGGTGTGGATGCAGCTTATTTCCATTTGGCTTTAGATATCTTCCTTTCCTCGAGCACACAAGTATCTAATGTCTACCAAAGGAAATGGGTTATAAATCAAAATCTTCGGGCTCCTGTGTTCAGCAAGAGCTCATAACCCTTCTTTTTATGTTTTATGTTCTTTTCATTTTAAATATTGACACATTTCTTGAGCCAATTGCTAGAAGTTCCCTTCATGTAACTTAGTGACAGCCCAAGTAACTGTGCTAGGACACAGAATAATACAATATTTCCTTTAATGTTCGTTGCTATGGTTGTGTGAGTTTAATATTAAGATACTAATTTGTTGGAGGTGAAGGCAATTAGTGTTAGAGGAAAAAAGCTATGAATCTTAATATTGGTCTGAACAGAAAATGTAATATTTAATACTTACTCCTCTAGTGAGACATTGAGCAAAACACAAAATGATGAAAAAGGAGTAAGAAGGTTCTTAAATATGTCACAAAATTGTATGATTCTGCTTGTCTAGAAATACCTCAGGAGCTGATGAATCGAGATAGAAGAGACACTTGTTCACCAGCAGTCAATGAGATCTGCGTGTGGCAAGGGTTAGAGTGTTTAAATCCCTGATAATCTGAGAGATGTAATCCAGACTGTTTGGAAGGTGTAATGTATTGCTGTAGAAATTGCAGGGAAAATTTAAAGTATTTTGTTTACAGTTTTTATTGTATTCAGTATTCTGGGGATGAATTTTACCAATATTTTCAATAGAATGGTTTAAAATGAAGTATAACTGTGCTGTTCTCTAGTCAGGTTTTTAGTACTTTTATATGAAAACGGTAATTTTAAAATGACAGTGAAAGTCACCTTTTCAGAGCCATAACACATGAACTGAATTAAGTAAATCATTGGATTGACCTGGATATCTTTGGAAAAATCATTCTGAGTCACCACCAACACAGCATGAGAATGAAAGTAGAATAATTTGCTTGAAGAAAATGGGTTTGTTAGCCTGTAATTCAGCCAAGGTTGTTTGCATGTTTTAAACACAGTCCCGGACCAAAACTCCCAATGGAACCTCTCTATGAAATGCCAGAGACTCGAGCAAGGAAGGGCACAGATTCACATATTCTTTCCCATATAAGGTCCTGCTACTTTAGGAGACAAATTAAGGTACAGCAGGAAATTCAAAGGCAATACAACTCCCAGGTGCCAATGAAGGTACAGGTTAGTAATTAAATTGTTAGTAGCATTATTAAGTAGAAATTTGCATCACTAAAGCTATATTCAGGTAAGCACATACCTTCCTTCTGATGAATCCTATTCATGTGAGAGTCCTTTTTTGGTCACAAGACCATTTAAAATTTCCAGAGCAGAAAGTATTCATAACTTTATTTTTTGATTCTTAAGTCTGTGAAATTATCTTCTGGTACTTTTTGACTGAGTAGGATTGGTTTGGTTTTGGTGGTGTGGGGTTTTTTTTTTGTTTGGTTGGGGGTTTTTTGGTTTTTTGTTTTTGGGGGGGATTTTTTGTTGTTTGGTTTGGTTTTGTTTTTGTGTATGTTTATTTGTCAAGCTTAGGTTTCCTTAACTAAATACCTCTTGATCTACAGAATTTTTATTGCAAAATGTAGTAGTAGGGTCATATCAATTTTATTTTACTTGACACATAAAAGAGTACTGTAGTAGTCTCAAAATGTTAGTTGCACTGCTCTTGATCCATAATAGAAATTTCCTTTTTTTGCTTCTCAGAAACTGGAGTTTTTATTCTTTGAGCCAATGTGCATTGCAATTGCTATTGTAATTCTAAGTATTTTTGTGGGCATGAAAAAAAATCACAACAAAGTTTCTAGAATCTGAAAAGTCTACCTGACTTACGTGCCCAGTTCCTGAGACTTTGTTGCCTGGTTTATTTATTTCGCTGGTAGACACATTATATACAAGTTTTCTTCATAGTTAGGGGCTCATCCCACTCCTACTGGGACGTTTGCTGAGTGTGACGTGGAGAATGAAGTCAGAATTCCAGTTACATCTTTGTGTTCAGGGATGCTCAGAGTACAGATGTTGGGCTTATCTCAGTATCTCACTTGGAACCATGATGTTCTCAGCCGGGATGGAAAGGCTAAGAAGGAAAAAATTTTCCTTTTTATTGTGCAGATTTAATTTAGATGAATTACAGAAGGGTCACAGCTTTTCATTACAGATAATCACTTTTATTAAATCTCAGGCACTATTGTTTCTTCCTTCATACATATTGAGAGCCAGACTGGAAGTAATCCAAGCAGCTTAATTTTGGCCTGAAAGTAACAAGAGAAGGGAGAAATTGCATCTCCTAACCTGTATTTCAAGTCACTGTTGTTTAAGGTTCCTGAGAAAAATAAAGGGGGCTGAAGACAGTTAATAAATTATTCTGAGGATCTAAGGGATACAACTATATATTTAATGGCATTTCCTAATATCTAATACTAATATTGAAGGACTAATCAGTTCTTTAGAAACACTTTGAATATGTTATCTTTCCTGCACTAGAATAGTCACTTGTCATGCCTGTCTGTTCCTTCTAGAAGACAACACTGCATCAGTTCTACCAACTCTTCCTTTGTGACACCACTCAGGGGAAAATCTTACAAGAAACCCTTCGGAGCTATCTCGAGTAGGATTCCTTCCACCCTTCCTTTCCATTTCACTTGTCTCACATCTAATTTGTCCACTTGTTTTCATGCTTTCATTGGAAATATGATTATTTTGTTATGAAACTACATTGAGACATGTATTTTCATTGACTTTGCTGAGTGTGAAATCATAGGGTTTTCTGAATTTCAGTGAAGGGTTTTATTTAATCTGTGTATATAGGGAAAAAAGATTGAAAACTTTCTCAAAAGTCTTCAGAGAAAAACCGTGAAGAAGAGAGAACAGCACTGTCAAAATCCTGTGACTTCTATTTTTCTCATAAAAAGCTCTTCCTTTAGCTTCTAATAGATTGTGAAACCCGAGCAACCAAACACAACGATTATAGTAGCAGAGAGTCAATATGAGTGTTTTATGAATCCAGGTGGATAAGAAACAAGAATTGATCTAATTCTATAAAGTCCCTTTCTGACCATGTTACATGATATAACTCAAACTTCTGTTTATTCTGTTTGAACTCAGTGTGGGAAAAATCCATAAAATGAAATGCAACAGTAAATACAGAATGTTAGTGCTTGGGAGAAACATCAAAACTGTCAGTACTTGTGAAAGGGTTACTTCATGAAAACACAGTTTATCTTTATGTCTCTTTTATCTTCGCGCTTCTTACTGTCAATTCTGGGTCTGGAAGTGAGGGAAACTTCCTATTTATGCCTTCAATGGAATGCACATGATTTTCTGTTTGCATCCTGTTGGTGTTTCAGCAATAGCTCACTGCCTGAACAAAGGGACATTTCTGTAGTAAATTACTGCAAAATTATATAGCAGCGTGGGCAACAGGAGTATCTGCAACAGCGAGCATCCTTTGAAATATTTTGTATTTGGTATCATTAAAAATTATGTTAGAAGTGGGCATGAAAGAACTTTATTTTATTTTTTTTTTGAAAATGAACAAATCATTGTTTATTCACTGAGCTTCTGCAGATCCTATGCACTTCAGAAATCCAGCCTTGCATTTTTAATGCATCAAGGAGATGTAGGCAGAAAGGCCTGTGGTGTCCAGGAGGGTAACGTGGCTTTGCTTCCCTCTTTGCTAAATTCAACCGAATTTAGTAAGATTTATTGGCTAAAAATAAAAGCCAGAGCTGAAGCAGAAAGATGGCTCAGCAACTGAGAGGCATAAATTAAATACCCAGGTCATGTCACATGCCCTAAATCAAATGCAGGAAATCAGAGTTTTGAGATTATTTAGCCTGAAGATGCCTATAAATTGGTACAGGGACTGTGAGGTTACCAGAGACCTGGAAAAATTAGAAATGTATGGGATATAATTACTCATATGAATCCTACTGGACACAAGTTTGTTTAGTTTTATTACTGAAGTGAACAAACTTCTTCCTTCTTCTACTAAAGTTAGAAAGTAACTTTTTTGTTTGCTTGGACACTAAGGTAGGGACTGTAATTTCAAATTCAGATTTTAAAAGGGAATTTAGGAGAGGTCAGATGTGGGTGAGGACTGAGGGTCATTCAGGTCCGTAAGAAACCAAACGAAGCCTGTAATTTGCTGTCAAAAGTTAATAATACATGAAGGAATATATTTGGGTTCTGCAATCCATAGTCAATTGTAGAATGTTTTTTAATGCAGATGGTGACTGGGACCAATACAGGTTTTATTACTCTTTCCATAAAGCAGAAAATTAAACCATTCTGAATTGCTTTATTTAAATGTCAGGTTGACCACAAAGCAACTTGCTTTATGCCCATAATGTAGAATGAATGTAATTTGGTTCCCTGCTGAGCCCCCTGCATTTGTGCAGGAGGATGATTGGTTTAAGGAAGGCAGTGCTGTATTTTGATATATCTTCATGTGTTAATAAGGAAAAAGACTAGAAGGTAATCTTAACTGCACCTTGCAGATCTCAAATTCTTCTTAATGTTAAATATCTGTGGACCATGACAAGTGTCTTTGCATTTTAATCTGGTTGCTTGTTAATGAAAGAGAATACCACAAATTAGGTAAAATAGACAAACTGGGCCCAGGCTCCCCTTATCTGTTGGAAATAGATCACCAAGTGGGAGCTCGGACTAGAGGTCTCCAGAGGTCCTTCCCAGGGCTGATGCTTCTATGATTATTCCCTCTGTAGGAGTGGTGCGTTTCTGAACTTTTTTTTCCTTATATGAAATATTACCCTGCATTGATGCAAAAAGAAAATTTTCAGTTTTTTTCTGTATTAATTAACTGGATTAGTAGAATGCTCTCCTAGTTAAGGAATCCATCACCACAAAGGAAACCTTGCAGTCCTTTACATTCATTGCAATGTATTCAGAATCCAGTGAAATTCAGACATAAATGCTGGGCTGGGGTTTTATTTAAATTCTCTTCAGTTTGAAAAGGTCATATTTTCTCATGAGGAGTTGCAAAATAGGATATAAGGATTGTAGTATTATTATTTTTATTATTGTGTGTGTGTGTGTGTGTATGTAACTCTCTCAAGATAATTAATCCAGAAAAAGAGTAACTGTCAGTCTGACAAATTAAATTGTCCATAGATGATATACCTGACGAGTGTATGAACTCTGCCACTACAGGCTAATAATGGTAAGATATTAGCACTCAGCCAAAGGCAGAATGACCTGTGCTGTACAGACTGCATTTAAAAATGGATTGTCTTCTGCATACTTTATTTTTATTAGATGGTAATTGAACATACCACTTACAACCTAATGATTTCATGTATTTTACAAAGACACTACTGATGCAGAAAATTCAATAAATTAAAAATATTCAGTGTATTTTAAAAATATTCTTTCTTGGGCTCTTTAAGAATGAGGAAGAAGGTGGCTAGAGCGGAGTTAGAGGATCTGCCACCTTTGTACAGCCCATCTGTGGGACCCACAGTATCTATTTTTTGGAAAGTTTCACCTTTGTTATCTACAACAAATGTTTTTCTTCTATACTGTTTTCTTTTTTCTTTTACTAGATCTCATGACTATGTGCTCAAAGTCATGCTATCTCTAGATTGAATGATCTATCACTTTCTGAAATTTAGAACCTGCTTTTCTGGCCTGTCTGGTCTTTATAAGGTAGAAGGTACTAAGGGAGCAGCTGGGTGGAAGAACAGAGGTGCAGGAAGAACCTGCACCTGCATGTCCCTTGGGTTTGAGTGATTCTTAGAAATGTGCACAGTTAAAGAGGAATATGAACCCTAGTTAGGAATTTAACAAATGATGGCTAAATTATTCACACAGATCAATTTTTGGTTCAGGTAGAAACGTTTGTTTGTAGCAAGTTGCCTCCAGCTTTTTAAAAGAACTGTTACCAAGTCCATAGAGCTAAGCTTCTTACAACATGCTGTTCAGAGTCTGTAAATATGGACAGGGGATTAAGATTTGTTTTGTAGTCTTTATAGATGAAATGAAAACACATTTCATCTAAAATGCAAATGTGGGAAGATGCAGGAAAGGACTTTGCATAAACTAATTCAAACCTCACCAGATTTTGCCTTTGTTTCATCTTTTGTCTGTGTTAATATCCATGTTAGATTTCTTTTGAGTTACTGTAGGGTACAAAGAAATTTACTGAAGAAAAGGGAATGAAATGTAAAACTGTTATTTCCTTGACAAAGAGAAATTTTGAGAGAGGCCCACAAGTTCTCATACATCAAAATGTATGAGTGAGGAGGATGTCTGAACCACGAGCCTCTTTGTCACCTCACACCTAATACACACCCATCTGTTCATCATATAAGTGCAAATACTTGAAAATCAGACTGCATTTCCCAGAGCAGACAACTGGGATAATCTATGGAGAAACTCCCTTGGTCCTTTTAAAACATTCATTACCCAATGGCAGTGATCAGTCACTTCTCAATGTTCTTTTCAGAAGTGCTCTTGTATACCCTGAAACTCACTGATAGGTAAAACTGAAATAGTTTTAAGGATTACAAATGTAAAAGTCCAAAATACTATGCCAGCTACTCTTCCTATTGGCAGACAGAATTATCAGCCATTAATCACCATTAAGCTTTTCAAGCAGGTTTTTATGTAAGTTTTATTAATAAAGCAGAAAGCTCAGTAAACTGTTGCAAATACTGCAGAGTTTTAGGAGACCAGGGTCACATATTTACACTAACTCTGAAGAGACGCTTCTTAATCTCTCTGGTATTATTCCTTGAGAACAGAAGTTCCTGATAAAATAATTTTCCCTTAAAAATCTAAGCACCAGTACATTGTGATCCCTCAGCTCTGTACACTGGAAAGGTGACCTTTGTGAGAAAATCAGTTTTGCCGAGCGCAGCCCGGCGTGCTCTGAAGGTCAGGCTGTTTTCGGGCCCGTGCTGAGTGTCAGGAAGCTGCTCCTGGGCCTTCAGCAGATCTCTCAGCATTAAGGTTTTGTGCACAGCAGGAGACTGTGCCATGCAGGGACACCTCCTGTGATTGCTCGTGTGGAGAAATATCTGGTCTTAACTGTTAATGTTTCACTTCTTTGTGTTTGGGCATTTCATGTATTTTTCTCCATCAAGCTTTCAGGGAATAATTGTAGGACTGAAAATTGGCATTTGTTTCATTTCCATTTAGTCTTTTACACTGAGAGCTAAACTGAAACCAGATGTATGTGATGACATTGCTGTGTTGGAACAATGCAGACAACTTAATGGCCTTACTGATGGTGAGGAATAACACACATTTGTAGAGACCAAATTCATTAAAGTGTCATTTGAAAGACAGTAAAACTAAAGCTCCAAAATTTCAAATTGATGAAAAATTCAAAATATTAATTCTGAACTTTTCTAAATCCAGAGATTTAAGTTGGAGTTAGGGCTTATGCAGTAGGGTCTGAAATATCTTTTGTTTTCAGGAGAAATTAGTCTAACGTAATTAGAAATTATGTTTTAGAAAGTTATATTACTGCACGACAACTCTATTAGAAAAATAAATCTCCATTATATAAGGAGTAATTTGATATATATTCTCCATTGAAATAATAAATATTCACATGAATCCTGTGAACTTTGAGAGTTGCTGCTACCCCTAGTCTACCTGGAATGCCCAGTAGATTGTTAAAGGCATGGGCAGAAGCAACCTCTATCCCCAGCAGAGCAACTTCAAACCTTTAATGTTCAAATTTGGATTTAGTTTTAGCAGTCAAGGCTCACATGTAGTTTGCAATTCAAATTCTGACATTTCCTTTTGTTACTGCTTTTTGTTGCTATTGCTGTGCAGTTTGTGACTCTCTCCCCTGCACTGAGGGAAAGATGTAGAAACTTTGAAGCAGCATCTTAACAGAGGCTTGGGTGGGAAGTGCTCTGTGCACAGCAGCCCCTGTGGGGTAATGACCACACAAGTGTTCCATGATTTGGGGGTTTGAGTCTTTATCTTGAATTCCAAAAAAGTGGTAGCTTAGAGGTTTTTGTGTTTCTGGCTGCCTGTGGGACCCAGAGTTTACAAAGGTTTCATGTCTCTGAGACTCTTTGGAAAGGGACAAGAGCCAGTGTTGGCCAGTGGTGTGCAAATTCTGGGCTGAACTGATTGAGGAGTGAAGAGTTTCTGCTGATTTCCAATTCTGCTGAAAGTTCAGATGTTTCAGGCAGCTGAATTTGAAAATTTTCACTCATTTAAAACTAGTAAAAATGAGAAAGAAATTGAAAGATCCTTTGGATTTGAAAGTCCAAGTTTTAGCCAGATCCATCAATACAATAGACCTGCCACAACCAACCTTAAAACATTGGTCTTACGAAAACTCCATGGGAATCCACAGAAAAATGAAAGATAAAATCAGAACTAAAAGCATTGTACAATAATTGAACTCTGTAAGATACGTTTCTTGTTAGATGTTGTACATGTGTAGTTAATAGTCTGAAACCTCATGAATATTAATCCTGAGACATCAAAGTAGGGCTACAGTGTATAACAGCAAGCTAATCTCTGAATTCAATAAACACACTATACTTTTAATTTAGATAATGAAAGGCTTAGGGTTTTAACTAAAGTAAATTTTGCATAGTGGTAAAAGGATTGATAGTTTGACTATCGTGATTTACTCGGATGGCAGTGCTGCAGCACCCAGTCCTTTCCCTTCAGCCCTAAAGCTTTGAATCTTTTTACATCATTTATTTCGTAATAGGTCACCGATGCTTCTAAGCTGATATTTTAGGGTACCACTATCAGATTTATCACTTCTGGAAATTTTGCTTAATTCAGTGCACATTTCACTTAAGGAGGACAGCTTGAAGCTGCCATGTCCTAAACCTTGTTAGAAAACCAGTCTTGAATGCTTTAAAGTTTTGCATCGGGAACTGAGTCCCCAGCCTCAGGCCTCTTAACAAGGCCAATTTTTGGCTATTGACTAACTCAGTTTTTGGAATGGAAGCTAAAAGTAAATTTAACATAGTGCTCTGATGCACAGTCTAATGAACTGCTGAAGTAATTAAGTGTGAGAGGGATGTATGGAGAGTGTATTTGTGAGAGAGAGAAAAAAATTTCAACCCATTTCCAACAATTTAGACAAAAAAAGTTTGGGCTTACTGCCTGTTGGAATAAGTTGACATTTCAGCAGCTTCTGAATGGCAACAATAGAACTACTATTCTGACCTCCATTATCTTGTTTATAAAGTGGCAAGAGTAATTTCAGAGTGTAATTCTGCAGGATGCTGCCAGTTATCACTCAAAAAGCCTCAAAAATTAAAGAAGTGGAATAGATGCTTTATTCAAAATTAAAGAAATTAAGCAGTTTGCAATACTGTGTGCAAGGGTACCACAAATACGCCAAGAAAGCTCTGTTTCATCATTGCATGATTTTCCATTCCTTTATAAATGGCTCCATGTAAAGTAAATGATGTCAAAAAACAAGACAGAATGAGAGACTCTTACACCTTTTTTATGACTGAAATTGCAGATGAAGTGGCAGAGTTATATTTTCTGACAGTGTGGATACTCAAATGGTTCCCAGACCTTGAAAGCAAATGTGTATTTCCTGGATATTGAGTTATAATGTGCTCCTGGAATCTTGTCATTGGTGTCTTACAAAATCCCCTCTCAGAGTTTAGAGGGTGGGAAGGGCCAACTGGTGAAGGATTATGTGGTGTATTAATGAAGGATATGAAAACTGCCAGGTGGTACTGAACACCTTCTGCTTTTTACTGTCCTCCATGGGATGCAAATATTTCTGCTACCTCCCAAGATCAAATTTAATTTCATCTCTTTTTAACTTCTTAAACTGTGACAGGATTAAGAAATGCTGGGACATGGTTTATTACGCAGTTGGCTCTTAAATAACAGATGTTCCATAATGATAACAAAGCCTGCATATTATAAATTGTCTGACTATTAACGTCTTTATAAACCTTTACAATAATGCAATGTCACTAATTATTGTCTCTGAAATAGCTGTAGCCTAGAGGCTCTGTGTGCAAGGAAAAGAAGTCAGGGCAGTGGTAAATTGCAGTCTCAGAGGCTTTCAGCTTTTCTGCAGAACATGACAGCAGTTGCTCCCCGATATCACCCCACTGCAATAATTTTGTGTCTTCTTATAGAACAAAAAGACAAGTTTTTAAAGCCAACATTATCTCTTTTTATTTCTCTGGCCCTTTTTGCTATTGTGAAATCTGCTTTTCTCTGAGCCTAAAACAAATTGAAGGGAGAGCCAACAGAAGACTTTTGGAGTTCATAATCCAAGTTGCATCATGGAAAGAAATTCGTAGGTAACAAACCATTAACCTTGAAGAGGGGAAGGTCAGCAAACTGGCATCATTTTATTAAAAAGCTGTGTGGGAAGAGAAGAACAATATCTCAAACTCACAAAGATGTGAAATGCCATGATCACTTTATAACTCAGTAAGCAGGGCTTAAAAAATTCACCTTATGAAATAAATTAGCTTGAATTATATGGGAACATACCAAAGACAGTAGGAAACCTCTGCTGACTGTATTTTAAAATCCTTGTCTGCATGCAAACAAGGCTGTGTGTAAGTATTTTTAACTAATTAAAAATAGAGCACATGGGCAATGCTGCTTCACTGCTGACAGAAAGGCATTTGCCGGTTTTCCTTTGATTGCTGCCACCTTGTTACTGGCTCCTACAGGAATCTGACTATTTATAATGATCTATTTACAGTAATTTAATGTAAAACTTCCCTGAGTCCTACTCTTCCCTGTGGCTCTTAAAGACTTAAATTTTATATATTCTAATAAATTATATCATTGGCTTCTCAGCATTTGGGCATCCATTAGATCACTACATGGGATAGGAACTCCATAATGTTTGTAAATCCTCTGTTGGGGAGGCAAAATATTTCACTTAATTTTTTTTTCTATTTAGGTAGTTCATAATTTGGTAATAATTTTGCTTTCTGGTTAGAGAAGGTGGAAAGAGGTTTACAATGTGAAAGTACAAACTCCTTATGAGACACCCAGCTTTAAGAAATACAGGACACTGGCAACATCTCTTGCTTTCTCTTTTTCTCAAACAAATAACGTTTTGAGGGTTTTGGTCTTTCTTATGTAAGTGGTTTAGTGTAATGGATTTTTCTGTGGCTTGTGATGTATGGTCAAGGACTGCCTGGATGGAATGTCATTTACATTAATGACTGTGATTGCAGAGGTTTGACACAGCGACCCAGACATCTCTTATGGTCTGTCAGTGGCACTACTCTGATATTCGCATCAACATATGGTTTGAACCAAAGAACAATATAGCTGATGAATGTCACCTTTTTGCACAACAACATTTTCAAGCAGAGAGGTACCAAACCACAGAAAGTGTGAAAAAACAGACTAATAGTTGCCATCAATCTCTATTTATCCTGGATGGCAAGCGCATTAAAAAGCAAAGGCAGTGACACTAATCCAGAGCAGATAACAGACATGGCTACTGTTTAGAAAGTCACCTTTTGTTCTTAACTACCTCAATTGATTGCCCATTACATATTCAATGCTTCCTCCTCTTTAAATAGGTGAAAATCTCGATATTCCATAGTGCATGGTCCTCAGGTAGCAATCACTGGTACAGTCATGCTCTAGCTGCTAAATACATAGACCTGGGAAAAAAATGTTATTTACTGTCCCATCTATCCTGAGCAGATACATCCAGCAAATGCCATCACTGAGCCTGTGACAGGCAATATGTATGTATTGCATAGGGGTCAGCAATAATAACAACTTCAAATGCTGTGACAGCTGCTGCTCTTTAACAGGGAACATCAGCGCACACACCTCATTTTTTATGATCTGCTTAGGAATAAATTATTTCATTATCCCATGTGATTAATAAGCATGCAAAAATAATTGCACTAGTTGATGGTTGGTTGAAAATAGATAAATGTTCATCACATACAAGCTGCAGAAAATGAATGTCAGGGAGATCTGAGTTAGAACAAGTTTCAGTTCTCCATCTGAACCAATGTAACTAATTGTGTGCATAATCATAGAGTATTTTCATAATAACTAGGGCAGTTTAGTATTTTTCAGTGGTTTATGAATCATGCACATATATCTAACAGTAATCTGAAGTACTGATTTAAACATAATACTGGTCTCATTCTTAAAGGGGAAAAGCGTGGGTTCAATAGACAAATGATTATTGCATATCAACTTCTACATCATTTCCTTACTCTTTCTGAGGCAAAGAAAGAGGAAAATGATCTATTGAATGCTTTTCAAAGCCCTGAATGCTGGAAGCTGTACTCTGGGGCAGGGGAGATCTTTCTAACTGCTGTGACAGAGCTGCTGCTGCTGTTCAGTTGGCATCCTGGCGATGGTGTTACCGACAGCACAAAAGCTTTGGGATGCATGCAGAAAGCAGCAGGCCACTGGCAGAGACCGCAGGGTGTGGATGGCTGTGGGCATCTGGGGCTTGGTCCAGCAGCCTGTGCAATAGCAGCAATGTCATTAAGGCAGAGGGAAAGCCACAGACAGGGGTGTGATGTTCCTCTGGTTCTCCTCCAGCCTCCTGTTAGTATTTTCCACAAAGAGAATACGGTTTCTCAGGCTTTCAGTCGGCTGTCAGACTGAAATTGTCTGTGTTTTTTTCTACTGGTTCTTGACAGAGCCATTGTCTTCTCCAAATTATATTGCAAAAAACATTTTGGGGGTTTTTAAACAGTCAGTTATTCTTAAATTTAAAACACTGGTGATTTTTCAGTTTGTCTGCCTTTTTTTTTTTTCTTTTACTGTTGACTGTCTAATTTCTGTTCGTAATTTCACAGATGCTCTGAATTGCCTCTTGTGTTGTCTAGCCTGCAGGTTTGGGCTTCTGAAAATGGTTCTTCCAGAATCCCTACCTTCTTCAGAATAACCCTCTTTATCTTTCACCTGCTGTCTCTTGTTGTTTTCCATGTTTTAAGAACATTTGTTGGTTCAGAAAAGGATTTGAAAATAGCTATAATCACATAATTTGCTGAAATTAATTTAGGTGAAAAACAGAAAAATACACAAGCCTGCTTTAAAAGATTAAGAAAATAGATTTTTATCCTTTTAAGCTGAAGTGACACACAGTTTCAAGCCATTTCAGTATTGCATACATTGCTTTGAAAGACTCTTGAAGTGTCTCTATGTAGTAGAAAACCAGGATATTTAATTTAAAACAAATTCCAATAATTTGTTAGAACTACACATTTCCTTCTGTCTGGCTTGAATGCTCCTTGACAATGTGGCTTGATTTCTGGCCTGAAATAAAATCCAGATGTTTGAGAAGCTTATTTAGACATTATACTTCACTTCTAATTCCAAGACTTGTGTTACATGTGTAAAGCAATTTGTGACTTTGTTTTTTGCAATTCCAATAACAAATGATAAAAATAATATCAAGGAATTAGCAATAACATTGTAAAAATATTCCTCACATTCAGAAATTTCCAGACAAAAGTTTATAAAACTCTTCAGTGTGATAGGCAAAGTCTTTCTGAAATGTAAAATAAATGAACTTTAGAAACATGTCAATGGCTAGAGAAGACAACCACCCTCTTGGAAAAGAGCCTGCAGCTTGTTTCTGTTTATTTGTTAAAAAGCAGAGATAAAGAAATACGTGCACATTTGACTGAAGAAATTGGGCATATTGCAGTCAGCTCTCCTGACAGTTCAGGAGGAACCATTTGTACAGATAAAAAGAAAATAAAGTCACCATGGTCGATTTATCCCAGCTTTTCTGATGGCATACACAGAGTGAATGCAGGCATCTAAAAGACAATGCGTGTTTTTCCCCCAGCACATCTGGTTTCTGAGAGAGAGTTGAAAATGCTGTTGCTGTGGTCAGAACCAGCTTTTCCTTCGCTGCCCCTTTCCCCTCCCGCGGTGTCTGGCAAACAGGGATTAGTGCTGTCCCCCAGGTATGGGGAACACTGCAAAGGGGACAGACATTTCAAAAATACCCAACAAATTAAGGGTTGAAAAGACAAAGCAGAATGCATGTTGCAAAGAGTTGTGTGTTTGCTTTAGGCTATTTCTTTTCATTTTTAAAGGAGAGAATTCCTTGGGTTACTCAGAGGGTTCAGACAGATGAAGGTTGGCATTCTGCTTGGATAAATATTCACCCTTGGACGTGGCAGAGGGCTGATTTGTAATTCTGAGTGATAACAAAATACAATATAAAGCCTGACTTGGTCATGGCTGTTTTGTGCATACATTTGGCTGCTTTCACTGAATACATTTCTTGCTGGAGTAAAACTATAGGAAGGCTGCACTGCCCTGGACTTTCTGTGCTTCAGCTCTCTCTAATCCTTCACCTTTGGGAGTGTTTTACAGTCGATTAATAAATATCAAATAAGGTAAAAAATGAACACAGAGAAGAAAGCACTTGAATTAATGCATTCCATTACTGTCTAGATACACATAAAAAAAAAATCAGAAAATTCTCTGTTGTTTTCTTTATCTTAAACAATATTCCACTTACCATGTTTTTCCTTAATTGCTTGAAATGAAAAATTCAACAGCTGGGGTGAACTGAAAAGTAGATCCCAAGGTTTTCTTCTGCCAGCTGCATATAGAGCTACTCTCATAAAAATGAGGTATCTGTCTCTGAAGACTATCCCAGTGGCCAAAAAAGTAAATAAATATTAAGAAAGAAGGGAGGTTTGGTGACATGACTGCTGGTGTCAAAACTTTCTGATTTATTCCCAAGTAGAATGGAATAATTACATCTCTCAGTGCATTAAAACTGGTCAAAGCTACTTACTCATTTTTAGACTTAAAGCCCCCAAGCCTAGAAGTAGGACATGTATGGGTTTCTTTGTTTTCTTGTTTACTTTCCTTGTCCTGGTATACCTCAACCTTCAGAAAAGTTTGTAATAAAGTGATAGTAATTTTTTAAAAAAATCTGACATTATAGTTAAGATCAAGGGAGTGTGACTAACAGCATTATGCCTCATTAAATATTATCTTGGACATTTTAATTTAGAGAGTATAAAATTCTATTAAAATGTCATTTCTCTCTTACTGAGAAGGTGGTGAAAAGCAATGGAAATAGGGGTTCAAGATTCACAAAAGAAGAGGATTTTTGCTGATTACAAATATGATAGATCAAATATTAATCAGCATAGTGTGAGAGTGAGTTCTCCTGGTATTGACTTTGTCTACAGGATAACTTAAGAGTGCAGCTTCCAGGATAATGAGCTTTTTATGGTTCAGACAAGTGAAACTAGCAATAAAGAAGTCTGCTACTCCCATTTGGCTGTAAGTAATGGTGATTGTCACTGCTTCAGCTGATGGGCTCTGACTCGGTTTGTGTTACTGCTGGCCTCATCCCACTAATGGAAACAAAGATGGGCTCACAGGATGGACACAAACACTGTTAGTGCTATAATTTTCAGTGTCACTGTGGCATTTTTGTCAAACTAGCTGAAACTTCTAATTCTTTACAGATTGGTGTCAGAGGTTATGTTTACCTCCTGATAGAAAAAATCATATGGTGTTTTTTTCTTCTGTAGATGTCCCCTTCTACAGAATGTCCCCTAATGTCCTGCTCCCAGTTTCTTTCTCCTGTTTAAGAGATATATATTTTTCATACTAAAAGTTCTTCCTTGTTCATTTTCAGTTTTTATAACATTGATGTAAGTGTTAAAAATTCAGAGGAGAACTTAATTGTTTAGTGTTTAAAGTAAATGTTTAAGATTCTTGTTCCTGATTGTTATCCTTCATTAAATCATGTCAGGAATTCTTTACTGTGGGGGACAGATACTATGATGGAATTAAGATTTTATAATAACTCTGTGTAGATATAACTGCTCAGCAAAAGTTAAGTCTGCAAAAAAAGAAGAGGAGAGCAGAGAATTATGAGAGGTGCAAAAAAAAAAAAAAGAGGCAGGGAAACAAATGTAGTTCTCATTTCTCCTTTAAACAGCTTTTCTCCTTAAATCAGATTCATTAGTGTTCAGTCTCTGAAAGTCTAAAACTTTGTGAAAAGGTAACCTGCTTTGCCATGAGAAGTTTGTTTTTCCTCTGTTATGGATAGCTTCGCCATTGTTGGCTTTGTGTTACTGCGTTTTCAATCTGATCCTTCCAAGAGCAAAACCATCAGTGGACTTGCTGAATGACCTTAACCTCTAGCAAAATTCGAAAGATCTGCTTCATTCCTCAAGTCAATAACTGCATTTTCCACTCAAATATCAGCACAAGTGCCAGAGAATGTAGTCCTCCTATTTCTGTATTTGTAATGCAGATTTCTTGACCACACAAATTTCTGAGATTATTCCAGTCGTGTTACGGAGTTGGGATAAATATGTTTGAGAGGTTGCTCTGTAAAACTAATGTTCAGTTACTGTCTGACTTCCTGAATAGACGTGCTGCTTGTCAGTATTTGCTAAATGTAGGGCATTCTGGAAATCAAAATGTAAAACATGGCTCTAAATAATTATCATTTTTAGAATAGTCCCCAAGGCTGAAATACTTTTGTGTTTAATGACAAGATGAAATCAATTGAAAACCTAGATTTGATGTCTCAACATGGAAAAAAAAAACCAAAACAAAAAACTTTAAATATAAATTCTCTGGTGTACAGATTTTTACGTCATTTTATTTGCTTTCCAGGAGAAAGTGTGTTCATCAAATACTGTGCTGGAAGGCAAAAGGATTTTGAAGTGATTTATTTTAGTTTCGATAAGTTCTCTAACGAAAGTTATAGTTGCTATTTCATATGAATTATAATCAGGGATAGAGAAGATGTACTGCTGGCTATACCTGCTGACAGACTTAAACCTACACCTACAGTAAATACGTATTTTCCTATTCCACAAATAATATCTTGATGTTCTCAGCACCCTTGGCTCTGTGGCATTTCTGCCAGTTATCAAGCAGGATCTGCTGCTCTAGGAGCGCCATGGCACAGAAAATCGAGCAGGCACAAAGCCTGCCCAGCGCACTGCAGTGCCATGCAGAGCTGAGCCCTGGAAGAAATTCCCGCCTGGGCTGGGGCCAGGGTAATTAGTGCTGCTTCCCTGAAAGGGTGATTATTCAAAGCACCACACCGAGGCAGCCCCGGTGCTCCTGGCCCTGGAGATAACTTGCCACAGCCAGCTCAGGTGGCTCTGCAAGGTGCTGCTCCACCGAGCCCAGGCAGAGGCACCTTTGTCCCTCCAGCAGTGGGATGGCTTTGCCTCCCTTGGATGGCTGCATTATTTAATTGTGTCTCTTTGTAATCTGAAATAAATAAAGCAGCTTGGTTGTACTTTTCATGGGAAATGTTGCCTTCATAGTAGTTAATGGAGGTCAGATATTTCCTCTCTTCCTTAATAAGTTCTTCATATAAACTACATCTCTTACAAACATGTGATGGCTGACCAGAAGACAGTCATTAAAAACTCGTGGTGTATTCCAGGACCTCACCTCAAATCCTGTGTGCAGTCTGGGGTATCACAATAAAAAAATGCGTTGAGATATTAGGGAGGGTCCAGAGGTAGTTGACCAGGCAATTGAACAGGTAATCCCCCTCTGGTGAAAGAACATTTCCCAAAATCCAGCCGAAGCCTCCCCTGTCGCAGCTCCATGCTGTTCCCCCTCCGAGCCAAGTTATTCTTCTATTTGTGATAATAGAAGCTGATCTGATAAAGTCAGAAAAACCTGGATGTTTCTTGTCTAGATGTATTGACAGTTCTTGATTTATAATTTGATCACTGGCTGAGCAGGTATTGCCATGTACCTGCTGGTACCACCAGGTAACCTGATTAATTAATTCAATTACCATATGCATCAGCTCTTGGAAAATACAGCAGACAAAAACTAGAAAATCACCTACCTTAACACTGATGTCCCAAGATAAATATAAGCTCAAGATTTAGTGACTGATTTCCCATTCTGTTATACCTTTCAAAATAATTCCTAATCAATACTGAAAAGTGTCCAAAAATAGATTTTCTGTAACCTTGTAGCTTGACTGGATGGAAATTAATAGGAACAAAAGAATCAGTGTATTAGATAAGATTAGACCCATTTATCTTGATGCTGACAGGTTAGTATCAGCTATTTCAGAGAATAACTTTAGAAAGCAAACTTTATTTAAGCATGTTACAAGGTAACTGTTTCCTTAGGAAAGAGCTCTCTACTTTCCTACCACAGTACATCTGAGGAAATATGGATATGAGAACACACAAATTTTCTGTGCTAACAGTACTGACAACCTTTCCTCATTCATGCCATTCATGTCTTGTTCCTTCTTTTGTTTTTACTTTTTGCTTTTTTTTTCTTTTTGGTAAAAGTAACCTAAGGACAGCAAATCATTCACTTCCAGAACTGTGCACTGCAATTTGCAAACGAAGCTCTGCTTCNAGCCCCGGTGCTCCTGGCCCTGGAGATAACTTGCCACAGCCAGCTCAGGTGGCTCTGCAAGGTGCTGCTCCACCGAGCCCAGGCAGAGGCACCTTTGTCCCTCCAGCAGTGGGATGGCTTTGCCTCCCTTGGATGGCTGCATTATTTAATTGTGTCTCTTTGTAATCTGAAATAAATAAAGCAGCTTGGTTGTACTTTTCATAGGAAATGTTGCCTTCATAGTAGTTAATGGAGGTCAGATATTTCCTCTCTTCCTTAATAAGTTCTTCATATAAACTACATCTCTTACAAACATGTGATGGCTGACCAGAAGACAGTCATTAAAAACTCGTGGTGTATTCCAGGACCTCACCTCAAATCCTGTGTGCAGTCTGGGGTATCACAATAAAAAAATGCGTTGAGATATTAGGGAGGGTCCAGAGGTAGTTGACCAGGCAATTGAACAGGTAATCCCCCTCTGGTGAAAGAACATTTCCCAAAATCCAGCCGAAGCCTCCCCTGTCGCAGCTCCATGCTGTTCCCCCTCCGAGCCAAGTTATTCTTCTATTTGTGATAATAGAAGCTGATCTGATAAAGTCAGAAAAACCTGGATGTTTCTTGTCTAGATGTATTGACAGTTCTTGATTTATAATTTGATCACTGGCTGAGCAGGTATTGCCATGTACCTGCTGGTACCACCAGGTAACCTGATTAATTAATTCAATTACCATATGCATCAGCTCTTGGAAAATACAGCAGACAAAAACTAGAAAATCACCTACCTTAACACTGATGTCCCAAGATAAATATAAGCTCAAGATTTAGCTACTGATTTCCCATTCTGTTATACCTTTCAAAATAATTCCTAATCAATACTGAAAAGTGTCCAAAAATAGATTTTCTGTAACCTTGTAGCTTGACTGGATGGAAATTAATAGGAACAAAAGAATCAGTGTATTAGATAAGATTAGACCCATTTATCTTGATGCTGACAGGTTAGTATCAGCTATTTCAGAGAATAACTTTAGAAAGCAAACTTTATTTAAGCATGTTACAAGGTAACTGTTTCCTTAGGAAAGAGCTCTCTACTTTCCTACCACAGTACATCTGAGGAAATATGGATATGAGAACACACAAATTTTCTGTGCTAACAGTACTGACAACCTTTCCTCATTCATGCCATTCATGTCTTGTTCCTTCTTTTGTTTTTACTTTTTGCTTTTTTTTTCTTTTTGGTAAAAGTAACCTAAGGACAGCAAATCATTCACTTCCAGAACTGTGCACTGCAATTTGCAAACGAAGCTCTGCTTCATCTTCCCTTTGTCTGGGAGCTGCATGTTTTGTCATTGCAGGGCAAAGGAAGAAATGAGTCTCAGGATAATTACAGAATTATCCAAAGGCTGATCGTGCCATAGGGAACTGTTTCCATCTCCTGTTTTGCTGAGTAAAGTAACCACAGGACATTTCTACCAGCATTATCTCTGCAGCACCTTTTGAAATTAAATTTGTGTATAAAACCTGTTTTCAGTACAACACAAATGTAACTCAGCAGAATGTGCAAATTGAGGTATCAGGAAGATGAGACATTTCAATTTTGAATGAACTGCTGACAGGCTGAGTGATCCCCGTCTGGCAGAGGAGAGGAGCGAGTGGTGGCACTCACAGCCAGCTGTGGGAAGCACTATTAACCTCGACCTTTTAAGCAGTGGAAGGCAGTTCAGTAGAGTATTAGTATTTTCCTGATCTCCTGATTCAGCCAGAGATGTAGCACAGCTTTGGTGGTGTCTAAATTGACTTCTGTGGAAGTCCGCAGTGCTACACAGAGGTAAAAATATGCATCTTAGCAACCCCTTCCAGACTCCATGAATAGCCATGGTTTTAGTCAGTTTTAGTCTTGAAATTTGTGCTAAGAATCATCACAACTCTTAATTTGCTGAAGTTACCTCTCCAAAATTATTTTTCTAGAAAGAAGGTTATTTACAGAGAATGCTCCAGACATTTGTATGATGCAAAAATAATATTTTAAGAACACCACATCTAAATGTGTATGAGGAATAGATCAGGATTGCTTATCATCTTTTAAGTAGATAATACAAACAAAAGTTCTAGAATTATGAGAGGAGTTGGTTTGCAAATTGATGACTTAAAAAAATTTGAAATCTAAAATTAGAAGTCTAAAAAACTATTGAAGATCTTCTGTATTAATTAGCAACAATTGTAATTTTTTTGAAATGAAATGAGACCATCACTGCCTTTGCCTAGTAATGAGAAATAAAACCTAAAAGAAGTGTGAAATCAATTACTTCTGATTATTGTGTTAAGCATTACGCAATCAGAGGCTGCTTTGCATTCACAGCACATTCAGAATCTCCTGTCTGAATGAGCTCAATTATCTGAGCTGTTTCTCTCAACCTTTGTTTCTTTGGAAACTGAAATCTTTGATTGCAATAATACTGTAATTTACTGCAAAATTCTTTTTCATCCTGTGGTATAAATTGGCAGAATCAATATATAATAATATTTGGAGGGTCATACATTTCAATTATACTCAAACACATGCATAAGTTACAAATTGCTTTAATCAGGGGTGGGTGAGGCAAATGTATAGACTGAAAAATTGTTTCAGATGGTATTTTATTCTTGTCACTTCTTTATTTCTTCATAAATGTTTCCAAGAACATTGAAGCTATTTTGCCTGAGACAGCCAGATAAACAACATGGACATTTTCTCTAGTGAAAATATTGATTCATTCCCCTGAAGTGAATACAGTAATTGGAAGAATGAAATCAAATAGTGGCATCATAAAGCCCTATATATATTTCTGTATGTAAGTCAGAATTTTGTTGAATGAGAACTGCATTATTTTGATCTAAAAATAATTTTAAATTTTCTGTTTCCCATCATGGAGTTGATTTCTGAAGTTTAGACTATCTGTAATACTAAATTCTGTCCCATTTCAGTGACAAAAATAGGAAAATAGATCAACAACCTTGTCCACTTGATTAAAAAAGAAGCAAAGCGTGACCAAGACCTTTATTTGCTGATAAATGACACTTACTTGAATATAAATGCATAATTATAAATACATGAATGCATTAATAAGATAAATGTGTACATAATTTTTAAAAAAATCAAGGTACATAAATAATAATTGTCTTAATTATTATTATTGAAATATAAAATATATTTTGCTTTATTTCAGCATTGTAAATATAACAGCTTTATAAGGAGATGTAATTGGTAGAGGCATATAAACTGGATTCCTTTTGGATTAAATGGGAATGGGGTCTTGCACTCATCCTTATATATATTCTCTTCTTATTCTTATTCTTATATATTCAGACCTTATTTGTTAATTTGCTAGGACTGGGAGAAATGCATGCCTGTGTTTGAAACTGTGGTCTCAGGAATAGAGTTAATTAAAATAACACATCACAGGGTTTTGTGGTGGATGTGCTGTTTTGCTGAAACTGAAAAGACTTTGTGGTAGTCTGTTAAGCTGAATAAAAGTTCTAAGAGGTGGAGTGTCTCGGGTGCAGGGTGAGATGCTGAGGAGAACTGAACACATTCTCAGAGTCTCTAACGAGGCCCCAGTGACTCCAAGGGAATTGGGGAAATAGGGTCAGGCTCCTGTTCTGCTTCATTCTCAGTCTCTTTGCAGAGCTCCTCTCTTTCGGGGACGCATTAGCAGGGGCAGAACTGGCTGACTTCAAAGAGGGAGGTTGGGGCCCCAGGTGGGATGTGGTGCCAGGGCTGAGCCCCTGCTGCCTGAGCCCCTCTGCGTCTGCAGAGCATCAGCCTGGCACAGGAAAAGCTTCCTGCAAACTGTTCACTGTTCATGAGATCAGTTCTGCAGTGGCTCAGCGTGTTCAAACAGGGTCTGACTGGCACTGCACAGGGAGAATGTGCAGGTATGGAAGGGCACAGTTTTGTATCGTCACAAATACATAATGCTCCACTTTTTTCATAAACTGAAATATCTCTGGTTTCACCTACACTTACTTGAGTGCAATTGGAGCAATCATAGTTTTTTATCTCAATTAAAATCAAATTTCTTAAATCTGTTTAATTTGTTTTAGTCTGTGTTGATCAAAGCCACTTCTTTTCCCCTCCTTTTCGTAGGGAGATACAGCAAGTTCTTTGCAATGCTTGTTATGCAATAACCAATTTTATGCAGGATGCATTCTTCCTGCAGGATGTTGGAATAACAATGTCTAAGATTCATTTGGGCATTTGGGGGTACATGTGAATCATAAAAACTGAAGTGCATGAGGTTTGATATGTATTCCCCAATATGAAAAACAATATTTCTGAAGTTTGCTACCATAAATCAAATTGTCATTCTTTACTGGCTTGTAGTGCTGCACTTATATCTCACAAACCATAAGTTTATTTCACAAGTTTGTATTAATGCATTTTGTGAGAGGCTCAGAAAAACACGATGGCAGCTGCTGGCAACAGAGAAGCTGAAGAGTTGGAGAGGACTGGGTTTTAAGCCTTGTTCCTGTTTACCTAACTCTTTAATTTCAACATCTCTTTCCTGCTCACTCATACTTGTCACATGAATGACACACACAGTGCCAGCAGTGTGACCATATTTCTTCCAGCATTCTGGTTGTCCTACAATCATCATTTCTGCCTTTTGGCTTGCAAGTATTTGCGTTCCTTCATTGAGATGAAGTTCAAGTGCTCTGGTGTTCATTTGAGCAGCAATTAAAAAATATTAGAGGTGGCAGCTGGAGGGAAATGACATTTGCAAGGATGTGGACATGGCTGCTAGAGCAAGGCCCGTGTCTGGGTAAACCTCTGACCTCACACCCTGCCCACTCTTCCCTGACTTCTGGCACTCAGCAATTCCCCAGCAGCTCACTGGGAGTCCTGGCAGGATTTTGACTGAGAGAGAATAGGTATATATGTATATATCTGCTATGGAATTCTGAAATAGTCTGGGGTTTTTTTCCCCTCTCCTCTCCCAGGCAGATTCAAAATGAAGTAGGAAGCAATACAACTGCGAGAGCTGTTTGTAAAATCAGTCAGCACCGAAATGGAGATGAATTTTACACAGGTTTATCTCCTGTTTTCTTGGCTGGTCGGTAGGCAGGCACTGGAAACCCTCGGATGTTGCTGATGTCTCTGATCCAGAGCTGTTGTAATGATGGCAGAGCAGGCAGGGTTCCTCTCTCTCTCAGGAATGACTCCTGCTCTCAGAGCCTTTCCACCCTGATGCAAAGAGTGATCATACTCTGCTTGTCCGAAACAGCAGCTGCTGCCTGCAGCTGAAAATGTGCTCCTCAGACAGACAGATCTCTTTACACGGTAATGCAGCTATTGGACACAGAATATATTTAGTAGATGAGCATGCAAAGAGGTTTTGGTCTGAAAACCTGAAAGGAAAATACGCATTACAAATAAACACTTCCTTGATTAGCACTCTTTGTGAAATATATACATAAAATAACATAGAGAAATGGCTCCAAATGTTCAATATTTTATTTCTTCTTGACTTTTCTCTATCTTGTTCTTCCATCTTTGATTCAACAGTCTCAAAGACCATCTCCTGTAGAAGGAAGTGGCTCTAAATTCCTTTTCTGTATTGTACAGTGTACAATGGTGTACAACAATATGAAAAATTGATTTATTTTTCATCAAGCGTCCAGAGTAAATGACTGCATATATTCATTTTGCAAATTAATTCTCATATCTGAGTGAATCCTTTGCTTGATATCCATGTGGTTCATGCTTTTCCGTGCTTTTCAGCAACTGTCACACGTTATTGTGGTGTTTAGGTTTTGTTTCCAGGCAAGCAAGAAAAAAAAATAATTCTATGCCTCAATTTCCACAAAGAGTTTACCTGTTAAATTATTCATGTGAGCCCACTTACCACATGAAGTGGGCTATTCAGAATGTAAACCAGGACGCAAGTTTAGGTGTTTTAAATACTGTTTTTACAGCAGAAGAGTCTGTCTGCCAAGTGGGCTTGATCTTGACTGCCCAGAGCTCACTGGAATAATTTCTGTGATTGCACATGGAGTCCAGCTGAGGCTGAAAAATGCTGCATGGTCCAGTTGAGTAACGGCTTGAGGGGCACAGAGAAGGCAAAAGCCTCACTGACAGCTCTTGATAATCAATCTGCACAGTAAGAATATTTTTGGCTATTTCAAGTGGATTCTTCACAGAGATCAAACATTGCTCATAGATATTCCAGGATCTAAGAGGAAGGCAAAGCTCAATAAATCATTTGCTGATTTACTCAGTGGAAATTCAGGCACAAAGATATGCTCCCTTCATTCTTTTTTTTCCTTTTTGACATTAAACTGCTTGCCAAGTTAGGAACCTATAGAAAATTATTATTGCTCTTGCTGAATTTTAATTTTACTTCTGAGAGAGTTCTTGGTGTTGACCTTTAATTTAAAAGAAGCTTTTTTATATTCACTTTCAGCTTCCATGAAGCTTTCTTTTTAAGAGTTTGGTTTAGCTGTTGAGGAACTTAGTTTCTTTTGTTTGTCTTAAAGGTAATATTTTCTTGGATTTTACCTACAAAACCTTGAGGTTGGAACATTGCATTCAGAAAGGCTACTTAATACGCTGAGATCTAAATACACATTGCAGTAAATTACATTTCAAAATTAACAGTAGCCATGAAAGTCCTTGGATTTGAGCTGTTTAAAGTCAGAAAAACCAGATTTAAAAATTTTTCAGGCTTTGAGCAACCTGGTCTAGTGGAAGGTGTCCCTGCCCATGGCAGGGGGGGCTGGAATGAGATGGGCTCGAAGGTCCCTTTCCACCCAAACCATTCTATGATTCTGTTCTGTCACACAATTACTGTGACAACCCCTATAGCCATGAGAGTTTAGCCAAAGAAGTTCTAAGTCAAACACACCTGGAGAACCCAGGTGGTGACACCTTCATCATTTATGCCACGTGACTTGCACACACACACAGGTCAAGACAAAGGTGGGTCTCATAGGACAACAGCAGATGTTTAGGGAAGAGTAGACAAAAATCAAGCAGGGAGAATAATTTTCACATATCAGTAAACACTAAACTTTATGTTAGCACAAAATATTCAGGTTTTTGGTACTGTAATTTGAGACTTTCAGCGTTGGACAATGTTTTCAAATGTGAAATCTGTTAATAGTTCTAGTTAGGAAACAGCTTCCCCTTAATACTGGACCCAGCACATTCTTATTAAGGTTAAAATACTTTAACAAAATAGAAGTTATTTTGTCTCTAGGTGAAATTTGAGCAGATGCAGGGTCACTGCCAGTTCTAACAGACAAGAGGCTTTTGTGCATCATCCGTATTTCATCAGGCGTGAACAATTCCCATTGAAATCAAAAGGATTTTACCCCTGGTGTCTTTGGCTGTGCTGGGACTTCTGTGATGCCTGTGATCTAAAAATATACTTTTCCTCTGCACAATTGACAAGGTGTTCTGAACAGCTCAGAATTGGCAGCCATCAGTGTCATTTGCCACCGTTTTGTAGGTGAGAAAATTGAGGCACAGAGAGGTTAAGACATCTGATGCTGATGTGTGAGAGAGATAATCCAGAGACAAAATTACTGCTCCTCTGAATGGGAACATCGACTGATGTCAGCTGAGCTGTGTCTCTGCAGGCTGTGACCTTGAAGCTCATTTTTGACACTTCTGTAGCCTCTACAAATGATGAAGAAAGAATTCATTTAACTTCCTGAATTACAAAAGTAACATGGCACTTCTCCCTCTACAAGAAAGGACAGAGCTGCTTTTTGCTATTAGGTAGTAAAAACAACACTTTCAAAAAAACCCCAATGCCACAGATTTGTGGTTTTAAGAGATACAAGGACAATAATAATACTGTACTTTAACTCCTTTAGAGGATCATTAAGAGTAGTGAAATAATCCAACTTTTAAAAAAATCACAGACTGCATTTCCAGGGAAGACAGATGTCCAAACTGTTAAAGAGCCATACTGACAATATTGAAACAAACAATGCATTTTCCTCTAAACAAATGAATGCAAGAACATGGTCTAATAGTCACAGTACTAAGGTGGAAACGAGAAGACCCTGGAACAGAAGACTTTTGAGTTTTATTGTTTAATGTTAGACTGGAAAAGAAATATAAGCTACATTTTGGCATGACTTCCCTCTGTATGTAGATACACATTTATTTTCAGGTGAGACTCCCCAATGTCTTTGGTAGAGGCGAAACTATCCATTTCCATGCCTGAATTCTTTTATGCTTCAGCAGTTTATTTGACTATAGCTATCATTTACACTGATGTATATCAGATAGCAAAAATATCCATTACTGGAAGGGGTGGCTGTTTCAGCTCCTCTCACCATTTCCAGCTGAAAGGAAATGCATGTGCAAAACAGTTAGGAATTATTTCTGGCCTTTCTCTCCTGTGCTTCATGCTGGAAGCCTTAGGCACACTGACAGATGATGAAGAACCTCTTTTTGAGGTTCTATGACTGCCCAAAGTCATATTGTCAATTTTGTCAGCACTCCTCATTGCTGATGGCTGTATCCTTGGTCAGTGATTTTCCTTCCTCAGACCCTTTTGAGGTAAATGAGCAGCACCCACAGCTTTCATTTGTAAACAGTGCTGTTTTGAATGATGGGTCTGGGCCATCCTGCCGGTAGAAATGTGAGTGCTCAGACCCAGACCACAAATGTGCTCAGGTGATGGATTGCAGTTAATAATTCAAGGAGAATTTGAGGCCATAATGGAATTGTGGCACATGGCTTTACCTCCTCTTTTTGTGTCTGTGTGTGGCACAGAGCTGGTACCTGCATCTGCCTAAACTGGGGGGCACAGGAAATGTTTCCAAAGACGCTGCTTCTGGCTCCACCGAGCTTTGCCAGGAGTAAAATGCTGTAGAATACTTTTGCCTATAAAGGAGGTATTCATCCAAAGCTGCCAAAAAACCTGTTGCAAACAGGAATTGAATTTTGTGGTGTTGGGATAGTATTATTAAACCTGATGTATTATTACTGATGAAAAACCTCAGGCAGAGAACATATTAATTTTTCCAGTTCCTCTATTTTGAGAACTAGATCCATAAATATTACATAAATCTGTGGCCACTGTTCCTCTCCTCAAGCATTTCTTTTTTTTTTTTTTTCAAATGTGTCATTTCTTTAAAGGTTATTAGGATAACATCACAAAAGAAACCCTATAGCCTTAGGAAATATAATTGAAATGGTTTCAAAGTTGTTGTGACCTTGTGACTGCAGTTTCTGCTGATAGCAGTCACTCTATTTTTCTGAAGATCTTGAGTGAAATATCGCTCTCATGCTGTAAAAGAAACCTCAGTTATTTCTAACAATGTGTGGAGAAATAAGGCACAAGGTTTTTTGAATGGTTCCTAGCACCCCCCAAAGAACTTCTGAATGGTGTTTGGCAGTGGGACACTCCTGGTGCTCAGCACGGACCATGGAATTGGGCACTTGGCACTCCCTGGGGGGCTGCAAATACCTGAAGTAAAATTCTCCTCCTGAAAAGGGAGTTAATGTGCAGCGTTTGTACTGGGGCTCATCGTGCTCCTCTGCCTGCAAATCTCTTCAGTTTCCATGGCTGAGCTTCACTTCTTCCCAGGCAAAACCACAATTCACTGCTAAGCACCAAAGAAAATGGTTTCATTCTGGGAACTGGATGTAAAAGAGTTTGAAAGTGTTCTTGGAGCTGATGTCCCTCTGTCCTCAGGAAGATGCTTTCCTGCTCCATACCATTGTTGCCCAAAACCCAATTTTGAATTTAATTTCTCTCAGTCAGGGCCTTACTACAGTAATTTTCTGGTTTTTGAGTTGGATAAGGCAAAAACTCTTTTATAACTTGGATAAAATTGTCACTGAGTTTTCAGCATTATGACTCAACACCATTTTATATAAAACCATCAGTCAGAACTTGATACAGAGTAAGATAACTGGTCATTTCTGAAACGTCAGTTTATGGAATGGATTTTCTAATAGAAATGGAAAAGGTTGTTTTGCTGTTCAGACTGATTACTCTTTTGGCAATTAGTGTGATGGGTCTGTGCAGAGGGGCAGTGAATGACAAATATTCATGGCTACAAAGTTAATGCCTTGACTGATAAAACATCAGAGCACAGAAACCATTTTTTAAAACAATGGATAACAATCAATACTGCTGACTGTCTGAAAATTGCTCTTGCGCAATCCAAGTGATTAATTGCTAATTAATATGTGCTAGAACTTGGCATGGGAACCTCAGGTAAGCACACAGGAGTTTATTCTGTGTCCATCATTGCTGTAAGAGTGATTATTTTTCCTATATCTCTGTAAAAAAGTGTGTCTCTTTCCTTACATTTTAGGAAAAATTTAACTCCTCTTGTTTACCTGTGGGAAGTAACTTGCTGTGCCTTTTTCTCATGATATGCATTGGAATACTTTTCCTTTCCAATAAATTCTGATTTACAAGTCATAGTTTAAGAGAGGTGTTGAGCACAAGGTTTCATAGACAAGATGTTGCATATTATATTTTATTTAGCTCAGTATCAATACGTAGGAAGTCAAAAAAACCTATGATAATCTAGTTTAAAATTAACATTTGAAATTCCATTTGGATGTGTCAAAAGTTCAGAAAAAAAGACTTAATTTTTTTGTCTAATGACATTCTATCTATCTTCACCAGGAACTTTGCCTAAACTTGCAGGAATTGTTTCTTAACGTGAATTATGTGTATGTTTATGGCTAACACTGATTAGAGTATGTTCAGAAAAACAACGAACAAAACCTTTTCAGACAGCTCGGCATTAATTAACTCATTCTCACCTATACACTTTGAAAATGAGGTATCACATATAATTTTTCACTGGGAAATTAAGAATCATACATAATTATAAATAATTTTTCCTTCACAAGTATTTGATAGAGGAGGTACACATCACCTGGAAAGGAAGCTTCTATAACAACAATTCCTGCACTTCATTTTCAGAACCAATACGTTTTTCATGTTTGATGAAAGAGAATTTATTTATTGCTGGGATGATTTATTTGCCTCTGGTTATTTATGCAGTTATTTATTTGAATACAGACTTGAGAATTCAAACAAATGCTCGCTGTCCATCACAGACTTATTTCAGAAGGATTTATTGGTATCACAAATAATTATAATTTTTTTTTTTTTTTGCTTTTGAGTGAGTCACATTCCAGACAATCAGCTCAATACCTAATCAAAGTGAGTTGTGAGAGAGTAATTGCTAGAAGCTTTTTGGAAATCAGGCCTTTAAAAATTGGGTGTTCAGATGGTTAGAAGCTTTTAAAGCCATGTCCTTTTTCCTTCAGTGGCTTTGTCTGGAGTTAAATACAGGAGAGTCATTCCAGCATCCACCTCTCAGGAGAGCAATGATGATTTGTGGGGAAATTAGTACAGACAAGTTAGGTAAATAGGGATTTGAAGGAGAAAGGACATTCTTGATATATGGAAAGTGATAAGCCTCAGTAGGGGTAAAGGATGGCAATGAATTCCCGCAGGGAAGTAAAGACTTACTGATTGGGATGCAAATACGTGTAAGAGAACGTCTTAAATCTGATTTAAATGCCAAGAACGGTTCCCAGGACACGGTCAGGTGTCTCAACAAGGCTGTATAAATGAGATGTCAGTCCAAAAAGAAATTTAAATTGATCTGTCAGAAGTAGCAGCCGGTTAAGGTCTTTTATATACAACACAAGATGATAGACCAGAACAGCACCAATACAGAAAAAAACGGTCCAGGATTCATTGTAGCATTAGTGACATGACAGGGACTAAACACAGAGTATTTAATCACATGTGAGGTGCTGAGACAAAGAGTTTCTCAGTTTCCCCTTTATCAGATACTTTTCCTGTGTCCTTTGTTGCTTCCCCTTCATTTCTGTTCCATGTGCCTTAGAACAGCAGGAGGAGCAGCTTTGTAATTGTTACACAGAGCCAAAACAGATCTATAAAATTACAATTTTGTAGATAGAAATCTGTAAAATTAAAACTCTATCAATTTCTGTGGAAATTGGGTTATTTATATAGTCTATAGGAAGATGGAAATGCAATTAGATAAAGTAAGGAAAAGTTTGAGGTGACTAATAATGATTGTAGGCTTTTATTCTCTATCTTATGGAATTAGTGTGAGGACTATAATTTCAGAACATGTTTCTTGGTGCTGCAGGTGAACACAATTGTACTTCTGTGTGTAAAACAATATGTGAAGTACCAAAATGTTCTGTGACTCTTTTTATATCTTTGTGTGTTGGATTTATTCGGAGCTACTTTATTCAGAAGAGCATTTCTGTCCCCTCGTGCAGCTCCCAGGAACATGCTGCTCTCCTCAGATGGAGTCTAAAGGAGATTTCACTCTTTGTGTTTTAAAGGGTTGCATTTGAGCCATGTCTTATTCTAAGTATGTCCATTCAATCCAACACCCAGGCAGCAGAGGCACTTTGGCACTTTGCTGGTTTTCATCTCAGAGCAGCAGAGGAACCTCTCAGGTCCAAGCTCAGTCTTCCTCCCAGGAGTCAAATCTGTCAGATAGAAACTGTGTAACAGGAAGGAAAAACTGAGACTCAAATAAAAACCATCTCTTGTCTCTGCAGAGAAACTGCCTTAATAGTGGAGAATTCTTTGTCTTTAAAAGCAGGCTGGAAGCAACCAGCTTACTATGCATAGCTGTCAAGCCACATATATATACATATTTCCTCAAATTGGAAAATCAGATTGAACCAGTGGAATAATCTGATGCATTTTGTTTAGTTAGATTACTGATACATTAGGTTGTAGAAGTTAATTAGATGGCATCCCTTGGAAGCCAGGTGTTAATTAAAAACTTACTAAGTGCAAGAAGGAACCAGAGTTAAATTCAAAATCATGGTGTTTAGTGAACTCTTATTGATGCTACAAGCTGACCAGGGAACTGTAATCCATCCATTACTGTATTTGGTTGAACTGCTAGTTAATGAAAGTGTTGCTTAAGCAGAGAGAAAGATTAAAAGTAAATGCTGCTTTTTCCTTTATGGACCAAGACTTTGCTGTGTTTTCCTTAACCTATTACCCATCTGAACTACAATATATTTTGTTGAGAGTTTATACTCAATTGGCTACAAAAGTTGTAAAACAAGCATAAAATCGAATGTGTTTTAAATTAATGTGTTTTACATTAATTTAAACCTTTTTACCTTGTATAATTTCTGTTTAAAAATAACCAATTTGTACGTCTGAAAAGTATTTTTGCAGCACTTTCTGATAACCCTACTTGATTTGTAAGGCTATCAACAATAATAACATGGACTGATCTTGAAGATAAGGTGTGTGAACAAACTTATCTAGAGGCTGTTTGGGTCTCTCTGTCCTTCTTCTCACAGGTGTCACTTTTCTGTAACTCTCTCTCTCTCTCCTTTTTACCCTGAGTGCTCCCAATCGCAGTCCATCTGCTGTTCCTTTCACGGGTTCTGCCAGACATCAAAAGCTGCTATTCTCCTTTTTCACTGCCTGGATTATGTGTATTGAGAAAGAGCAGTGGTGGTCAGTGGTGATGCCGTGGCTTTCGCTCTCCCTTGGGCAGCCAGGCAAGGCTTTCATCTCATCCTGCCTTGGACGAGGACTTTGTGGACGTGAAAGTGAAACTTAAAATAGAACCTGACTTCGTTACCATATTTACTCCTCCCACCGTGTGTGTTCCTATCATCTACTTGTTTTCTCTTCGGCAAGGGTCAAAGGGGTGTGGTGATGCCAGTGAGAGAAAACAACAGCTGCTTCTGCAGCTCCTTCTTCTTTGGGCCATGAGGAACCAAACACCCAAAGCTGCCTCTGAACCAGAGAGTTGGGTTTAGGTGTAACTCAAAAAATGGTGCATTCTTTTTCACCTTGATACTGATTTCCACCAAGGTGTTTTTAGAGCCTCTGCTCATCTGCACTGCCTGCCAAGTGTCTCACTGAGGGATTGTGTCCTTCAGAGTGACATCAGAACACACTGCAGGTGATGTAAATGTTCTCAGAAAGCTAACAGGGGAATTTTCTTCTTTCTGCAGACTTTTAACATTGTTTAATACAAAAGGTTAATTGTGAGATAAGCTCCTACCTCCCTGTTTGGACTTTGCAGCTCTTGTAAAAGTGAATGATGGGAAATAATTGTGATGAACTTTAGACCTCAATTTTAAGGATTTCATTAAACTTGAGACAATGCAATACCTTCTACATTTCCTCTTAACATGCATTTGTCAAACAGGTATTTATCTGCTTATACAACAGTGCCTCTGATGGAAAGTGGCTGGTACTGAGTGTTACTTCTCTGGCACTTTAAAGGTATAATTTATCCAATTAATAGCTTCCTTGAAAATAGTGTGGCTAAAATAACCCACTGAATAATTAATATTCAGATATAAATTTTTGAATAAAGGTTAAAAGTGTGTATCATCAAAGACTATCTTCAAGTGAATTAAAATGTTCTTACAGAATAATCTTTCTAAAATATGGTGCATAACTGGCAGTAAACCAATTTTAAAATAATTTACAGAAAAAAATGTTTATAACTATTTTTTGTTTCATTAGGATCTCATTTGTTGAATTTGATTAATCAGATTATCTTGTTCATTTTGGGTAGGTGCTTTTAATAAAGTATTAAGGAAGAGAAATAGATTTAAAGAAAACAACAAAAGCATAACTATGATGATTAGAACAGTTAAATAATAGCAGGCTGAGAGCAGATCTGGTAACAGCCTTTGCAGGTTAAAATGCTGGGAAAAGAAAGGGCAAATCTTCCATCTCCACGTTTTCTAAGCATGGAAGAGCATGAAATTGGTCACATTTACACTGAGGGATGTGTAATCTGGAAAAGCCTTGCAAAATGTAAGACTTGTTGAAAGATGGTGCCTGGTCAGACCAGATGAAGGACTGGACAGGAGGAAACAGACTGTTTTGAGAGCTATTCCTGAGCCCCCTTTCAGCTCATATTTCAGTGACACTGAACCCTGAAACCCCTGATTTTCTAATTGAACACAATTTATACTTTCTTGTTCTTTCTCTTCTGTATTGTCTGGAAGAGGCCTGTTTTACAATCTGTATATTTTCCTTCCAATTCAGACATGTGCCTTTCTTTTCTTATACCTTATTTTTTTTTTCATCAGGAAGCAAGTTCTTCTTCAGTCTCTGAATTTATTAAATTACATATATACAAAAAATACAGAAGGAAATATGTACTTATAAATCCAGAAATCTTATATATATATATAAATAAATCTTATATATATAAATATCTTATATATATATAAATATATATATAAATAAGCAATTTACACAATTAATTCTGAATTTTTAAGATGCAAAAATTAATAGAATTGGGTTTATTTCTTCAGAAAAAGATAAATTAATTGTCAAAGTATAACAGAAACAGATTGATTCTATTACCATTGAGCAGAACAGCCATTTTTTAATAGAAATGTCTGATCTCGCTATGGAAGAAAGGACCAGATGTAATAAATGTGTTTGTTGACCTTATTTATTTGCTGTGACAAAGAAAATTCAATGTTCTTAAAAATGATGTATTTTCTTTGTGGTTTAATTTAACATTAAAATTACATGGCTCAAGACAAATACACTTAGTACATCAGTTTAATAATTGTATTGATCATCCCGTGCTACTTGACAATAGATTTGTGTTGTACTGCTCCCTCTTAGTACTTTTATGATTTTATACCCTCTCTATTTGCAATGTTAACTTTAAAATACACTTAAAATACTCAACTCTCAAGCAATTTGAAACACCAAGAACGATCAATAACCTCGGCAACAATTAAATCTCCAGTGATGTAGAAAGTCTAAGAATAGTCCGTTTTGGAGGACACACCACTGTTTGCTGCAGTATCCCTCAATGTAATACCTAGTCTGGTGCTGCTGATTGTCACTAGTTTTGAACAAGGGCCAATCAGCAGAAAAATATAAGGACACTTCTTAGATAATCAGTGGAAAAATGCTATTGTACACACCCTTCACCTGTACACACAGCAGCACACTTCGCTGGAGCACTTCTTCATACTCACAGAATATCTGAGGCAAAAAGGACTCCACAGAGTTCTGCCTGACAATAAACACAAATACAGCTTTCACTGTTACCATGGCAAAAACCTCTGTGTGTGTGATACGTGTGCTGCCTCATTTTCTGCACATAAAACACTACAATTTCTGCAGGTTAAAAGACTCAGTCACACGTGACTTTGTGTGAAGGTCATGTCTCACTACATTTAAAACAATATAGCTTTATCTTTTTTTATGCATGTGGGCTTTTTTCTTCAGAATATTTGTATTAAATCTGTTTTTCTCTTCTGTTTATATGTGATATTCCACTATTCAAGTCTTGTGAATACTTGTTTACAAAGCCAAAAAATAACTGATACTGAAATTCAAATATAATCTAAGCAACCTCCCTTCACTGCATTAAGATTCATATAAGATAGCCTTATTATACCATTCTGAGCTCAGAATCTGCACCCAAAATAAATTCAATGCATCATGAAATACCGTTTTCATCTCATAATGGGCCACTAGTGAGCTGTCTTCATATGCCAGCTGAAAGCAAAGAGCTAGAACAGGCTAAGAGTAAACATGTCACACCTGGAGTTAGACAGAAGGCAGAGTTTTGGCTGTCTTCACACTTACTGTGTATTCACTAGCTTCTAGGGACCAATTCTGCAATTCTTACCAACCTAGGGGAGAAGAAAATCAGACTAAAATACTGTTTTAGACAGCATTATAGTGGAATATACAATATAAACAGAATAGGACATGCTGCAAACGTCGCTGGATGAAAACCAAAGCATCAAAGGAGACGTGTGATGCTGAAGTGTTCAGAGCTTGTTGAAGTTTTTTAAAGAGCCCAGTTTTTCATTGGAAAATGCTTATTCAGTGGAATTGAGGCATTCTCTTAGCTCTGACACAGCAAGTCTGCTGGAAGAAATCCTTCCAGCCACCCCTTTCTGGGCCATTCTTTCCCTTGGGCCCCACGTGTGGTGCTTGTTCTGGATTGTTTGGCTGAGAGGCTTCACCTCCAGCCTCCTCAGGATTCTGGACTGTTCTTGCCATGCCAAAAATATTAACAAACTCTGTTTCCATTCTTCCAATTGTTTTTCTTTTAATTCCCACCTTTGGCAGATTTCTTACTGCTGAAGTTTGGTTCTGATACCGAACAAAAAGCAATTTCACCCATTGCCCCTCCTTGCTGCAGTTTTGAAAATGAGGGCCTTCTGCAGGATGGAAATTTTGGCCTGGTGTCTGTCCTTTCACAAAACTACTGTGAATTTTGATGGAGCAGAGCAGTCAGCAGGCAACCACCAGAGCTGCAGTTTGAACATTGGATTGGCAGAGCAGTTCTAAGGGGGCAAGGTGCACTGAGGTCTTGCTCTGTGTGGGAATTGGCATTCCAAAATCCGGGTGAGAGTACCGGGCCCATGACCCCTCTGCTTATCCTGCTACACATCTCAGCCTCAGAGAGCTTTCTCTGAGTGACCCAATCTAGCAGCTGTTCTGCTCTCACAGCCTAAGACAGCAGCTATTGACTGCACTTCCTCTTTAATTTGTAAAGCTGGATGGTGATTTGTGTCTTACACTGGAAACCTGATGGATCACAATGGAGAGCAGAGACCACGATGTGGAGTTACACAGAGAGTAGTGGATTTTGAGATGATTTAAACTATTAGCTGTCTGCTCTAAATTACCAACACTGGAATATTTATTCTTTTTGTGGTTTTAGAAGTAATGCAATATTTGGACTTTAAACTTGTTTGGTGGTCTCTAAGCATTATGACTATAGACTGTTCCCTGACTGAGGTGGTACAGAAATTGCTAAAAAACATTTTCTCAGATAAACACAGCCTTTGTCTGTCAGTGAAATATACTTACCCCTATAATTTCCCATCTTTAGAGTTTTCTTGCTGCACTTGCAACAGGCTGGAAATCAACTAAGCCTTGAATTGCTTGGATGTTTATTTAGAGGAAAGAAACACTTGCATTTATGTAAATCAAACTATAAAAAGATCAAGGAGCTTGACAACTGTTAAGTGTTGAGAGGATCTCTAAAAATATCAAATAAGCAGCACGTTAAGAGTGCAGCTTTGCAGACACTCAACCTTTCCTTTTCAGGCTATCAAACAAGTCAGCTCAGCATCCAGGGAGTTAATGATAAATGAAACTGGCTCTCTGGGGAGGCAGAATAAATGCTAACAGGGTGTGTGCTTTAGTTCAGATCTTTTTCTCTGTATAAAGAGCAAAAGAGTTTGTCAGGGGTTTCTGGAGGCTGGTTGAACAGTGGGTTGTGGGCACCTACTCTGCAGGAGGCTCCAACCGTCCCAACACAGCCACAACACTTTTAGCTTCTCTCACATGTGGAAAACATGTTTTTGAAGAAACCTGTCAGAGTAGTTTGTCTCTGAATAGAGCTATTTTAAATAATTTCCACTTTTCTCTTTCACAAAGAAACCAGAATTTTAAAACTTCCATTCATTCCCTCATTTCTTAATATAGCCATAAACTCTTAGACCTCCAAATACTGATAGAAACAAGCTCTGGTAGATCTCTACCAAAATGTTCTCCTTGAGAACATCTCAGCAGCTCCTGTGCTGGCTCTGTCCCTGTGCTGGAAGCTCACTAAAGTTCCTCTAAACATTCACTGATGTCTCTGTACTGGACGTGGGGTTTGGACTGGGGAGAAGAATGACCCCTGCAACACTGGCAATCACTGTAAAACTTAAGGGAATGAACTTCAACAGCAAATATTTTATCCTCTTGACAAGTAAACACTTCAGAGTTCCTTTCAAAGGGTAATAAAAATGGAGTGGCTTAAAGAAAAGGGGAAAAGAAAAAGGACATATTTTGTGTTTCAGAGGTTTGCTGGCAGGTCCTGAGCAGGTGTAAATCAATTCTGCTCCATTCAAGTCAGGCGACTTCTGGTGATTTATACCAGACAGGAATTTTACCTTTAACTGTGGTCTACCCATGGAAGGAATGCATTATATGGAAGTGTTTAATTGCTGAAAAAGTAGAGCCAATTTTGACCAAATGTGAAACAGAATCATAAATTAAAGGAATATGAAAATGCAAATGTTCATGTGTACGCATTAGGGGAAGGCTCCTACTGTGCACAGAGGCTCTGCTGGCCAGGTGCACCTGCAGTGCCTTCATTCAGCTGCTGCAGAGGGAGCCCAGGTTAATTAAAAAACTTTTTTCCTCTGTTAAAGAAAAAACATGTTAATTTCCAGTCTCATTGTAATGGGATGACAAAAATCAATGTCTGGCTGGGATCAGTGAAAGGTTACTTTGCTAACAGAGCTCTATCAGAGGCTAAAGACTGTTGATGGAGAGGGTGAATTTGCATGCTTGGAGCTGCACTCCCGTGGAATCGATCTGCAGAGGAGAGGGAAATGTTTGAAGGAAATCGTGCTGGACACGGTGGTCACTGCGTGAGTGCTGCTTGGCGTGGGCTCACCCTGCAGGGCACGGTGGGGTGGACAAACCTCGAGGCACTCCAAGCAGGGAACTGAATTCCCTCAGTAATTCAAGCTTGTGGGTCAGGTTTGGAGCAGGGTGGCAGATGGTGTCTGGGAGGACAGAGGCAATGGCCACACGATTGCAGGTCCCCTCCAAAGGCCTGGGATAACACACTCTGTTCTGCTTTGTGTTTGAGTGCCAGGGCTGACGAGGTCAAGCTCTTTACTTCATCTGAGGAATGGTAACTTGAGTTGCCTGTAATGTGTCATTTGACCTTCTAGGACTAACACATTTAACATGATTTTTAGAGTAAATTATTATCAGAACAGACATAATTACTAACCCAAGGATGTGGATATGAGGTTTGAGAGATGGACATGCAAGCCTGCTGTGCTCTCAGGGTAGTTTTGAACGTCTGTGTGTGTGATACCTGGTCCTCAAACATCCTTAGTAGATGCCAGACTTTCTTCAGGCCTTGATCTTTCATTTATTGTTACCGCTGCGCAAAAAATACAAAAGAAGAAAAAAACCTAAATTGTTGTTTCTTATGGGTTATTACAAGGAATTAAATATCTGTAACAGTGGCCTTTTCATAGTGAAACAATAGGGAATCCTGAATGACAGTGTGAGAAATGACAATTTCTCTCATATTAAATGGCCAAAATACTGAGTTAATTTTGATTCCAATCTACTTGAAGACTTTAATGAAGGGGGAGCAAGCCAAATTACTCAGTATTTTCGAAAGCACTCAGACTGGCCCAAGCTCTGTGCTTGGCCCCTGTGCCAGGGCTCTCTTTTTGTTCCAGGGTCCCTCTGTTGTAGTTCACTGCTTGTCCACAACACCAGACTTCTTCCTTGTAGGCCAGACTTTCATTTTGCTCTCTCAGGTTGCAGTCTCCCAAGGTAATTGGAATGCATCCTAATTAAGTTTTGTTAATTTGAGGAGAAGAGGCCATTATATACCTTGGATGGGAAATACTATACAAGGGTCGATAATTATCTTCGTGCTGGTTATTAAGCATTTCAGACTGTCTATCTGCTCTATTGACAACCTATTTGCAATCATCATTTTTAGATGAATATTCATAATGACTGTAGAAATATAAAATATGATACTTGGCAACATTTATGCAATTAAATAGACAATTAAATTCTGCTGGTAGTAGTGGAAATTAAAATCTTCAGGCTGATTAGAAGGTTAGGCTCTATTAATTTTCACCCTCTATACATCTATCCCTGTAGCTCTCTGTCCTCTTTAGATGTTTCAAAGGTGTTCATCTGTGCCCTTGAATTATAGAATAATTTAAAATCTTTTATCATAGTGCAAAATGGCACAACATCTTTAAAAATGAATATATGTTAATAAATCTTACTTACATAAATATCCACATTGATGTCTTAATCTCTCAAATGTGGAAGTGTCATTTTTTGTGAAATCACAAGATTTAACAGCTTCTCAGTGTGAGGAAAAGTCCCCCATTTGAACAAACTAAAAAGAGTAAGGAGAGATTAGGCCTATGCAGGTTTTATGGGTGGAAGTTTCATTTGAATAAGATCCATAATTATTTCTCAGTTTCTGAAAGTGCCGAAAGCTTGGAATTACCTTCTAGGTCATTAGAGCATTCCTCCTTTCCCAGCTTTGCTCAGGGCTCCAGTGAGTGTTGGCTCTTGTGGTCTTTTACCACACCTTGCAAAAAGTAATCAGAATCCAGCTTCAGTTCCATGACAGTCTGAGAAAACCCTCAGGCTCTTTGCTCTGCTTCTGAATCCTTCTCACTTTGCTTCAGAGAAATGGGAGATTTGCAGTAGGATTTTTGCCCAAATGAAATATTTTGCTTGTTGAATTTTTGTTTGTGTTTTACAGCCATTGTCAGGAAAGAGAAAGAAGGGCAGTGGTAAAAGCTGCCTTAAAATGTTCCTGTCTGTTGTGTTTCAACAGGCAATATTGCTGCCTTCATTTGGAGTATCCTTCAGAGTGCCAGTTCACCCTTTACATAGCCCTGAGAGTCCATTTATTTCACACATCAATTACATACTTGACATTTTAACACTGTGTCTCTGATTTTAATGGGTTTTAGGAACTGCATTATGATTAGAGAGAAATGCTTCATTCAGGAAAGGAGACACCAATCACTTACACAAAGAATAGAAACATAAATTACAAAATTTTAAAATTAATGTAACTAGAACTCCAGAAAAAATATAAAATACCTGTAGAACTTCCATCTCCTCAGCTGTTTCTCCTGTGCAAGTCCAGAAAATGCTCTACTGCTCCGATATTAGAATCTTTTTTTGAGCTATCAAGAATAGGATATCCCTCATGGTTATTACATGCTACAGCCTTTAATATTATTTGAAGGACAGTTCAGTGGAATTAGAAGGGTTCTGAGATCACTTTAAATGTTGTTCTGAGTTAAAGAAATTCTCTGATGTTTTCAGCTTTCCCCTTTGCAAGACCCATCATTTACTTGGAAAGCCAGCTACATGTGGTGAATGCCTGAAATCATCCTTTGAGGCCTCCCCTCTAAGAGAGTGTTTGTTTATTTCTTTCAATAAAATACTTCAATAGCAAAGATACTTTTTTAGTGTAACAAGAAATTTTTGAGTGCTATTTAAATTGCCTCAGTTACAGAATCAAATGACCTACAAGCTATTTTACAACAAATCTGCTGGTATTTGATTAGCAGCTGCATTTCAAGAACTTGCATTAATGGAACTTGATAACTGGATTTTCATCCTCTGCTGAGTTTATTAATTACTGTTTGTACTTCACAGAGGGTTCCCAAATTTGTAGAAAGTGGAAAAGAGAATGTTTGACAAACACAAACCATTTCAGTTGGTTGCTATCTAAGAATAAGGAAAAGACAAATGTGTACAAAAAAACTTAAGAGAAATGGAAGTCAGACACTATTCTATTTATTCTTACTTCTTCAGGTGGTACTTTAGCTACTTTAGGAAGCTCTTGAGCTGTGAGATTTTTCAGGCCCTATGAGCACTGGTATCAGGAATACTTAATACCTGTTATAAAAGCTGGATTCTTCTCAGAAAAATGAGATAAAAGGCAATCTGCCCAGTCTGCAGGCCAAGTCTAGCCAAGTATTTCCTCTTTGTCATTAATAAGAAAAACAGTGTATATGCAAATTTAATTTTAAGTTAACTGAATTTGCACATACAATTGAGCAAAAATTCGTCTCTCTGGGAAGTCTGTCTCTATGGCATGAGCCTGTATGTCTGAAATATATGTATTAGTGTCAGTTGCTCTGGGCAGAAGGGAATGATGATTATTCCATGGAATAATTCCATTTAACCTATGTGCATGTGTCATCTCTTATTTAAGCTATTTTGCATATTCCTCTCAAAGTGTCTGTAGAAAATAAGAACCCATTATCATTTCAACCCAGGGAAATTATGGCTGGATTTCTGGGAGTGTCTTAGGCCGGACTGGAAGCCACAATGTTGTGTTTGATTAAGTCTGCTTAATAACACCAGCATGGCACCTGGCCTGTGCTGGGGCTTTGCACCTTGCCCTGGCAGGTGTCTGAGAGCCTCACTGCAGGTAAAATCCTGCTGCAGAGGAAAAACACCAGGACAAAGCTCTGACCCTGATTCTTACCCCGACAGGGATGGGGAGATGGCAGAACAAAGCTCTCGCCTGAGCCATCATCACTGAGAAGCTGCTCAGAAAGCAGCTCCCTGCCACAATCCATTTCCCAGTGCTCCCAACCTGACCAGAGCTGCCTGGGGGAGCGATCCCAGCACTTCTGAAGGTGCAGGGCCTGTTTTCTGATAATTTAAATTAATCTGTTTGTCTGAGAGCTAACAGCGACTAGGAGTGCCCAGACAGTGAATTGCCTGGTCTCAGAAGAAAACATGTTTACTGATCATTGCAGACGTGGTGGCACCTCACTGCCCATTGAGTTAATTTATTGCATCACCCAGGATTTGGGGACAGGAGATACACATGTGGCCATATATCACTGCCTTGCCAGCCATCAGTATCTCCAGCTGAAGGATCAGGAGGCTATATGGGACATCACTCTTAAGACTTTCAACTGAAAAAAAAATTGTCTCAGAAGATGAGAATCTATTTCTGATGTGAAATATCTTTTTTTTTTTTCCCCTGCTGGAATTACTTCTGACTTATGAATGAAAATGAGAAGTTTTATGGTGTTGCTGTTTAATGTACTTAAATTCTGATATGACAGACTATACTATCACTACAGGAAGTAAATTAAATCCTCATCAAAGTGTTATGCAGAGCCTCTGGGCTGGGCTATGTAGGACATAGTGCATAAATTGTATCGCTTGGCCCAAGGCACTATAAATCATCTACACTTCTGGGTGCAATTTCCTCTGTATTTTCCCTAGCTCCAATGTGCAAATACAGGAGACAAGCAGAAAGGTACTGGTTTATGCAGCATTGGCCTCAAGACTCGAACCAGCGTGGGATTCACTTAGAAGTCACCAGGAATTCTAGAAATAAATTTGGAGCTCATTCCGGTGGCTATCCAGTTTTGGAGTGCTTAGGGTGCATTCAAATCCGATTTTCAGTACTTAGAAATGTATCGAAAATGAAAGTTGCAGTTGTCTAAAATTCATTGCAGGTATGAGATCATCCAGGAAAATGGTTTACTAGATTTCAGTACAGAGGTGGCTGCAGGTGCCTGTCAGAGGTGAATGGGGCATGTAATGCACCATCCAACCATTTACTGACCTCGTCCCACAGCCTCCCACGTGGCTCAGACCCCGTGGCTGGGGGTGGGTGCACAGAAATTGCTGTTTGCTGTGTCTCTGCAAGGCGATATTTGCATGGAATTCTGAATTATTTATATATTCTCTTCCAAGCTGCAGTATAAGTACATAGATTATGTCTAGGACCATATATACGGATATTGGGGATGTCTTGGTGGCTATAAATTCATAGGGTCACATATTGATCTTTTGATTTAGTTATGTAGTGTATTATTGAGTAAATGCCACAGTGAGAAGTTAAGGGAATAAACCACTATCTTTATTAAGAGTATCTTGATGTCAACTTGCAAAGGGAACTGTGTTGTTAAACCATTTTTTCCTTTTTTTTTTCCAGAGGAAGAGTGCTGAGTTGTAATAAAATAGTAAGTGTCTTTAAAAAAACCTAAGGCAGCCCCTTATCTCTTCCCACGAAGTGGGAGAACATGGGGCCATTAACATGTTCAGATATTCATACAGAGCAGATTTTTTCCACTAAATCTAGGTAATTATCCTCCCTTGTGATGCATCTAATTGATGTCACATTTACAGTAATAAACACCAAGTACACATTATATTGCATTGATATTTAGAAATTCTAACGAGGTGCTGTGCCTGAAGGTTTACAGGCAGAGGCAAAAATACAACAGACAAGCAGGGGAAAGAAAATAATAAAATATTCTTGGTGAAATTTACTTTCTTGAGGTTTTCAGCTCCGAGGACCTGTTCAGTACTCCCTGTGCTGCTCCACCTGTGGTGGGTGAAGCTGCTGTGTCCATGGCTGGGAATTTAGCACAGACACTGTTCTCACTGCTGTGATTTCTGTAACTGATGAACTGTAGTGATCTGCAGGGTCCATCCCTTCAAGGACCACAGGATATGTCCTCAGAGATGATTTAAAATGCAAGGTGTGATTACCTTTGTGTACTGACAGGTTTTTGTAATTGTTTATAAAGTGCTAGACTCGAGCTGCAGTTAGAATTTATTAACTGATAACTGTCCAATTATTAGAATATAGATAATGAAGGAGAGAAATGGCTCTATGTTGATATCACTTCATGTAATTACACAACTTCCTGGTGCTTGTTGCTTTCCCTAAATGGCTGTAAAGCTGACAGAGACATACTTTGTTGCTTGTAGCAGGAATTATTCCCTTGGACAATATTTTGAAGGAACCAACACACCACAGAATTACTGAATTTTCAGCACTTTGAGACTGAACAATGGCCGTTGCCAAGCACTCTCTTGAGTGCTTACAGAGGATAAACCAAGAAGAGAACAAGAATTGTTATAAATATGAAGTAGCAGTTTTATATAGTGAGCACTTAGAGCGTTTTTGAAGTTCTGCTGTCTTAAGACACTGAGTCACCACACAGAATTACTGCTGGTCCTAACATTGCTTTGACTAGTTTCTTAACAACTCTAGGATAAATTGCTTCGGGTTCCTCGTGTAGCTGAACATTTAAGCTGCTCCTGGTTCTGGTCTTTGGGCTGTTTTTCTGTTGAAATGAGCACAAAGAATACCTGGGTCTTTGTGGGAAGCTGGGATAGTAAATGACTTGAATCCTTCAGTCTTCTCTGTTGTCTCACATTTGCTCTCAGTTCCTTTAGATAATCTCTACCTTTTCTGTCTCATGGTACTGAAAGAACTTTTTTCCTATTATCTCTGATACTCCTTGCCAGCAATAACTCCCTTTTAGCCTTTGTTTTTCTGATTGTGTACCTGTCTAGTTCTAGAATATCTTTCCATTTCCCCTTTATGCTGTGTTCTTTTTAGATTTGTAAGTTCTTCAAAGAGTCATGCCAAGTGTTTTCCCTCTGTGGCAGACTCCTTTGCCTTTGTGTTTTTAATAGAGTCTGTTTTAATAACTGCCAGTTCTTCTGCACTTCTTTTTCCCTTAGAATGTCTTCCCAAAAGATCCAACCTACTGTCTCCATGAATCTGCTGAATGCCACTGTTCTCAGCAATAGAGAACTCAGACAATTCTTGATTCCCCTCCCAAATTTCTTTCTACTTTCAAATTCTTGCTTACCTTCTCCTTATGAGTTAGAATTGAATTCATGCCCCCAGTAACCTCCTCTGCCATCTGGACAAATGACTGTCTCTGAAACACACCAAATGCCTTCTGGGCAGCCTCAATTTTCCAAACATTTTTCAAGACATAGTTTGGGAATAAAATCTGTCTTTCTAATTTTGTCCTTTAGATTTATTTTTTAACTATAATTTGGCATGATTTTCCTCTTTATGTACTGGTAACTTGCAGTATACAAAACCCTTTCAACTATATTCTTTAACTTTTCAGAGAAAGAGGAAATGCTTGAGGCTCAATTTACAAAGAATGAGTCACCTTTCACTCAGTATTTTTACAATTAAGCAGACAAGACAGCCTCAAGGTAACAGAGCCAGTGTTTCTGCCATCCCTATTTCATAAAGGGGACTTCAAATACAGTGACTGTCCAAAGGTCATTCTTTGTATCTGTGGAGGACTTGAGAATTCCATTACATCTTCTTAATTCTAGTCCACTATCTAAGTGACAGGTAGTTTTTTCTTGTATTAACCTAGTTCTAGTTCACTTTTTAACAGTTACTCAAGTTCTTTGTCATCCAATTTTGATATCATTTTGTTAATTGCCTCACATTTAGGGGGTTTTAAGCCTTATTGAGGAATAAATTGCCTTCTTTAAGGGTTTCTTCAGAAAGATTATGGATAGAAAGGTGAAAAAGTGTGGATGGGATTTAAGGGAATCAGAAATGGTATTTTTACTTCAAATGTTTATTTAGCCAATTTACCTGCCCACAGACATTATATGTGTGTGTGTATGTGTGTGAGTATGCACGTATGTATGGAGGGATGGATTCAATTTTACATACATAGCTCTTGGTTTCCCAGCCATCAGCTTAGGTAATAGTGATAAATGTCATTTATGCAGTTACTGTGTAGTCTGAGATGTGAATAATGTATTCTAAGCCTTGCTTCTCACTGTCACAAGTGGAAAAAGAGAGAACAGGGCAGGCAGGGCCACAGCTCCCAGGGTCAGGGCTCCATCCCTGCAGGAAGGATGGAGGGAGAGAAATATTCACAGATCTTTGCCACTCACACTTAAATCCTGCTCAGCCCTTGGGTGGCTGCATCCTGTGCTCCTACACTTACCTCTAGAAGGAGCTACCTTGCACTCAGACCAAATCACACTGGTTTTCTTTCCTTTTTTGACATTTCTTGTTCTTGTAAAGATTGTACACTTAATCCTGCCCTGTCTGCTTCGAACCCAGAGCCTCTGGTTCCCCTCCACAGCAAAAGGAGCCCTGCTGACTCCCATGCTCTGCACACTTTGTGTAGAGGGGAGCCTGATTTACTTTTGAATGTTGGTGGATGAGATAAAACTATTGAACCTCTTTTCTATACCTCATGAGACTGGTCCCTGCAGAGACCCAGCAGGTCTTCCTGTTCATAATCAATATCCATAAAAAACACGTGAAGAACTGCCCAGAGAATCAAAGTTTTACTCCCAAGCAGCACTGAATTTTGCTCATCCAACAACCAAAACATAAATAATTAAAAAATTAATTTCCTCTACCAATGTTCAGAATTAAACAGCTGCAGAGATGGGAAAGAAGAAGGCCAGGAAAAAAAGGTAGAAGGGGATGTCCATAATAGCTGGAGACTGAGAGCAGTGGCCAAAGCAAATCAGTGTTCCTGATCCTTAAAAAGCACTGGTTTTATTTTTCATGGTAGAATTTCTTCTGAATATTGGGTGACAAATACGCCATTGGTTTGTGTAACTGCTACTGCAAATTGCAGCCACAGGCTCGGAGGTTTTTCACATGGCAACCCAGGAGTTCAAAGCAAAGGGATATTTTCTTCCACAAGGAAGTTAAATAACACAAGGATAAAATGAATGGCATGCAGATACTTCTGTAAAGTGTCACCCCACTGCAGAGCCCAGTGTCTCCCAGCCCTGTAGCTGTACAGAACACACCTTATTTTAGAAGTCAAATATGACATCCTAAACTTGGAACTGTTTATAGCTGTGTTGAAGCAGATAAGGGAATATGAAACAAAGATGAGTAAATATTTTCTACCTTCTGTTTTTTGCAGGAATAATCATTTGCCTGCCCACAGCAACATTTCCTCCACACTGGTTCGGCTGTACCTGGTGAGCACAAGGCTCCCTACTTCAGCCTTTTTTATCACTCTTCTCCCCTGTGGGGATATGAAGTTCAGCTGAAGTCTAGATGGGAAAAAAAGATCTGTAGTTTTATGACAGTTTCATGCTGTGGTAGTTTATACCAGGAAAACTGAAACTTTGCAGGCATGGCATTTATTCAGGTTTTTTGCATCGTTCCCAGGGTTAAATACAGTAAAGCATGTAAGTTAAACAATTAGATTAATGAATATTGTCAGTGTTATTTTAGTAATTTAATATAAGATGTGGAGGGGGCGGTGACTGTGGAATGATTCATTTCTGATGCACAACCATGAATTAGCATTCTTTGTGTTTGCTTTTGTGTGTGTAATTTTGCACTTCAACAGAGAATTATAAACTGTAATTGGTTCACAACTGAAAATACAGAGGCTCAGTGACCTCCTCACTGCATGGCAGAACTGTGCTAGAAAATTTCCTTCCACTTCTTTATGTCCTTTGGAAAACAGATGATCAAGGACTCAGAGTTCGCAACGTCATTTAAATGATGGATACAGCAAGAGCACAGTGAGGTCCAGAAAGGCTGCTCAGGCTTCTGCAGTTTGGAGAGGAGATACTTAAAGAAATGAGGTTGGACTGAAATGGGGTGGTTGAAGTTCAGGAAATTTTCCAGGATTGTAGGATAAGATGCCTGGATCCTGCACACAAGCTGTGCTCTGACTGGAGCCTCTGTGCAAGTGTTCACTCAGCATTTACAGAACCTTTCAGTGCAGCACACTGGAACTGAGTTCCTTTGGATGGCCCAGATTTACCTGGGAAGTGCTTGGATATTTAATGTGTGCAGTTCACATCCTTCTGCAGATTTAGTGCCACCGGCTCCCAGATCAGCCCCGGTGCGTGTCCGAGCCTCTGCGGTGACGGCAGCAGGGACATCCTGCTCTGTCCTGAGCAGGAGCAGCGCTCCCCTCCTCAGCACAGTGAGGAACCTTGTCAGCTGTGTTGGTTCACAAGCAAATAGTTGGACGGATCCTAGCATAACCTGTGTAATTCCTAGGAATCTCAGTTCCTGGCAGTTTTGCCTCTCTTCAGACACCGAGGTCTGTCAGGTCAGCTCATCTGTGGATGAGAGGGAGACACTGGAACGAGTGCTCTGTGCAGCGGCACTCCGGATCTTCTGGCTGTAGGACACAAAACCCGCACCACACACTGCACACAGCATTGTGCCACACACTACATGTCTCTTTTCAGGCCAGGAATTAAGAAATACTAGAATGGCATGCAGCAGTATTTATAAATATACGAGGATTTATATATATGTGCTGAACATTTGAGGTTCTCATCCATGGCTTTTGTAATTTTGATTTTGCTCTCTGATTGCCTTTGGAGTATCTGCAGGGTTTTCTTGCATTTGCAGGGAATTTACATTTTAAATTGCCTGTGATGTGCTCTCTTTCCACTGCTCTGATTTCTCAATGTCATTTTGATTATTAGCATTTTTTTGATACAAGTTAAAGTACTTTGCTCCTTTCTAACCACACAGCTTCCATATTCCCCAAACATCTATTTACTTTCCAGTATGCTTTAGTGTGCCTTTTTATAGGCAGATATTTAATTTCCAGTTGTTCCCTTCACTTGCAGACTAGCTTATTTTGTCCAATTATTTCTCCTTTTTAATCTCTATATTTCAAGGGAAACGGGACGACACATCCTATCTGAATTTCTCTCATTATGAAGTTTATTTTAATTGACATAGCTCTTCACTGAAAAAGAGATGATTTGTTTCCAGCTCGTGCTCTTCTCCAAGGTGAGCTGGAGGGGTGATGTCCGCCCGCTGCCACAGCCTGGCCCTCCTGCAGGGAAGCCCACACAGCACCAGCCTCCAGCCCAACTCTTTCATCTTCTCTGGCTTCTCTAATTCGAGTTTCTGTGTAATGTTTATTCCTGGCCACCACTGCTCACAGGCACTTCGATCCTGGCAAAACCTCTCGGGAAAAAAGCCAAGCATGGAGCACCATCGCAGCCACTGTCTCTGTTCCTTAGCGACATTGAACAGCTTTTCTAAAATTAAACAAGTGTCTCGCACAATTTAGTCCCAGACAAGGCTTCAGAAGATGGAGTTTGTGTCAGACACTCTTGGCTTGTAGCCACCTACCTAGCTGATGTTGCCTTCTTGCCGTTCTTTGAGTACTTGTTTAGAATTTAACTTACATGAAACATGATGCAGAACTTTTTGACAAACTATTCTTGGAGGGATTTGAGTGGTTTTTCCCTTTACCCAAGTAAACACTGATGCAAATTCACAGGTGTAGGCATTCTTGAGGTTGGTATCTACTCTGTTGGCTGAGAGTCATTTCTGTCTCTGTTTGAGGCAGCGATGTTCCCTCTCAGAGCTGCTCTCTGGGGTTTCTCCGCAGAAAAGGGAGCTGGGCAAAGCCTTCTTCCCCCATTTTGAAGGGAGAAGGAAGGGGATGGATTTTTCAGATCAGCTTCCAAATGGGACTGACATGGAGCAGACCACCCCACCCAACCCCCAAAGTTACATTTTCAGGAACTTCTTTTGGGGGAATTAGGCTGCAGAACACAGAGTTCTTCTCAAGACTGAACTTGCAAATCATGCAGTGTCACCTTGGGGTGGTGCTTCATGCAGAGACACTCATTGCTGCTCTGGCTTTCCCAGTGACTCCACAAATCTCTTTTGCAAGCAGAAATTTATTGCATATGTGTGAGGGAGCTCTCTTATTTTTCCCTTCCATCACCCCCTCAATTCCTCCCCAAAACAGATGTTGCTATAAACTGATATGTCATTCAATCCTGAACTTTTCTTAATGACTGTGGTGGCATTTCTAATATTTCTTAGAGGCAAGTGCAGCAGCTGCCAAATGTAATTGTTTCACTAAGGCACAAAATACATTTCAGCACAGAAACAGTACAGCTGTGATTTCCTGATTGTTGCTACCCTTGTTCCACTGCAGAGCTGGACATTTGCTCTGGTCAGATCTAGACAGAGACACAGTTCTAGAATATCTCTGAATATTCCCCATTCCTAATCCCAGGGTCCTACAAAAATTTTTGTTATTAAACTTTGTGCTTTTTGTTATCCATGTTGAACAAATGTCTCACAAATCTGGACAACTCTGCTACATTAACTTGTCAGGAGACATTTTTACTTTTTTTTTTTGTCCTGTTTTAAATTCTTTTCCTAGACTGGCCCTTATGCAGACCCATGATGCTTAACCCAGATGAATTCTGTATGAAGCATATTTAGGCTGTTTTTCTGGTCTAGCTCACTGAGCTTTATCTGTTGAGGTTTTTGCTTTTTCTCTCTTAACAGATTCGTAGGGAAAGAATTCAGATAAATTCCCTGGTTACTGTATTTTCTTTGGGCTTTATTTTCTTTGGTTTTCTACTGAAGAAGTGAAAAGAAGTTAAAATGTCTTGCACATGCTTTCTACTATAGACAAAGATCAAGTAAGATGTAAGACAGTCCAGACTTTCTTTGACCTTGGTCCCATCCTTTCTTCCCTCTCGACATTTATTTAAATGCTGAACTCCAAGCCAAAACTGAATTTCTTTCATTATTCACAACACCAGTTTATGGAGTTTATTTTTGCTATCACTGCGTAGCTTCCCAGTAATTTTTCTTATGCTTTTGAAAAATTGACATTGTGCATATCAATCACTCTCTACTTTTACACAATTGGTTGTGAAAATATTTTTAGTCATCTGTTCTAAAGATCAAAATAACAACTCTGTCTCTGCAGAGCACCCGTAGATATTCAGCACTCGTGATTCTGCCATGACCTGCTGGTCATGGTTCATTAGGTCATGTTTTGAGGAGCTGCAGATGTTTGGACATGGAGTTTTAATTTGATCCATTATAGTAATTTATATTAGTAATTTAAATAGTAACTATGAAACTCTGATCTGGGCCCATGTCTAAATTCAGAAAATGTTGCATTTCCATCAGTGCTGCCGTTATTAAAAGATATTAAAGTTTTGTACATTTGGGATTGCTGTTTTCTCCACTGCCAGGCACAACTGCAAAGCACTGATGCCACGACTCCTTTCCTGTTACGAAATAAACACTCTGTAAGCATCATTCTGGGGACCAATCTCAGTGTGGTGTTCAGCAGTGATTAGTTTAACTAATTAACACAAAAGCATCCTGAGATTACGTCTGTTGCTGGGCAGCTCCCAGCAGTTGTGCAGTTTAAACTCTTGGTTCCAGCCAGCCTTGTGGGGGCCTGTAGGAAACAAAGAAGTGGCAACTAAAATTGTTTCAGTTTCTAGAACGGGCCCTCGAAGACTGAGGGACAAGACTGATATATTTACATAGATAAGTAGTTACAATGAACAAGCATTTCCAGTTTGGTTTTAGCACACACACTTGTGAGGCATTCAATGTGTACAACCATCTATACTTTTCCAAATTCCATCAGATAATAAAATGTCTGCAGTCAGAAAAAGCCATTGCTTATTATGCTGTCTCTGGGGAAAGGAGTGTCTGGTAGAAGATTCTCACTTCATTTGGCTGCTGTTGAGTCATCCAGCTGATGTTATTTGAATTTGCACTAGACTTGAACCTGGTGCTGAAACAATGAAATGTTTTCTCATAAAAAAGGAGAAAGAGTACATGGAGAATTTTGTTTTATGACAGTGAGACAAATACCAGTAAACTGAAATTGTGGCAGGAAATGCAGCTTTCTTAGAAAAGAAAAAAAAAAAAAGAAGAGACGCTGAATTGGATCTTGAATCTTCTAGGCTTAATATTTTAAACATAAAGCCCTGAGAATTTATGACTTTAACATTTTACATATCTCAAGCCAGCATTTCCTTGTCCCACAGATAAAGACCTTTTCCTGGCATTGAATTGTTTTTTTCTATTTCTCAGTGACTCAGATTCCTTGTTTACATTTTTATCTGTCTGGCTGTCTCAGGACATGAGGTTTCATTTCTGAAAGAGCAGATAGGTTTTCTTGCAAATATCACAGTGGAATTTTAAAAGTGATGTTTACCCATGTCAGCTAGGTAAAAGCACTCAGAAATGGCTATCTTAGTGTTCAATGAAGCTAGTGGTAAAAAATCCCACAAAATACTTCCTGTAAGATACATAATTTGTTTTAATGATGAATTTATGGATGAGAGAAAATTGGGATAAACTTAGACATATAATTTATCCAATAAGCAGCTAATCCATAGTAAGTGCAACAGGCCCCAGGAGAGGACACTGTAAAGGATTTCCCATGTTAACAAACTGGTGATGTTATTTTGCCTTTTCAATTTCTTCAGTTATCCTGATTTACTTTTGGCAATTCACTTAATCAAAGAAAATTGCCCCTTTTAAATTTTCTTTTTAGCCTACTATTTGCTGATGATATTAAACAGCAACTAAGTATATTAACTGCAGCAGTCAATTTTCAGAATTAAGAGTATTAGTGTGTTTGTTCTGCCATGCTGCTCTTTCTGTTGCATACTTGGTACTCTGAGGAATGAAAGTGTTACATCAACTTTACATCAAAAAAGACTTTGGAGTTCTTACCTCTACCTGCACGTAGAGAAATGCACAAATGTGGGGCCTGTGCCCCCTTTTCCACGCTGGGCTGGACAGAGCTGCAGAGCGCTGACCTCCTCCATCCCAGCTCAACGTCTTTTGAACTTCCCCCCAAAGCTGAGCTTTGAGTGTCTTCCCCCATGGTCTTTTTCATACTGTGAGACTTGATTCAGTTCTTCCTGATTATTCAGATAACTGCTCAGATTATTCAGGCAACCTAAAAAAACCCCATACCGGCAATTTGGACTGCTTTCAACCCTTTCTTGAGAGATCTTAGAGGACTACTCAGAAAAATAGGTCAAATCTCTGAAGACAATTAATGAGTCAGAGTGACTCAGTTCAGAGAAAAGAAAAACAGTAATGGAGCCCAAAGAAGCCATCCAAAAGAGAACATCTGTCTGTGCACCATTCCTTACACCAACTATTAAATAATCCTTCATTCAGATTAAAGATTAAATTGGTGATTAGCACTGTCATCTCAATTTTAAAGATGTAAAAAAGCCCATACATCCACAGTGCTCTAGTACATTGGAGGTATAAAAAGTTGAAAAGAAAACAAATTATTGCCTGAAAATTAATTCCTACATTATGTTAAAGAAAAACCTCATCAGTGTTGCGTGTGTTAAATCTTCTGTTGGTCAGGAAGCAATAGTGGTTAATTGTGGGGTCTGTGTGTGGGGTGATGTGTATGGGCAGGCAGCGAGGGAGAGGGGTTTCTGCAGTGATGCCTGGGAGAAATGAAAAGTAAACATTTTAAAAGCCACATAGGGCATAATTTTCATTTGAATAATTGTTTGTGAGATTGGCACCCTGGAGAAGCAACTGTTTCATCCAGTTCTCCATGATCTGAATGTGTGTGATCATAAATCAGCCTTCCCATCATCACCTGTTTCCCAGATAACAACTGTTTACAAAATGATCCATCTTTTCCTGGAAATACTTTCATTTAAGTGATTCATAGGAACATGTTTATTATAAGGAAATGTTTACATGAATTTGTACCATTCATTTTGATTCATTGACTTTCATTTGGACTCAGAATGAAAATAAATTTTGGAATGAGTCATGGAGGAGATGTTCCATTTTCTGGCCAGCCCTAGGGTGGCCATCAATAATTCACAATCATGCTTTAGAACTTCTGGTAAGTTTTTCTTGCAACAACACTGCCAGTTGGATTCGGGTGTCTGTAATAAATAGAAGGCAGAAGCAGATGTGCTGTGTGTTACGTGGCTTGCTCAGGAATGGCACAAGAAGGAGCTGCAAACAGAGGTGAGACGTGCCGTGCCCTCAGCTGAGAGATGACAATTAACAGGAGATTCATTGCTGGGAGGATAAGTCTTGGTCACTCCAAGGGGGTAGCTGGGTTGTAGTGTTAAAAATGATAATAATTTACAGTCATCCGTGGTCTGGGAGGGGAAGGGATGTGCAGTGTTTGGACAACGCTCTCCAGCACGTGGTTTGATTCCTGGGGTGGGCTGGGAGGTGGAACAGGATGATCCTTGTGGATCCCTTCCAACTCAGGATATTCTGGGATTCTCTCTTCTCACTTATTCAAACGTATCCTTGGACTGTGTCATTTCAAAATGGGGTCAAATACAGAGAAAGACAAAGCAATTGGAGAAAAAGAAACATAGAAATTTTCTCACAGACTAAATACAACTTTCATTGTTCTGATAACATCACAGTTCTTGAAACTGAATGGTCAGAATGAACACCATGTGGGAGATTTAAAGGCATTTAGGAACTTCTATTGAGTTAGCCACCTGAATATCCTAAAAAGCTGACCCTCTCTTCAAAAAATATCTTTATTAACCTCTAAATGCAACACCAAATTGCCTCTATAACCTCTTCCTTTTTTACTGTTTGCTTTTGCATAATGTAACAGCAGGGCCTTGAGGCTCATGCTGTGCTCTGTTTCTGCCCTGTGGGCAGCCCATATTTGTACAGAACTGTGGTAAAGCTTTCTCTTTCCCCATGTGAGACAAGATCATTTAAACAGCAGCTGTCTTTTTTGCAGGGGGAAAAGTACTTATAATTTTGAATAACTACCTACTCAGGTGTTTCTTTCCATCCACTGAAAGCTACTAGAATGTATCAAGGAAATCTAAAAGCGGAGAGAAAGTTAATATCATTTTGTCACAAAATTGAGTTTGAAATGTAATGATGTTTACCAAAAAAAACAGGTTATTTCAACTGAAACATTTTGAAATAAACTGCTTGCAATTAAATGACACTTCGGTTGAGATTTATTTTAAGGAGCCTTTCTAGTCTCTCAAAACTAATGAACTGCTGCCAGTAAAGGCTAAAACACAGAAATAAGAAGGCATTCCATATTCCATATCAGGCTCTCGAAAGTCCACAGAAGCCAGAGGGGAGCTGCTCCCCTTCTTCACTGAGGGGTATTTCAGACCTGAAGAGAGAGCAGAGTCGAGAAGAGTTTCCTGCTGCTCTAAGTGGGACCAATTTCAGCCCTCCCACCCCTCCCTTCTCGAGGCTGGTAGGGCTGAACCCCAGGCAGTTTTGTCTCCACTGAAGCAGGCTGGAGAGCGATGCATGAATTACTTCAGAGAGATAAGTAGTTGGGTTTTAAGAAGTGTTTTCTGCCCATTTGCAAGTATCCTTTTGGTGCATTCTGGCTCCCCATCTTCACCTAGTTCATGTTCAGGTGGCAGCTCTTGTCTCCAGTGCAGTTCTGAAACGCAGCTGTGCTGAGGTGAATTAAATCAGTGTATTCCCTAATAATGGTGATTTCAGCTCAGCTGACAGTGTGGGCTGGTACAAACAAAAGTAATTCCTTCTTGTGAATCATTTCCATCAGCTATGCCATATTTGAGAGAAATGGGACATAAATGTTCCAGGCCAGTGTCACGTGGCTCCCAGTGTATTTTCTTACAGCACAACCAGGGGAACAGCAGGTGTATTATCCAGAACAGGCTCCACCAGAATAAAGCCATAATTGAAATGGACATTGATGTCACTGAACAATTTATCTTCCTTAAAAGGGTTTTGCTTTACAAAAGAAGATAATTTAGTCTGGGAATTAAATTGATGGCCATGTGGGAGCATTTGCCTAATTCACTTAGAGTTGTATCATTAGCCATGATTGTTTGATCAATATTTACAAAACAGTGGGATTTACTCTTGACAGATGTCAGAGTTCCGCTCCTCATTACTCAAAGTAGATTCTTTGTGGGTAACCTGCGACAACATCTCCTTCCTTAGAGACTCAAAATGCTAATATGAAGTTAATAATGGATTTTTAAATACATGATACAGTCTTCTACAATCTTTTAGGAAGCAGCTAAAACCAGGAAAAGCTCTTCCTAAATACATAATATTAATGTGCTCTACATGCAGAAGTTTTTAGTGGCATTACAGGATTGGATAAAACCTGGAGGATGCCAGACGTGCTACATCTAACAGCTAAAAAACCAATTACTTGTATTCTCAGCTTATTTGTGGGTACTAGCAGAGGGCTTCAGGGAAGGAGATACTTCTGCAATTACATATATGCTGCTAGGATTGTCCATTCTCCCTCCTCAGTTGTGTCATATTATTAGTGTTTTATCAGTTTTGCTCTACCTGTGGAAGCTGAATCCCTGACAGATGTATTTTAGACCAGTATGAGAAATCATTCAGGTCAAAAACTTTCCTACATGTTCATACTTTAAAAAAATTACAGAAAATAAATCTATCTGCATCTTCAGAACTTCCATTCATCTCATTAAAACTGTTCTTCATCCCTATAATTTAAATCATCATGTATTCAGCTTGCATTCTGTGAATTGTGATTATGATCACTTTAATTGGTTTATCTAATCTCAGTTCAGCACTGTTCTATTTGGGGAGACTTTTTTTATCAAGTGGCAAAACTATATCTCTTCCTTCCTTCTCAGCCAAAATTCACTCAACCTCTCATTTTAGTACAGCTTTTGGAAGTTCTTTGTAAGATTTATCTCTACCAACACTTTGGAGTCTGGGTGCTGTGAAGCGATGTGATACATTGTGTATTCACAGTGAATCATTGTTGCATAATTTGTGAAATTATATCAAGTAATTTGGAATACTTGCTACTAAAAATGTGTGTGTTCATGGTGGAATCTGAGCTGCAAAACCTGGGACCTAGGTTTGGGTTTGTATGGGTGGATTCGGAGGAAGGAGCTGTGTTCAGTTCTGGTACAGACAGGAAGGCTCCCTCTGTCTCTCTTGGTAAAAATCAGTGTTGTTCCACTGAAGACATTAGAACACAGTTGATTTTGGGCAGTGATTACCAGAAATACCCATTTATCAAACAGTGTAATAGCAGAGAGAGGCCTCTTTAAGCAACATGAGTTTATTTTTCTGTGAATGTTGACTGTTTTAATTGCTTTCATATTTTTAAACTTCCATGCCTGTGGCACAGACTACCACTGAATTATCCTGGGTGTGAAATTGGAGAAGTTTATGGAAATTATTCCTGATTTTCCCTGGCTGCCCTGTATTTTCATTCTTTATTGATTCTTAGAGGTTTTGGTGCCTCCTTTCTCTCTCTTCTCTCTCCATCCCTCCCTCCCCTCACCCTTTTCCTTTTAATAATGGATTGTTATCTTGTAAACTTTTCTGCGTCTCAGCCTGGTTTAAAAAAAACGTGCAGTTACTTCTTAATGACGAGCAACACAGGAGTAACTTCCTCCATATTCTTTTTCTTCCCTTGCTTGACTTGCCCTCTGCAGTTAAAATGATATATTTTCCACTTGTGCAATTTTATGATCTTCTTAAACCAACATGCACAAATACATAAAACACAAGTAACTTGGGTAGCTCTCACTGACATTTAAAACCAGAAGCATGACTACATTAGGTGAAATATGTCCTTCTTTTCACTACGTTTTTCATTTTATTGCATTTCTCACGCTGTAAATACTTTTTTAAAAGTATATATTAATCTATTAACCAAATATTGTGGTGCATTGAGGTGCCCACCTGTCAGAGGAGGTTTAGTCTCCTAGAATGAGTCAGCACACCTGATCCTGGCTCCAGCATTTACTGAATAGTTCTCATGCAAATGGTAAATGTCAGGTCTGTAGAAGGGCTGGGTGTGGGCTGAGCGACCTGGACCCTCCTACAGCTCCTTCTCTGTGAGTGTGAAGGTGAAAGGGAGCCAGAGCCTGCCTGTCACTGACACTGCCCTGCTCGGCTGCCTCAGCCCCGGCGTGGAAGGTGTAACTCCTCCCAGGACCCTGCTCCAGCTAAGCCAGGATGTCACACCATGAGGGTGATTCCTTGGTTCTCTTGGGCTGGAAGCCAGCCCCAGCTGAAATCTAGCCTTCCACACGTTTTGGGTTAGGTAATTCCTTGAGCTGGTAGTTATGTAAGAATGCAAATGGCTTGTGCAGTCCTATACTCGAATTCAATTTCTTTGAGTCAGTGTAGAATGAAGAATCAACTCTAGGATTTCCAGGTAATGGGTTTCCATATGCTTGAATTCGTGTCTTTAATTAAAACTGTCAATTGGTGCTTTTGAGAAGTGTATTTCCTTGAATTCCTTCTGTTCTCTTTGGTCCTGGCTTGACAGTAGGAAAAGGGAGACAGACAGGGTGATAGGTTTGACAGCTGACCTATTACTCTCCAAGAAAAGGATACCATGATGGACCTTCTCTAATAAGAATTCAGAGGGTATTAATGTCACTTTCAATCTAATGAATGTTTGACCTTTATTATGGTCTTGCAAAAATGATAGCTGCTCATACTCTTCAATTCTAAATGCATGCTGAAAAACATTTAAATGTGGAAAACCCACTGATTCAAGTCAAGTTCAAGAAATTGCTTCTGACTTCAGGCATTTTAATCAATTTATGAGTAACAGGATAAGATGGCTCATGTTGAATGTGGCAATCTAAGGAACTAAAAAAATCTGTTTCATAAAGCTACATATAAGGCTTTTCCTTCTTTAGGGGGCTCTGTTTTATGATTCTGCACATTTTCATTGGTGTACTTTCATTTCATGTTCTGGGAAGAAAGCCAGAAGTTTAATCCCATTTTATAAGCGATTGGGGCCAAATTCTATTCCCAGAAAATTAAATGAGAGTTCTGTGATGGAGTTCAAAAGAATTGGGAATTGACCTCTGTCTAATATCTTTCAGAATAATTTATTAGAACTATTTCACTTTTTTTTGCTCCTGCATTGCCAATGCAAATTTGTGCATTGGGTTTCAGACTTGGGCAAAGGGGGAAAGCAGCTGAATAATGACTGACATTCCAGTTATTTTATCTTTATGCTTAATGCATATTACTCCTAAAACCAATGCAATGCACAATTTCATGACATTACAGAGAAACACTGCGGAAAGGACCATATGTGCTAAATAAAAGAAATAGTTTGAAAAATGTAATGCCCTGATCTCAGTAAGCCAAGATATGAGACCCAAACAAAACGTGTAGGACCAGGAGGTGAAACTCACCTTTCTGTAGGAAATGTAGATGGAATGTTTAAAGGTTGGGGCCAGCTTGATATTGAATAGCAATTTTTATCATGCATTGCAGAAGTGATCAATTCTCCACTGTGCATTCCCACCTTGATTTCCTGTTTAAACTCTCCTCAAGCAACTTCTTAAGCTTCTTAGAACTTGTGGCTTCACTGAGCTTCTGTGATAAAGTATTTCATGCATTTACCTTCGAGTCTGGAATGCTCTCCATGGTGATGGATAGCTGGTCTATCCCAGCAGCTTTGCCTGTGCCACTCGCTTGAAAACCTCACTGATGTTTGTGGTTCACACCAACGGGTGCTCAACAAGTTCCAATTGAATGCAAATGTGTGGATTAAGTTAATACACAATCAATGTTGTTATAATGAATGGTTCCTTTAATGAACAGGCAACTCGCACTCTTTTAGATAGGGATTTTCAAAGCTGTTTTGAGGAATTAAAATATTAAATTTCACCAGAGCTTTTAAGATAATCGGGCACCCAACATCCTTGTGTACATGTAATAAATCCTCATTGAATTTTGTCTCTTAGATTTATATTCAAGGAAGAAGGAAAAGGAATGGTTTTTTCCAAGCTTTTCTTCATTATTTTGGAGAATTGCCAACCCTAAGTCAATTAAATCGTATTAGCTGCTTTAGCTGTCTCGGCTCATCAGTTAAAGAGAAGTATGAGACCACGTGGTTTAGGAAGAAAGTAGAATTTCAATCACAGAATTTTCTAAATAATTCTTTGGAAAGCCTGTGTCAAGGAATACAGAGTTCAAACTTCTCTTGGAAAAAGGACAGACTGTGTGACTTGATGGCATTTCCAGACTTATTTTCTACCATATTTTATGATTACATTTTATAATATTTCAATTTCTAACTCTAATACATTAATGTAAATGCATTCACTTCTGCAGTCAGAGTCTGGGGAGAAGCTGACACCAGGGAGTGAGCTGATTTCTGAGACAGATGAAAATGTTGCGGGATGGCAGCGTCTGTCTCTGCTTTTTGAGTACAGAGGAAGATTAGTTAGATGAGAAAAATCTACTTCCAATGGCTCTGCATCCTTCAAGTACACCAATAACCTTTCTCAGTTTTGACAGTAATACTTAGGATGGAAATGGGTCCCATTTTGGGGCTTACGGAAGCAATTTTGGTATCTAATTCAATTATTTGTTGAAGTTTTTAAAGAGGGAGTTATTTGTCTTAACAGCCACAGAGAAACTGAAGAATATAGGCTAGCAGGGCTTTTTAAATAGCAATTTACAGGGAAGCCAAGAAGAAATTTTTGAAAATTGACACTTTTCTTCACTGCTTTTTTTTCCTGAGCTTGGGAATGTTAGTGTACTAATATTGCAATTTTTTTTTTTTTTTAAACACAAGCAAGTGCCATTTCATGACCATATTTAATTAAACACTTTCAATGGTCTTGGACAAAGTTTGTGAGGTTTTGTTTGTGTTATTTTTTTGTTTATTCCCCACAGAAGATAGTGATGTTATTGTTTGGTTTTCTGTCATTTGAGGCACCAGCTGTGAGTAAAACACAGATGCTATATTTAGTTCAGGGATCATACTAATGATTTTGTTCCTTAAATCAGCTCGTGCTGATTTATGGCAGTGCCCCATATCATTGAAGTGAGTTCATACCATCCTGTGCTGATTTACTGCTTCACTGTCCACTTCTGCAGTGTTTCTTGCAGCCTTCCTCACTTTAAAAAGTTGATTAGGAGGTTTTCAGTTTCTCATGGGAACATAGATATGTTCTGAAAGTTTAGATTCAAAGAGGCCTCTCTGTTCAAGGATGGGGTTTCTGGTGAAAACCAGATAGATCTGTGCCAAATTGAAGGAAATTGGAGGATGATGCGAAGAGCCTCTGTTTGAGGAAACCATTTGGAGTCAGAGGCAGCGTCACCTCAAACCCTGAGCACTCACTTCTCAGGCTGGATTTTCCTTCTGTCTGTCCTTTCATCTACACAGTCACAAAAACCTTTGAAAGACCTTGAGTTTGCTGTAATGTGCAAAACAGACCTTTTCAAAACCTTCATTTTGTGCAAGTGGAACCACATGCCAATTAGCTTTGCTCATTCTGAGTAATGAGGCTCCTACTGAAGGCTGGGGGAGAGTCCTGCTCAGGGATGAGCAGACGCCCTAATTGGGCCCACGGTGAGGGCTGGAGCACAATGCTCGACCCCAGACACCGGCCCATGCCCCCACTGGAGCTGGTGGTGTCTCTAACATGACTCTCTCTTTGGTCACACTTAATTGCTTTGCTGTATCACAATTTTAGGCACATCAAATAATTGAAGATAATAATTTTGACCTATTCCAACCTTGGGTAAAGGTTTTGGAAACACTGAAAAATACAGTGGAGGTGGGGGACTGAATTTTGAGAAAGTTTTTAATCTATTTTGATTAATCTGCCTGTAGCCACAAAAAGCATCCATTTACACTCTCAAATAGTTCTGCGTGAGTTACAGCTGTCACAAAGCAGGGTAGGTTTCATTTTTGTCACCATTGCAAGTGTGTTTATTAAAGCTGGGCTGAAGAGAATCCAGATGGAGCTGGGGTTTGACAGAAAACTTCTCTATCAAGTTGGAATAAACAGTCAAATAGCAGAGACATAACTTTTTCAAAACCATGTTTCAGCAATATCTGATTTTCCTAGCGCAGAATGAAATATTTAGATTGCTGCAAAATAAACTGTATTTCAAATTGAACATACATTTGAATTTTTCAAAGCATACTTCTAGTAACTCAGTAATAAGTATTGAGAGGAATTTAAATAGGTTTGAGTTAAACATTTCTGTAATTTCCATGTTCTCCAAGGAGAACCATATCATACCTCTCCCCCTTGTTTTTGAGGGGAGAGCAGATTCTGGTCAAGGTGCTACTTAAGTCTGTAGTGTTTTGCTGTCCCTCCATGATTGTTGGTGACCGTGTATGCATTCATTCTTAATATATTCTGTTTATAAATTTCGATTTCTGAATACACTGTGCTGTAGCAAAAAGCTCGAAGCTTCTCATTATAGCTCAGTGTACATTGTCAGTGTAAACAATCTTCAAAATTGTGTTAGATATGAGAAATTATTTATCCTTCATTGCTTAAATTAGCTTACTTAGACTGCTGAATGTCCTCTGCCTTGATGAAGTTTTCTTAGATGAAGTCTTTGTATTTCCTTAGACTACTTGGAATGAAGCAGTTAATGTGACATACGGTGCCTTTGATTACAAATTGTGGGTGACTCTTCGCAGAGGAATTGCTTTGTCCTTCCATTTTCAAGAGCATATCCCTGCTCCTGTGTCTGTTCATCTGTTTGTCTATATATTGATATATTTAGAGAGACAACTTTTTTAAAGCTGCTTAATTTAACGTCAGTAGAAAGCAAACCAGAATGGAATTTTGATGTGATGCTGTGTGAAACCCAGACTGTGTGAAGTGCAGATGAATTTTTCCAGCGTGCTGGCAGCTTTCATCTTCCCACATGAACATGAATGCAAAAGCACAATCTCCCTTAGCCACGCTGCAGTCTGGAAACTGATTGACACCCATCAATATTGCTCAGTACCTGAGCAGCAGGAGACTGCTTTTCTTACAGCAGAACATGACAGCTGAGTGCTCTTATCTACCAGAGCCCCGTGTGCCACAGGGGCTCAGGAGGGCAGAGATACCAAACGCTGTGCTGATTGTGCATTCACTCTACAAGGGGGAAGGTCACCCAGTCCTAATCAGAGCTGGAGATCTCAGTTTGCCTGTTATTTGTCCGTTTCTTCCCATTAACCACAGGTCTGCAGGATCGCAGTGGTGTAACAGGTGCATTCTGCCCCGGTGCTCTGGCACTGAGCGAGGCCCGAGCTGATTCCCAGCCCCTGGGAGCTCTGAGCTCTCACAGGAGTGGGAGATAATCCCGCTTTGTTCCCTGGATGTCAGCCGGGAGTCCTGGCTGGTGCTGTTCCCTCGAGGCTGCTCTGGGTGTGTTCACTCGGGGAAGCTGCTGTGCCACATCACATAAGAGCAGTTGGAGCCACAGTCAGCTGAAGGAGTCCTTTTGGGAATCTGGGTCTCCAAATTCTGAGGTCATTCAGATCCTGCAGATGTTGTTATAGTGATCCCAACTAAAACACAAATGGATGAGGACTAGGAGAGAAAAGGCAGGGGTGATTGTATATTTGTTGTGGGGGGAGATTTGATATAGACCAGTTGGAAAGTGAATGCAAAGCAACTGAAAGATTCTCTGCTAAATTTGCCAGCAGTATAAAATGCCCTGTGACTTTTGTGTGAATGCCAGTTGTCTTTTTAGTCTCAAAATTACTTCCACTGTTTTGTTTAGTTCCTCAGTGCTCAGCAGGAAAAAAAATCTGAATATTTATATATTGAGTGAGAGGAAATGACCCTTACAAGTTATGTGACTTCAACACAACTGAGAACATTACAAATAATAATGTGAATTATTTTGTCTTTGATCATCTAAAAGACTTGTGTGATTTCAGCACTATTCTGTGGTATGAAACTTCTCTGTGAAATTTCGATTGGTAGCCACAACTGTTTGTAGGGGAAAACTGGGTATATTAAAATAGGGTACAGTCAGATGGGTAAATGATATATCTGAACCATAGTGAGCTCCAAGTGCTTGTTCATTTAACCAGTGAAATTGCATTCACACTAGAAAGATTTCACAGCTTTAATTATGTTTTTGGATTAATTAAAGCAGTAAAACTTTCTAATGCAGATGAGCCCTTGTTCATCTCATTTCTTTGCTTCCAGACTGCAGTCTCCCAGGTCTGCAGTGGAATTTAGACACCCTTATTTTATCATTTTGCAGGGAGCTTTGTGTGCTCCCAACAGCTTCACCTGGTCTCGTGTTAACTTCTGCCTTGCCATTTTCAGCTGATGACTGCACGCTCGCTGTGAATCAGCTCCTGGAGCACATTTCCTCAGCCTCTGTGGCTTTCAGGCACGGGGGTTTATCAGCAAATGTGGTACAGCACAAGCAGCACTGCACTTGGAATGGGTTTATTTATCTTCTGGTCGTGGCCCCTGTGTCTCTGCTGTGCAAAGAGGCGCTCACAAACCTCTTCTACTGCAGCAGGATTCGCACTCTGCCCACACCCGAGATGTCCCTGAGTGATGTGATGGGTGGTCCTGGCACGCAGGGCCAGCGCTGTCAGCGTCTTTGTGGTGGCTTTGGCTTCTTCAGTCCTTTTTTCCCTGCCTCCTTTGGCTCAAATACCAGAGGTTTTATTTATGTATTTATTCCCAGAGGTTTTGAAAGCGATAACGAGGATCAGATGGGTAGATAAGACATGAGAAATGCATAGTACATGTGAGGAGGCACCTGAGGTAATGTTTGTGTGTTTCCTCACCTCTGGTGGGCTGCTGGTTTCCATGTTTGCCAGGCAGGAGCATGCAAAATCACATTTTTGCTGCACCCTGTGGTATCAGTTGAGTGGCATAAAATCATTTTTCAGGTCATGGCTTGGTACTGAAGGAGTCTCTGTGCCTCTCCAGTTTCCATAAAAGTCAGATATTGGGGTAGAAATAGCAACCCCAAGAGTTCTAAGCTTATTATTACGGTCTGCAAATCATAAAACTGGATTAAAATCAGAAAAATTGCAAATGAATAATTTTAAAGATCATGAAATTTTTTACCTTCCTTTCACTACTTTAAAAATTAAAGTTAATATTTTCAGAAAATATTCTGGAAACTTAATAAATAGCAATAGGCTTCATCTTAAGTCACAGAACTGTGCAAAAATACTGAAGTATTAAAAACTGTCTTAAAAATTTTTAACAGTAGAATTTATACTATGAAGTAACACCAATCAAAATAGATATTTCTACAATTTAGTGGTACCAAATGAGCTAGTTTGAAATGCTAAATTACTGAAGACTCAAACAGAACTCTGCCCTCTGGTATCCTGTGGACAATTTGGCAATGAGTTATAAAGCTCATGCATGTGCTGGTTTGTGGTTTAGTTCCTAGGGCTATACTGGGTCACTGAAGTGTTTAATGTATGCATATGTTTGTCTGATTTAATAACAATCTGCTGATAAATAAATTCAAAACTGAGGCCCTGAATTGTTATGGACCTTCACAGGATTAACAATTTGTTGTTTTCAGTTTAGCTGCAGTTGTAGGTTGTGTGATTGTCACTCAGTGGAAATGCAAGGGAAAACAAATTTTAAGTCACGTATTGGTTATTCAAAAAAACTCCAAACAAACACCACCACCACTGCCAGCTGCAAAAAACACTCTCTGGTAAATATAATTGGATGTAAAAGACAGGGCATTAATTATTCATCCATCTATGCCTCACCAGCCCCAGGAGAATCATAACTGATCTGCAGGAGAGAGCAAGTCAGGCCCTCTGGCTCCTGGGGGAGCACCACAGATTTCTCCCTGGGAAAGATGCAATCACAGAAAGCTCTCAGAGGCAAAGCTGATTCTGTGGGCAGGAGGGCGAACCCAAACCATATTCAGGTTCTCATTACAAATGGTTTCTCTCAGACTAAAACATATGTGTCTGGCATTGCTGGCAGGAGTTAAAACTGCTGCAGTATTGCAGTTGCAGACAGCAAAAATGAAGAGGGGCTCCAGCCAAGTTACTTCTACAAGATCTGCAATAGCTGGGGTTTATTTTTTAACACCAGAGTCCCAATATTGATGACACACAGGATTAAAAGATGGGATATCTCTCTGGCTGCAAGAAGGAGGACAGTCTTATGTCAACATTGAATGGGTTTTAGATATAACTGTTTTAAGGCTTGAGTTCATAAATAGAATGTGACAAAAGGTCAGTCTGGCACATATGGCTCATTTACTGTTCAGCTCTACAAAGAACCTTGTAATAGCTGGGTTTTATAATAACTAAAAGCCCAATGGGTGAGTGGGTACAGAGAATTAACTTCATAATCTGAATGTTTCATTTGAATGTTATTGAAAACAATTATAATTATTTGAATGACTAAAGTATATTTACATGTTTTGAGTTTTCCCTTTGGGATAGTTCCCTGGTTTTCTATCACACACCACTGGCTGGCAGATATTAGGCTGCAGTTAATAGCTCTGCTTTACATGGCAATATCATTTCGAGTACTTGAATGTAATAGCAGCAAAACACATCATGGGTTGTAGCTGTGGTCAAATCAATACATTCATACAAAATGAGGAGAAAATTAATGTTGTGCTGTGAATGGCTCTGGCTGGAAAAATGTCTTCTGTAATAATGAGCAGACGTAACAGTCTAGCAAAAACACAGAAGTAAAGAGCAACATGGCCCTTCAAGGAGCAGAAGGGAGCTCTGGTGTCCTATCAAAACTCCTGTATCCCTCTCAGGAAACAGGATTTCCTCCAGGATGTGCTCTTCTTAAGGTAACAGAGTAACAGCTGTAAACAGATAAATGTGCAGGTGACAGCCAGCCTGGAGAATCTGGTCTGAGCCTTTTTGTCACCATCCCTCTGGCTCCTGGATGGGAGCTGAGCCTGCTGGGGAGGCCAGGCAGGGAGAGAAGGAGCTGGCACCCGGCTGCAGGGAGCCTGCCAAGGCTCCGAGCTTCTGGGGGAAGGAGGGCTCCTGGACAGCACCTCAGGCACAGGTGGAATTGGTGATTAATGGGCTTGTGATTCCAGGGGGAGGCAATGCAGCGAGACAGACACAGGGCCTGGTGGGACAGACTTGAGAAGGGACCTGAGGGAAAAGCCCAGGCTGATGGAGGGAGACCCCTCAGCTCTCCCTGAAAGTGCAAAGTGAACTTTCCTTCACTTGCAGGGGGAGGCTCTGGAACGTGAGACTGCCAAACAAACACCTGTATGGGAACACACCTGGGCTTTGCTGCTCCCTGTAATGGATTCAGTCCAAGCTATAGAAGCACTGCCTGGAATAGTCAGGGTTGACAGTAACACTTAAATATCAAACCCAGAGTGAGCTGAAAGATGAAACACTGTGCAGCAGTGCTTGCTGAGAGGGGACAAACTGATACAAGTGCATTCATTTGTACCTTGTCTTTTGCTGACATGTGTCACCATAATGTCTTTTGACATAAACTTATTGTTTGATACAGTTTTCATACAGTTTCATACAGTTCTCTTATAACTTGGAGCAGAATTTCTCTTGCTGCAAACAGAAAGAAGGCTGTGCTGAGCTCAGGAGTGGTAACAGGCTGCTGTTTCTGGCAGGGCAAGATCTTGAGCATCTTTTTGTAACCCTTTAGCAAGGATTTAGCAGTGCAGATCTTGCAGCTATAGTATGAAACATCATTGGTTTCATCAGTTCTGTGATCCCTGCAAACCAAGAAAACAGTTCTTACCACAGTCACCAGAGTAATCCAAGGTAGGACTCTGCTGCCTTAATTTAGATATCCACTGTACAGACATCTTGAGCTGAGCTGAGCATACAGAGTGCTTTTATAGCCCATGGAGAGAAATAGGGAATGATTTGTCTTATTCTAGAGTAAATGTCTAAGGTGCCATATAAGCCGTGCTTTAGGAATGCCTGTGTCTCTCCAAGGACTGCTGAGGGGCTGTAGATAACTGGTGGAAGACCTCTGAATTTACAGGTGGGTGAGGTGAGCCCCTGGCCCCCCAGGAGAGCAGCGAGAGAGCTGCTGCCGGGGGCTGGCACCGCAGACAGAGCCCCAGCCACGCGTGCCCGGCCGCAGCCAGCTCAGCACNCCTCACAGACCATGAGGTGCCACCTTTGGTCTCTCTCTGAGAGACCCTGTGCCATTTGCTGTCCCTCCAGGGCCCTCTTCACCTGCTTTAGCCCCATGGTTTGCACTCCATGTCCACAGATCAGGGGTTTGGTTGTGCCCAGTGCACTTTTATCTAGCAGGTTTTTAATATATCCAGATGGCTGCACGGTACTTACCTCAAGTCCAAAGCTAGCAGAAAAGGGCATCTTCCTTCTCACGGCCTAGCCTTGGGCTGCTCTGCTTTCATCTCAGTCCCAAGGTGTTTCTCAAGTTTATTTATAGAGGACACAAGTGCTGAGCTTGGTTTTCTGTTTTCTTGCACCGCAGTCATTTACAGTAATGAGAACAGGATTCCAACTGCTTCACAGTCCAAACCAGGACTGGAGGCAGAGATTATGGGCCAGATTAAGTTCTAATTGCATTTAATTCTGGATGAAGTAGCTCTCCTTCTCTTTTCACTCATACTAGCTCTGTTTGAATGTGGCTTTAAGGTTTCCTTTGTCCTGCTTTTGTGTTGTGGATTTGTTCCTTGATTGCAGTGTGATTTCAATAACATCTGTAATTGCTGAAGTTTCAGTAGCTAGCTATGTTAATTGAGGAGCTGGACAGATGGCTCAAGCATCTGATATTAAGCTTATTGTGCTGAAATGATGTAGCCATCAGGATTTGAAGTGTTGCCATGGGAATGCTCTTCCAAAGGCTACTGAGTGCTAGAAGCTTTGCACAGTGACACGCTGCCAGGGCTGTGGTGACATTAGCTTTTAAGAGATAAAAAGAGGCAATAAAGGGTCAGTTTAAAAAATCCTTGGAGAAATAGTATGGTATGTTGGTATCCTCAAATTAGCTGCTGTGTAGTCAACCAAAGGTTCTTTGTACACACACTCGATGAGGAGCATCAAAGCTGTGATTAGCTTTAAAATAGAACTGTCATTTTATAACTTTCACTGCAGACTTCAAATCGAAATAAAAACTTTCTGGTCTTCTGAGTCCCCTGTTCATTTCACTGGAAAATTTTCAGTGACCTTCAGAAGAGGAGGATGGTTTGGTGGCTAACAATTGGGATGTCATTTCAGTAAGACCCACAGTTATTTGGGTTTCTGTAGGTAACTGTGAACTCAAAGTTTGAACAGGACTCAAACTTCTTACATGAAACCTACAGTGCTGAAATTATGTGGACTTTGGCCTTGGAGCAGCTTAAAATTCCTTTGAGCAAGTTGTTTCATTTCTTCACAGCAGAAAAACTGAAATTTAAGCCAACATATTTTACCTTATGGTGAGGGCAGGATGAGGATGTGTTACCTACCATGCTGACAGAAGGAATTCCTCGTGGCTTACATTCAGCAGCATACCCAGACCATGGTTTTTTCCCCGTGTGGGTTTTCTGTATTTTCATGGGCTCCAGTGGAAGCTATCCAAGAGTAAGTGGTGTTTTCCTCTTGGTTACAGTGAACTTTTGAGCCAGTCTGTAACCGATGTCTGAGCCACCTCCTTGTCTTTCCCTGGTGTCACTGCGTGCACACGCTGATCTTCAATCTTTCATACAGCATGTTCTGCAGAGAAAAAAACCAATAAACATGTACCTAAGAGTGTAGATCGACTGGAAAACCCACCAGTGGCTTCAGTAGGAGAAATGTGGTGGTTTTTGCTCTTACTCTGTCAGAGTTCCATGAAATGGAGAGTAGGGCATGTGTTTGCTTTGTTATGTAGAGCATTCCCTAGGGTAAATATATTTACATTTATCATCTGCTCATATGCATAATGCATATGTGTAGCTGACTTGTCTAGCGCATAAAAAGTTTTTCCTTTTTTACTTTTTAACCTTTCAGCTAAAAAGATGCATAAATATAAATCTGCAGATACATCATCCTGAGTGCTGCAGATTCCCAAACCCCTGCAGCAGCTGGGCTTTGTGTTCCAGGTCATGTAAAATTGCTTTCTTTTACTGCATTACTCTGATGTATCTCAAGAGTTCCTGGGTGTGATGCCTTATGTAAAATTCCAGCCAGCCCATGGGCAGCTGACATGGCACACCATCACTTCCAAATATTGGAAAGGGGTTTCTTGGCCAGGAACTCTGAAGCTGCTATTTTTGTGAAACCATCTACTCTGTGCTGGAAGGCTGGGTTGTGTGGTGTGAGGTGTGCTCTTGGTGCCTCCATTTCTGACAGTGTTTTTCAACAACAAAAGAAGGGCTGCCCAAGAAGGTCACTCACAAACAAACCTGTTCCTGTTTGACAGCCTCTCACTGTCAGTAAAAACACAAGTTACAGGAAAGGAAAAAACAAAACAGTTTAATGATTCCATTTTCTCATAAAATGTGATTTTATTGCAGTGCCTTATCTCCTATTTGGTACTTTTCCATCACTGAGCACTTTTTTAGAATCTGTACATTTGTTTTGGAATTTAGAGCATATCTGAAACTCTAGAAAATCTCTCCCTAGAGTATAATCTTCAAAGTAATTGTCTGGTCATAGAAAAAGCCATGGAGAGGAAGAGGTCTGTCTGTCTGTGTGCCTGGGGCTGTATCACATCTCTCCCTTGGCCAGTGTAATCTGTGTTGCTGTGATTTCAAAGAAACGCTGGCTTTAGGCAGGATGGCCGATGGTGCTTGCCATTTTTATCCTTTCTAAGTAGCAGTCCCTGTGCAGGACTTGTAGCTGAAAGGAAAATTTAAAACTGTAAAATGAATCACACTTAGGTAGAAAAGGAATCTCTGGCAGCACTGCTTGAGACAGGGGCTGGAACACAAGAGCTTCATTTTCACTGTGAAAAAAGCCCTTTGGTGGCTGAGTGCGTTTGTGAGTCAGGGTTGTTTCAGCCCTGCTGAAATCAGAGTCAGTGGTTCCTGACTCGTGCAATATGAACTGAGGCCGTGATGCTGCACTGTTTTCATTGTGATTTTCTGCTGCTTGTAAAGCACGCCTTTCATTCTGGACCATGAAAATTAGCAGCAGAAGTGCTCCTGATGAAATGAACCAAAACTCGTCGCTGGCTGTTCTGTTCTTTCGGCCATTTAGAGCACCATGTTCTTTTATTCATTTTCTTTGAGAGCATTGTGTGTGGCTGATGTGGATTTCTGACTTTTCAGCAGCCTCCTGCATTGCCATACACACAGACAAGAGCGTGAGAAGTGCCCATGCTTCAGATCTCATACCTCGTCTGAAGAGCAGTTTCAGTCAAAACATAATTACACAGAAATGACAAGCAATTATTCCACAGAACAGCTCCTTGGTAAACTTTGAAGAGCATCTCCTCATCTTGCCTAGCAGGCTGGATGGGTGCTTTTTTGCCTCTGCTGTTATCAAAAAAGAACCACTTCAGTGCATGTGCCTTCCCCTCTACCCTGCCCATCTTCATCAGAGCTGCCAGTGGTGTTCCAGCTGCAGAATATTCATAGGTGCACAGCAGACAGATGGTTCTTGAATGGTCCAGGTCAGTCTGGCAAAAGAGCTGTCTTTCTTCATGATGCTGTGCATTAAATATTGTTTATATGCATGGATATAATGATATAATATGCATGTGAGAGGATGGAGGCGTGGATATGGGTCAGGCCTCCCCACCACTGACTTATCAAATGAAATGTTAGAATTTGCTCAAGGCTGTAGGCAAAGCTAATCTGTTGTCCCAAATTCCATGATAAATTCACGCAGTGGTCTTTACTGAAGTACAGAAAGGCTGCTCAGCTGTCTCTGCAAGATGCCAGTGAAAATGCTGTGCCAGAATGCAGAAAACCAAGTTTCTTGGGTTTTTTTAACATTACAGAGTTGAAATGATAATGCAGCTGGATCATTAACTTCAACAATGTCAGCATGTTCTCACCATGGCATTTACATTAATTAGTCTACATATTATTTAACAGCACACTTCTCTTAGATGAATTCACTAATGTACTTTTTGGCTCCCACTATGTGGAGTGCCTCTGCTTCAAAAGTAAGCTATTAAATGCTAGAAAAGGTAGGAAGATTTGTGGAAACACACACCAGTGTGTTCACATTTGAAGAGAATCACATAAAGACACTGAATGATAACTTTCCTGAAGGAATCTCTTGCTGCTTACTATGCAAAAGTCTTTGTTTCTACCTCATGTGCAGGCAGGAAAGAAAACAAAAACCAGAATATCAAATCCAGAGGAGGAGCAAATGTTTATGGACCTGAAAAATGAGATGAATGAGTGGTTCCAGCAGATTGTTTCAGCATAAATTAAGACACTGTTCATAGTCCAGAAAAGGAACATGAAAATGTGATGAGAAGCTTCTACCCACAGATCCATACACAGCTGCTCCCTGTGAAAGGAGGACTCAGCTTGAACTGCAACCTACTCGGATTAAAGTGCAGTATCTGTGGGGGTTATATTTTAAATCTCTTTTCATAAATGTCAGAATTGAGAGGAGCCTCTCAACTTGGTCAGGAGTTCAAATGTGATATATGATACTTCTTTAGTTTTGCCTTATCTCTGTGCTGTTTTCTGCTGCTGAACTTGGCCTGGCATGTTAATCAATCAATTAACATGTAATCAGTCAGGAAACCAAATAATTTGAGGGCTTTCCAAGAAGTATTTTGGTTCTGAGTTTTGAGGTTCCCTTTTCTTCCTCCCCTCCCCCTGACTTTTTTTGGAAGGGAGCAAAGAACTTTTATGTTGTACATTATGTGGTGTAAATTGAATGGTAAAAATGGAGAAATACATTATAAATGTAGGCAAGTCCAAGGCAAAGAAATCCGAGTGCCTCCATATCAGGCTTGCTCAATTACTTCTTAAAGAAGTAATTGGGTTTTGGTTGAGGGATGTTTTTGTCTGTCAGACCTCTGGGCGGGTAAGTGGCATTGGCATGGGGAGGTGTTTGACCAAACGTAGGATGGAATGTAAAGGTGACATCTTTACATCATCAGAGTTGTCTTTTAAATATAAATCTAAAGGTTTACTCTAATAACCTTTTAAAATAACGTTCACCTGCCTATAATGGCTGAGAGAGTGAAAGCCACCCTTGAACGTGAGAGCCCAGATTTAATGTGTGTTACTGACAATGAGCTCAGGCAGATTTGACTGAATTCCACTCAGAGCAGAATGAATGTGACCCTCTGGACACACTGGAGAGGTAACTCCCTGTTCCCCAGCATCTGCACTCTGTAAACTGGAATTTGCTTTAGTTCACCTGGAGAATACTGGTTTGCAGTTATTGCCCAAGTGTGACACTCAGCATTACCTCACTGGAGTACAGGTAGGAAACTGCTTTCTGTAATTATTATCATGTTATTGACAAATTTGAGAAATATTTTGAATCATTCATGCCACTCTCAGTACTGAATATTGTTCAATATTTTAATACTCCTCAAGACTTCAGCTTTCAGCTTCCATTAGTAAAATGTTCTGTAATGTACACCCTTGTGTGGTTTTGTAATTTTGTTCTCCTTGGCAAGGAAAATGCAAACACTGACAGCAGAATATTCTGTAGTATGTGAAGTGAGAACAGATGAGATTTTCATGCAGCCTTAGCTCCTGATTTTTTTGGTAAGTGACAGTGAAAGAGATGATCCAGAAATACATTTGCACATTAGTTAAAGGTCTGACTTATGTAGATATATTTATATACAGCCAGCCCCACCTCGTCTGGGAGCTGATGGAAGCTCTGCAAGCTGCCCTCTCCAAAATTTTCCCACTTCCTCAGCGTGCAGTGAGATCCATGCTTGGCGCTGTGCGTGCTTGCACTAATTGCTTTTCTTAGCTCCGGTTCGCCTGCACAAGCACAACTGCAGGCAGATTGCTGGTAAGATGAGGGTGTTTATGCAGCTGTGGCTGTGTGGGGTGTGACACAGGGTGGGAGCTGGGTGCCTGTTGTGGTTTCTGCCGGGATGCCCAGAACTGCTGGGGCAGGGGTTTGTTTGTCGCTGCCGCTCGTCTCGGAGCCCTCGGTGTGGTGTCAAACAAAACAGAGCTGAAGCTGCAGGGGCTGGCAGGGCCCACAGCAGCTCCCACAGGGCAGGAACGAGGTGGGCCTGCCATGAGCTTCCCGGTGCTCCAGGGAAGCTTCCCGGTGCTCCAGCACCTTCCCCAGGCCGGCTGAGTGCAGCACAGGAGTGAGAGGAGCCTGGGAGAGAGAAGGGCTGAGCTGCAGAGCATCTGCCAGGGAAATGGCTGAGGGAGCTCTAGGACAGAGAGCTTCTCACACCAAACCAATATTTGAGGCACAATACACACACACACACACACACACACACAAAGATTTATTTCTTTTTAGGTATTTTTTTTCCCCCTTTCTCTTCCTTAGGCTGTGTTTTTCATGCTTCAGATCTCGAGATGCACAGCACGGAATGTGGTGTGTGGGAGGCAGAGGCTCTGTGATTGAGCTGCTGTTTTAAGTTAAGTTATATATTGCCCATAAATGGTTGCTTTCTGGGGCTTATCATCTTCATTAAGAATCACTTTGAGCTGAGCATTTCTATTAATCAGCTTGAAGCTGGCTGTTTATGCCTCTAAAAAAATTTTCACTCTACAGTTTCTGAGTTTTTAAGCTTTTATTGAACCCTTTCAAAAGGAAAATTCCTCTCAAATCTTTTTAAAAGAGGAAACCACAAACAACATCTTTGACAGAATTCCTCTTTATTTTGAAGAATTCTGAATCAAAATCATGGATGGTACTGTGGAAATCAACAACTTTTTAAAATTACCCAAATCCAGATTTAGCCGAGATTGCCATAAAACCACTCATTATATAATGATGGCCATGAAACAGCAATTACACTATTTTATTCTGAGTTTTAATTATGTAATTGCAAGGAGTATGTTGATTGAATTCTTAGAATGTTTAATGGTGTTAAAGATAATATTATGACATTTTAGCCCATGTTCTTCAGAAGTGCTTCTAAATGATACCAGAATTCACGTGCTCCACTCACCCTTCCTTGTACGTTTTATTTTTCAGTAAAGTGGGAGGTTTTTTAAACGAAAACATAATGCAGTTCTCTTTATGGCCCTGAGTGACAGAGCAGTGTGGCATTTCTGTCATCACACACTGCCCAGCCACTCCCTTCTCCAGACATTTTAACCCTTTAGTTGAGATCCTGGTTCATCTAATCCAGTCCAGTTGTTCTCAATTAGATTTCAGCAGACTGTGCAAGACCCCTTGAAGGATCCCGTGGATGCTGTCTGTTTCTGGTCCTGGCCCTACAGGAAATAAGGTTTTCACCCCCAGTAAATTTGTTTAAATAAACAAACAAATAAATAGACAAATCCATTTGCTTTTTGTCAAAAAATAAATTAGGTCACCTGAAATTACTTTTAGTCCTACACCATGAATATCCATCGATTGAAAACACATTCATCAGAGAATGTGTAACTAAACACTAGCCCAGAATTCAATTTTTAAGATCAATGTATAGCTCTTGGCATCATCGGGGCAAGTTTCATGCATAATATAATTACTGCATCTTATAAATCAAATGATATTAATGAGCTGATCTCTTTGGGACAGGAGCTGTCACTTGCTATATTATTGAACAATGCTTTTCATGCTGGGGTTGTAACTTGATTGAAATTGAGATCTGACTGTAAAATTTTAATCAGGAAAGCTTGGTATCTTTTCTTCCCTCACAATTTACACAATTGCTCAATACATTTTTCTCTATCGTTTCAGCCTTTTTCATTTGACAAATATTGATGGGTTTTCCGGAGCTTTAATGGAAGTAAAATTGTCATGAAAAAACCCCCAATAATTGCATGTCTTTCTGTAACAGTTACAAGCCAGAATACTTTGTTCCAGAATAAGAACTCAAATTAATATAGTCTAAGCTACTTCTCAGTCTTTTCAAAGTCTTCTACTCTGAGTCACAGCTTCTCTGAATTGCAGTAATGAGCAGTACCTTTACAGAAGTACGTGGCTATTGCCTGTCCTCATAGGAAGATTTAGCTTGCAGCTGTTTATCAATATCAGCAGACATTGCAGACAGGTATCAGCAGGAAAGCTCACAGGGCCAATATCAACAGCCCTTAGCTGTTTTAACTTGCAGTACCTAACTCCAAAGTATTCTTGATGCTGTAATTCTTACTCAGGCAAAAATTTAAACAATAAGCAGGTGAATTTTTCTTTATTTTGTCCTGGTATTCGATGATGAAATCCAAAATCTGTGGTGGTGATATCATACCAGCCCAGTATAAGCAATACCAGCACTGTATAAAAAAGTATCAAATATTTTTGATCCAGCACCAGTTTTTTCTTTGGAATGAGAAGGCATAGATAATCTAGATGGAGAGGAAGAAGAAAAAGCAAGGCCAAGGCAGACAAGCTCACAGTGAACATCTGAGGTGATCTGTCTGTCTCTGAGTTAATTACATAATTACATCTCTGTCACTTCAGTCAGTGCCAACGCAAGCAGGGGTCAAAGCAGCTGAAAGTGGAGGAAGGCAGCAGCCCCAGCACCACCTCTGGCATCCCCCCTGACCTTGTGGGAGCTCAAACTCTCAGGTTCACTTCAGGAAGTTTCCTCAGAGTAAAAACTTCCCCGAGCCAAGGAGTGAGAGCAGGGCACTCCCAGGGGCTGCCTGACCCTGCTGTCCCTGCCTGGTGGCAGAATGCTCACAGCTGGTGGGTTCATCCAGAGCTGAGCTGCCTCTCACATCCTGCTGGTCCTGCTGCTGTGCATCAGGATGAATTTTGGAGGCTTTTGTTTCACCCTTTTGACAGCATGTTTGCAGAGACATTGCATTATTCATTCTCTGGGTATGACACCTCTCGTGCTTGGAATATCTGTAATTAGATAGCTCTGGGCACACCAAGCTGGAAAATGCAGTTTTTACATGGAGATTTTCAGCAGTTTATTGTAATGTAGCCACTTTATGGAAGAATAGGCTACTTTTATTCAAGAGAATGTTCCATGCCCATGAAATGTTGACCTTATCCTGGAAGATAGTGCTGTTATCTTGCATCATAGGTGAGCAGGAATATCTATAGCAGATAGACTTATCCACAAAACTGGAGTTTTCCTCAAAGATGTGGCATGGAAGAAGCTACTCAGACAGTCCAGCTGGTTGCTGTAATCCTGAGTGTACAGACCTGCCTGGTTCCACTGGGAGCATCTTTCCACAGCATCACTGCTCATCCTAAATTCTCCAGCTGCAGGGTGACCAGTGACACCTACCAGTGCTGGGGAAAGCCCTCAGGGAATCAGTGCAATAAATCAGTGACATAACAGAGGTGACAAACGTGTTACAAAGTAAACAGTGACATCTTGTTCTTCCAGTTCTGCTGACTAACAAGGAGACTATTTCCTCATATTCCAGATTTTCTCTTACCTCTTGTTTGTATGTATGAGTTTCTTTTCTGCTGGTGGATTTGTGTACTTTTGGCCATGTTGGAATGACAAGACAGTGACATCTGGTGACCAGTTCTGTGTATTAATTTTATTTTTTGATAATTTGCTGTGAAGCAGTTACCCCAAATTCTGGTAATTACTGTAAAAAATCCATTAATAAAGACATAACCTCAGCAAGACCCATAAAATCCATATTAATGCCACAATTTTTAAAATATTAAGTGATTTCTTATCCTCATAGCCAACTGTCTGCCCATTGCCACCAAGCTGCTTCCAGTCAGGTCCTCCACTGTCCCCAGTGTCACCTACATCTGCTGGCTGTTTGGCCTGAGCTGGTGACTGACCACACACATTGAGGGCTGTGTGTTGTTTTCAGATGTGGAGGGAGCAGTCATTGAAACAGAGCTGGAGTCTCTATGTACTTCTTCAGAAAACCCCAAAGCAAAACCCCCCAACTCCTCAGCCTGATTTGCTGCCACGGCTTTGGTGTGTTTTCCCTAAGTGGGTGCCAGCAGGGCTCCTGCTAACAGCCCGATGTCTCAGCTTGCTGCACCTCCTGGGCCCATTAATTTCATAAACAGAAACATCAGTGCTCCTCCTCCTCCGGGCTGGGAAGGGGGTGTTTGTACTCAGTCTTTATCAGCGAGTGGCTGCTGAAGCTTTATCTCTGCTCCATCACACTGCTGGATCACATCATCACTCCAGCTCTTTAATGTTCCTGGGGTTGTTCTGATGATATTGGAGAATTGATTGAATTTATCCAGAGATGCATGAATAAGAAAGAAATCAAGAGCAATAAAGTACAGAGCTGCCTCTTTAATCAAATGGGTTTCCTGCATTGTCCTGTAAAGAGCTGAGGATAAATGGCACTGCTTTGGGCTATTATTCTCCTTGGCACTGCTGCCAGCACTCCCTTAGGATAAACAAGCTGTAGCTCTGGGAGACAATTTGATCCAACACTTCATTATCCCCTCCTGCCATTGCCCTGGCTCCTCCCCTGGGCTGGGGTCCCACTGGGGTCCCACTGCCCGGGAAATGCTCCATCCCCTTCCCCTCCTGCTCTCTCGGGACAGATGTGGCCCCATGGCCACGCTGAGCTGGGGTCAGGGTGGGGACTTCTGGGGTTAAACCCTGCAAATCCTGCCCTGAAGGGGAACTTGGGCAGAGTCCTCCACAGCCAGGCTGGCAGCACAGATCACAGCCTTTTCCTCTGTGTGGTGGCTGCCTTCCTCTGTCGTTTCATCATATTGCCTGGAAATAAATTTAAATCATCAGCAATTTCTAATCTGTGCTATTGGTACCTCCACTGAGGTGAATACAATGCTACAAAATTTGTAAGTCTAATTTCTTTACATGTTGATTCTTTCTATATTCCCAGCTCCTGCAAGATTTGGTAGATATGCAAATTATTTTTGATCCATTTTTGGGAGTAAGTTTTAATTATTAATACTTTTAAAAACCCAATTAGAATAATTTTTGGAGTTGTTAGATGTTTTAAGTTGGTGTCATTTTCCTGTCTGTACTGCTGGGTATAAATAAAAACAGTGATTGCAGTCCCCTGACTTAATGGGAGTAACCTGGCAAGTAATATCATTCCAAAGCTTTTTTTCAATCTTTCTTTTTTTGCCATCATCTGAGCAAAGATGGATTTTTCCATAGTATCATTATGAAACATTCATAAACAATAATGTTTTCCTGATTGTAAGTGGTATGTTTTAAATTACATTTAAAGCATCTGAAAGTAATTTATCCCAGAGCTACACGGTGTCACTTGAGAAAAGAAAATCAAATTCGCTTTTGAATTTGCTGTGGCTTCAGTAGTGCTTGCAATGGCAGCTCAAGCTGCTGCTCAGCAAAACAGTCCCTGGGCACCTTGAGGTAGGATGTGTCTCTTTGTGTGTGACTTCCCAGCTTCAAGAGTCCTTTAAACACTCACTGCCTCATTCAGGTGTCTCTGATTCCCCTGACCTTGTGAGTATTTTAATGTTGTACTTTCCTAAAATTACTATTGCAGCTGCAATTGAACATTTTAATTTGTTTGGAGTGGGTAATGCTATAAAGCCAAATTAGAAAAAACTACAATGTCTGTTCATACAAATTAATTATTCCTAATGATTTCCTGCCCAAATATATATTCCTTTCTGTGAATGAAATGGAAAGATGATTCTTTACTCTGGGAAAATGTCCATATGTTTATGCAGACCTTAATCTACAATCTCATTATAGTTCTGAATTATACTAAAATGTATTTCTATTATAATTTTGAGGATTTTTTTTCTTCTTGGCTCTTTTCCTCTCCCTGCTGCCTGCAGGTGGTTTGAAGATGCAGCTGGTTCACTGTTCTCCTCGAGGTTGCTTTGATACTGTAGGAAATGATCTGTTTTTTCTTGTGGCCATGAGGAACCTGTTGGCTGTCCTCAGTGGAACAGTTTCTACCCTTAAATCTCCACTGTGCATGCATTTGTACCCACAGCTCCAGGTAGATGTTGCTTTTCAGCTCATGGAGGGCTGCAGGTCCTGGGCAGGTCGGGAGCTCGAGTACAGAATATTTCCTCTGCATCAGGACACAAAATATTGTGAGTATGGGTCTGTTAAAATATAGATCCTATCATTTATGTAGTGATGTTTTTCTGGTGATGTAAGGTGTTCCCACATTCTGATAATCACTGAAATTGTCAGCCCACACCACTTCTTCAGGGTTCATTTGTTAAAGGAATTTTTGGTTTGTTTGTTGGGGGGTTTTTTGTTGGTTTGGGAGTTTTTTGGTTGGGTTGGTTTGATTTTGCCCTGGTTGGATTGGTTTGGTTTTGCCCTTTTTTTGTTGTTGTTTGTTTTCATGCTGGGGGTTTTATGCTTTTATTCTTTTTATCTAGCGAATATTCTTTGTATTACATTTATTACATTGAAAACCCCAACCTTCTGGGATGGATAGTCTTTTGTTAGATCTCATGTTATATAAATGTGACATCAAATCGCTAAATATGAAATATCCCAGGAAATAAAGGCCTGAAAAGGCAGAAGAGTTACAGTAATGAACTTTGTGTGTTTCAGCAGTGCAGAGACCCTGGGAGCAGAGTTTGTGCTTCCCCACACAGAGGGATCTCAAGGATGGGCTCCCCTGTGGAGCTCAGCCTCACACGCCCCAGGGAACGCAAGGGGGGACTCAGCAAAACCCCAGAAAGGGTCACAGATGTGAAACACCAGCAAGGGGGAATCCTTGTCCTTGTGGGGGAGGTGAGGGATGTGCTGCAGGGGTGACTGGTGCAGAACAACGGGGTCTGCTCTGGTCTCACACTGGGAAAGGTGCTGATCTCATGCACCAGGAGGAGTCTGGAAAATGTGCTGTGATTGCAGAATGAAGCCTCTGCAAAGTGTTTGCTTGTCACAGATAGAATCATCCCTAGTGACAGAGCAATCTTCTTTAACCTGGTTTAACCCTTCTGTCATCTGACAGCCTCATTCCACGCTTGTTCTCTAACACAGAGAGCTGGTGATGTGTTACCAGGGGTAGGATTTGCTCTTCAGAAGTTAGCAGAAATCTGATCGTGTGAAAAAATAAGCCTTTAGGTGTTTCCCAGTCCACTGTATTTTTGTCTCTCAGTTCTCAGCTGTAGCAGGGGATGGGGTAAATACTGAAATCAGTAGAGACTGTCAGAAGGAAAATGCCCAAGCAAAGATGCCAATGAATGGTGAAACCCAGTAGAAACATCTACTTGTTTGTAAAGAAAGGCAGTACATTTTAATGATGTTATGGGAATGATCACAAATCATTTGGAGAAGGTTTGTGTATGATTTGCAAAGAAAAAAAAGAAAACTTTTGTTGATGCCTTAGTTCAGCAAACCAATTACAGAGTGACTTAACAGTGGGGTCACTGTAGGTTTGTGTTCAATCCTTAATGCCTGAACCTTTTCCATTTTTAAACTAAACCTCACCTCTGTATTGAATGGTACTTTGAACCTGGACTAGAGGGCAGAGAGGCTGCCTGGTCTGAGCTCAGGGTCTGAATTCCACCAGAATTCCACAGCAGCCTGCCCAGTCTCTCAAGAGGCAAAATTAATCATTCGGGTCCAGACAGTGACTTGTGACTTCCCCCTTACCTGGAGACAGGTTCTTTTCCTTCAAGGGACTGGGGACAAACCTTGCCTGAGGCACGTTGCTGTTTTTCGTGGTGCACAACAGGACCTACTGAAATGAATGGGAGCAGAGAGGAAATGTTGGCTTGTGTGTCATTGCCACAGAGCTGCTCAGCAGCACGTGGCCAAGGGCAAGACCTTCCTGCTGACCATGGCAACACTTCAGGGAACACAGTCCTGTGTTTGCTTAAGGACTCTGCTGAAAATGAGACTAATCCAAGTCGGGATCCAGGCTGACTCAGGATGCATTATCTCCATACTCCTAGCTCCAAATGGTGCAGAAATATCAGTGGTGGATACCTCTGCCCCTCCCACTCAATAGATTGTAAGACATCTTTTCTTCCCATTCTTGCTGTGATAAGGAAAGAAGTTACTCAGGACACTCACAGAGTTGAAGGATTTGTCATAAGGTCCTTTATCTGTTCGTTGTACGGTCTCAGAGTCCTGGGCAAAGAGGTAGACACAAAACATTTTATTTCCTTTGAAATCACCTACCTGATCTCCAGCCTGGCAGAAGTGGGATGAGTCTTGGAGAAAGAATGTGCTGACAGTGTCAGCCCAAGGCAAATTCTCTTAGGTATTTCTCAGGACCCAGAACTCTGCCAGAAGCAGTCCAGTCTTGAACCACACGCTCTCTCCTTTTCTACAAACTTACTGTATATCAGCCTTTGTAATTTCACAATGAAGCTTTCCATGTCTGTAATTACATAACCCGAACTCTAAACACTTACAGTCATACTGGTGACTCTCTCCTTCCTCCTCAGCTCTGTGCACCCAGGCTTATTGCTCATTAATGTCCTATTTCTTACAGCATTGCTGTTTGCCCCAAAGGGCTGAAAACGAGTACTGCAAATGGGAAGAGCTGTAGTTCTGTGGGGCTGGCACTGGCCCAAAAGGCTGTCAGAGGAAGCAGAGCCTGGCTGCAGCTGTGCAGGACCTGCTGCCTGGGCACTGCACACGCTGCAGCCTTTCCTGCTCTGTCCCTCGCTGCTCCCTGGGGAGAGCCTGTTATCCCAGGTCTTCTTCAAAAGTGCATGTTATTGCCAGCCAAATGGATGACCTGGAAATGTTAAATAAGAACTAACTCAAAACCAGCAGACTGCAAAAATTTTGGGCTTTAAAAAAAAAAAAAGGGGGCATGAGCTAAATTTGGAAAGCAGAGAAAAATCAATTAATAGAAATGTATTTGAAGGACCATGCAAAATGAGGCATAAAAACTTATATAATAGGTTCTGTTCTGGCAAGAAATATAAAACAAAATATGGAAAGAGTGATGGAAGTGGATAATAATTGTTTGAATGCTTTAAACAGGTTAGAGTTTGTAATATTTTCCACTTAAAGTGAATGCAGACCTCATGTGTTGTTATTCAAAGGCTTGGAAGTCTTTTTCCCTTAACCAGGAAAGGCAGTAATGGATGTAGGTCAGCGTGCTGGAGAGTTGGTTGAACGACAAAAACGAATGCAGAGGGGCAGGAGGATGGGCTGTTGTTTTCTCTCTCTCTCTCTCTGCAGTGCTGCACAGGTGCTGCTTGGAGATCCCGACAGGAAACATTTTCCCCTCCCCACTTTAATTCCACCCAGGAAGCTCCATTCCTCCAGTGCCACTACCAGTGGGCTCTGTTCTAGCACCAGAAGATATCCTGATTTATGGCATTATAACAGGATCATTTTTCATGTTCGAACCAGCAGTTATCAGCAATTTGGGTGATGTGTTGGGGTCTACAAAAGGCTCTTTGCAGTTAAATAGGTTTTGAAGATAAGTTGAGGCCTTTGCTATTGCAAAAATCATTCTATTAAACTGTTTCATAGCTATTCCATTCCAGCATAAACCCACTTGACTTTACTAAGGAAAATTGTCATCCTCAATGATTTTTAGTCACTGATGTGGCCATAACTTGCCCCTAATGCCAGTCCAGAAAGATAATACTTAGGCATCCTAATTTTTTTCCTGGAGGGATGTTTATGGGCTGGTGGGAGAGAGATGTCCCTGCCTACAGCAGGGGGGTGGAAGTAGATGATCTTCCAACCCAAGCATTTCTGTGATTGAATTGGTGTGGGAAAGGGAGAGATTCACACACTGTGTGTAATACCTAGAGCTAAAGAAAATATGCCATTAGATATGAGATTCCAGGTAAAAACAAGTAATTTTTTTTCCCTATCTATGGTGTTTCACATAATTGCTTTTCTGCTGTTGCTATGGTAATGACAGCACTTCTCTGTCTCGAGATTGTCCTCTTTTCTGTCACTAAAATCTCCTTACATGTGCTCACTTCTACTTTTCGTTTTTTCATCTTGCTTTACAGCCTTATACAAGAAACTTATTTTAAGTCTACCCAGAACTTAGAAATAGATATGTGCTTAAAGGCTTTGCTGGACTTGTACCAGTGCTGTATTTCTCACATCATCAGCCACTACAAAAGTGATGAGAGCTCTCTCTTACTCTTCACAGAGTATTTCATATGCCTCTTAAATTAAGGCAAACATTGTCTCTTGAACTGCTTTAGCAAATTGGCATGAGAAAGGCTGAAACGAAGCCTATTTCAGCAACTGTAAACTTCCCTCATCCTGTGTGATGTTACATCTAGACCTGGCTCAAAGACAGAGGGCTGGGGAGTGGCTGCTGAGCATTATCCATCATTTACAGTGCAGGCCAGGATGGAGTGTGTGACTGGGACACAGGAACTTTTCTCTGCTTGGAAGGCTGTTTATAGAGCCCCACAGCCCAGATGAAAGAGCTCACTGGCAGTGGGCAGACAATTGCAGCAATAACAGAACAGCACACAGTGGAAGCGTTGACATTTCTCAGGCATAATGGACACTTCATTTTCATCTTTTAGAAAATCAGAACTATTGACTTTGTGGGGGAAAAATATGTAAATATTTTTCATATTTGTAATGTGATATTTAATATTTTTTATTGTAATGCAATATGTAATATTTTTTGTGGGGAAAAAATATGTAAAAAAAATGTAGTGCAAACTTTTAAGGTGGAGAAGTTTTATTACAAAAATGGTTTGTAGCTGATTATCTGGATTACTCCTGCTTGGAATGGGTTCCTCCAGAACAGTGGCATGCAGTAGCATAACAAGAGTAACCTGGGGGTGTCATTTGTAGCAAAAGAAATAAAAATGGTGCAAATGCTACATGAGGGAGAAAATGAACCCGGTGCTCCTGGATAAGAGAACCCATTCTGGTTGTTTCTCTCCACTTAAGTTGTGATCTTGGGAACCAGTTTGGTCTGGCTCTCATTCACTCTTTTGTACAACAGGAGTGACATCCTGGTTAAATTGTGTCTTTGTGGCTCCTGCTCTGAAGGTGATCTCCAGGATCCTCCAGTCTCTCAGCAGAGCAGCTGCAATTTTTTCCACAGACAAAGATAACTTTGAATTAGAACTCTGAGCCTTTCAGGATCAAAGTACCCAAAACTGGACTCCTCTTCTACATGATGTGTAGGAAAAAAAACACAGTGGACAGATGGTGAGATGCTCTTCTTCCCAATATTATCTTTTCTCAGCCTCTTGCCCCAGTTTCTGCAGCAGACTTTTATGTCCTTGGAGAAAACCATGAGCATCAAAACATGAGAAAATGCAAATACTATAATAGAATAGACTAAGCTAGCAAAACAAATAATGCTATTTTCTTCCCAATTTTCAGATAAACATTAATCTTGTCTTATCTCATTCATCTAAAAAATACAGTTTTTCCCATTTCCAGTTGTTCAGTGGTGAGTTCCAGCTTGTCTGGAGTCCAGCTCGTGTGGGCCTGGCAGCTGCACACAGTGTCTGCAGTTTGTCTCCTGCCAGTTCTGGGGCTTTGGTGTTTTCCCAGCTTCTTTCCCGTGAGGCTCACTCAGATTTTTCAGCTTGGGCTGTGCCCAGCTCCCGTGCAGGAGTCCCTGGCCACGGCAGCTGCGCCTGGGGCTCGGGGCTAAAGGCGAGTGCTGGCCGAGCTGAGCCCCAGGGAGTGTCCTCCCCTCTGTGGGACACAGGGTCCCCAAAAAGAGCCAAACATCGTTTGCTTTGGGTTCACACTGCATTAAAAAAATGTCTTTTAAAGGTAGAAAGCTCTTGCAATTCATCCACAATTTGGTGTGAAGGTAGAAACAAGGCTCACACACACCTTGAAGCTTTATAAATGAAAGAGAACCACTGCAGGCTCAATTAACTGCTAAAGCTCCATGTAAAGCTACAGAGAAATGCTGAGGCAATTTTGGCTCTTTTCTACTTTCGTGTTATACATTATAATGGCATTTATGTATATCCTGCCTTTTTGGTTTCACTCCAGGAAGGATTGAACCTCAAATCAAAGCAAATTCAAATTTTGCACTGACAAAGACCAGAAACTGGTTGTATAATCAAGTTTTTAAGAAAGTCACTGAGGAAATTCAGGAGTTGAGAAGGTGATTTTTGGGAAGATGAAAAGATTAAAGTTTTTAATGGTTTACCTGGGATGTCACTCTCTGAATTGACTGTATTTTTAGCATTTTTTGAATTCCTTTTACAGGGGTGATTAGCAAGTCATACAGTTCTTGTAAGCTCTGATTCAAAGTCCACTACGTAAATCCGGCTATTTTTGCATTTACCTAATAATGGAATTTTAACACAGTTCTCAAACTACACTTGAAAGGAACATAGACTTTTATCCAATTTACATGCCAGAAATCAGCAATGAAAACTGACATGAAAAAATAACTTGTGGTTCATCCACATACTTATGTAAAACTGCAGCTTTGCAGTCCACAGCAGAAGGTTTTAATCAGGGCTGCTCTGGTCCACAGCACAGCAGTAACAGGAAAACATTAATTCCCCTGAGCTGTAACAGGACGTCTCGAGATCCTGCTGGGAGCCAGAGATCACTGCCACAGTAGCTGATAGGATCTCTCAGACAGTAAAGGTTTGAATTGATTATAACTTCTGTTTTTCACTGTAAAGAAAAGTAATTAACAGTAATCAATGCTGGTTAAAGACAAAAGATACAAATTTCAATAAGTATAATGTATTACAGGTATAAAGGGGATTTTTTTCTGAATTTGCCATATTTTGAGACCTCTGTAAATCTGCTAAATAGCCTTCTTCTTCCTGAATATTCTGGTCTAATTCAGCTTGTTGTACCCAGTTTTGTGGTATATTTGTTTTTTCAGCAAAAGATGAGCTAACTTTGAGTAAGCTATTTTCAAATTCCAGATATGAAACTCAATTTATAAAGAATTTAATGCTTGAGAACTCATAAAGTCAATACCAAAGTTTGAGCCAGAGTCACAGGCTCTTAATACGTACAAGAATTAAATGAAATGATTTAGTAAAGCCAGAGAGGACAAGAAATAGATGTGTCATTCAAAATGAGAGCAGCACTTAAAGGCCCCCTTTACCTGGAGAGGTTTTTGTCAGATGCTCTTTTTGTTTTGAGTTTATGTGATTAATAGAGGCTGTGTGTGCCTGAGGGGAGCAGGAGCAGTGTGATCCCCAGTTCCACGGGAGACCTAAAGAAGTATTCACCTGGTGAAAGGCCATGGCACATTTGCAAAGAAGTTAATTATTATATTGTGATGGCAAAGATGTTTTCGAAGGCAGCTCTGCCAGGAGCTGTATCTGCCCATCTCCATCCCAAAGCACTCACAGCTTCTATGTAAAAAGCAAAAAATATGTGGGGAAAAGAAGGCTTGTTACCCTGGCTGTGCAAAAGTGGAGTTGTCTACACAAGAGTTTCACTCTTTGCACAGATAAATAGGTGGGAGAGTGGGAAGTGATCTCAGATCCCCTGTGGTGCTAAGATACAGGCCTCCCCTTCTTGTTCAATTTAATTTATAATAAGTATTCATTTTTAACAGTGCTTCACATAAATCATTTAGTAATGATCCATCCTCTTGGAACCAAAGCTATAACAATCTGCTGGATATGAATAATTGGTGCTAAAAGATAGGTAAAAGTGTCTCTTTCTCTATAAAAATGTCTCCCTTTCTGAATCAGTTCAGCATTTTCTTTCTCCTTGAGAGGCATTGATATTTGAGCTGCAAAAGGACAGAAAAAGAGTTTTGTTTTCATTGAAAATTCATTTTTTCGGAGATCAGTAAGAAAAGCCCCATCCCTTCCCTTGCATTGATCATATGAAGAAAAAGATTCTTCCAGAAATTCACAAAACATCTGTACCAAGTTGTCAAATGGCCTGGGGCCATTGCAGTGCCAGGCAGCTCTGGGTTCATTAGTATTACTGGCCTGAATACTTCTAATAATTAGCCAGGTCCCTCTGGTGAGCAGCAGATAGTCTTTATCTACTTTTATCTACTCTAACTCTGAAGCCATGTCTCTACATAAAAGAAAGTTGCATAAAAGAAAGGGAGTTGCTGTTCACAGAAGGTACAATGGGTACTCAGGACATCTGTTTTCTCTAGATGATTAACAAACCTGATGTCTCAGAGAGCTCTGTACTTTCCTTTCTCATCTCTTTGCACAAAAAGTTGATTTTGCTTATCACTGCTTTAATTTAGTGACCCACTGAATCAAATTTATAACTGGAAGGCATGAAAGCATTCAGTGATTACATTTTTTAAATGGAGGCAGTTGGTTTTTCCTTGGGTTGTTTTTTCCTCCCAGATCCCTTGCTACCCAGGAAGCAATACCTTTATTTCCTCTCCTACGTCATTTTAGGAAGGAACATTTTTGTAAAGAGTTAAAAATACTTTGTAGAGAAATTAAATGCAATGAGAAGTGGAGATCAGGAACTCTTTTTTTTTTTAAATTCTCTAAGCACATTTTAAAACTAATCCCCAATAAAGCCAAGGACCCTTAGAGAAACAGCCACAATGTTGTATTTGCTGGGAACACAGGTCTCTGTGGGTGTGTGTTGGAGCTTCCTCTTTTCATACAGCTTTTAAGTCTCATTCCATGGGGCAAAAAGGGGCAGGCCACAGAGGCCTTACATTCATGATGGGTTTAATCCTCCTGAAATCAAGGAGAGTTTTGCTAGGAGCTTCAATTGGGGCTGAGATTTCACCTTTGGTTTTTGGAAAAGATGTTGGCTGCTTCCCAGTTTAATGTGATTTATTCATCTCTTCTTTTTAAGTTTATCCTCTGATTAGCTGAGTGAGACTTGTGTGGCACCTTGCTTGAAAGAGAGAACAAAGTGTGGATTAGAGAAGTTGAAAGAGCCAGACATGCAAGGGTGTTTATTAATGTTCTCTATTATTAAGTTTATTCTTTCATGTGGCATTCCTACAAAAGGTACAAATGTACAAATACCTGACAAGGAGAACAATCAGAAGGACGAATGGGTATGAGATGGATTATTGTGCTGTTAAAAAGAAAAAATAGGTATGAGAGGGATTTAGAAAGAAATATTAAAATCATATGCCATGGAAGTGGAGCTGAAAGGCCTGGGCACAATAGCAATTTCTGTGCTGCTCATTGCTCCAGCCATGCAAGCTCACACTGAGCTTTAACTAAAGGGCAGAAGATTTTTGCTAGAACTGAGTAGCAGGTGCAAAATGCAGACCCAAGGCCCACACATCCATTCCCAAGCAGATGCATCAGGCCATCGACTTTGAGTATCTTGCACAATTTCCTCCATTGATGTCCCACGCTCTGAGACCCAGGCTCATTGTCTGTGTCCTGTCACTGCTCTTTGTCCTTGTGCACACAGTATCAAAACCCGAAATAAAGAAATGCTTTAGTGAATTTCTACAAGAAAATCATTCATGTGCAAACCAGCATTTCTAATTGTCTGTCACCTCGGCAGATGTAATAATTCTCTGTGGGTACATCTGATAGCAAGGGCCTGAATCCTGGCTTTCCTTATTAGCTACTGACAGTAACCTGGTCCCAGAAACCTTCACTGGGCTCGTTTTTAACTGTATTTTACAATATAAGCGGGGAAAAAAGAGCTGTGAAATCGGTAGTGATTGGTGTGATTGCTGTGTTTGCTTTAAAGGTGTGATTAATACCTGGCTGCTCTGTGAATCAGCCCTGGCTGATTGCATGAGCTCTGTGCTACGCTTGTCTGCTGCACTGGAAACAGCAGAGGAGCACCCGGGTTTGGAGTCAGGGATCAGCAGAGGAACACCTGGGGTTGGTGTCAGGGATGGGCAGAGGCGCACCCGGGGTTGGAGTCAGGGATAAGCAGAGGATCACCCGGGGTTGGAGTCAGGGATGGTCACAGGAACACCCGGGGTTGGTGTCAGGGATAAGCAGAGGATCACCCGGGGTTGGAGTTAGGGATGGTCACAGGAACACCTGGGGTTGGTGTCAGGGATGGGCAGAGGCGCACCCGGGGTTGGANTGCTTTGGGCTCGGGCAGAACTGGAGGACTCAATTCTTCCCTCTCTCCAGTTAAGCTCTGGCACTGCCCCATCCAACCACCCCCACTGAGTTCTCCTGACATTTCCTTCTGGCAGCAGATTGTACCACAGGTTTTCTCTCTAAATATAGAACTGAGGAACACACCCATTGGGCACTGCTGTGGGGTCACTGGTTTTTAACGGGTACATCATAAAATCTTTTAGAAAAAGTTTTACCCTGTTCTTTTTTCAGATAGTGCAAATTACCTGTACTTCTTTTTCCTTCTCCCTGCTGCTTAGCAGCCTTGAGCAGTTGATGATGTACCATTTGATATGTACAGACAGATCATGGTGCAGCCACAAGAGCTGGAAGTTCAGATTTCCCTCATGTGATTTTTATGTATATTTCATATAAACCTCTACAGAGCTTCAAATGCAATTTGGCACATTTGCTCTCACGGAATTTCTTGTTCTGCTGTCAACAAGCTGTGTACTACTACTTGGAAATCCACTTCAGATAGCCTTGAATTATGCCTAGTTAGTGACAAAATAGTTAATTTCTTTTCTTCTTCTTCTTTTTTTTTCTTTAGGTTTAATAGCATGCTATCATCTGGCAACTTAATTTTTGCTTTAATGAACAGTACCAACACATTAAAATGATGTGAAAATTATTACATTAACTTTACAGAAAAAAATATCATTAGTACAAAAAGCACATTAAATTCCTCAAGGATACCTCAAGTGCATGGATTTTGACATTGATTAGGCGGCCTTCTGCAGAAATTGTTATTTTAGGATGTTAGCTACCCTTTTTCCCAATTTGCAATAAATTACCACTCTCTGTCGTAGATTGATACATATGTTCTGTACAGATAGGATCTTAATGCATGTAAGAACATCTCAGAGGGTATAGCTAATTAGTTAAAAGACAAATAATCACAGTTTTTGATGATTTCTGCTGGAGGTCCAGGAGGGAATTAACATAACATACCTGTGTTTAAACAGATTTATGTGGAATGGTAACAGCACATGGACAAATGGACAGATGGGGTTTTTTCTTGCACTGATGTCAGGGTTATCTGTTTTTCCACTGACACTTCACCTGCCTGTTGCAGAAGCTCGTGTGCTGTTCTAGATGCTGAACTGGTCTGTATCACTGAAAACCTTCCAGGGGCACCGTGCTGCTCACTTTGCTGCCACCAGCTTTATAGCATGAGCCAGACTTAGCTGCACTGTGGGATTATTTCAGACTACTGCTGCGACACAGAGCAGCTCTAGGTCTGGCATAGCTCAAAATAACGTGAAGCATCCAGCTCTGTGGGTGAAATTCAAGCAGTGAGAGGCTGGAGGATGCAGTGGGTTTGGCTTTCCTTTTCCTGCCCTGCTGGCTCATCCCTGCCTGAGCAGGCTCAGAGCTGCAGAGCGTTCAGCGTCCGAAGGCTCTCACAGACCCTTGCCAAGTGCAGAAGTGTGTCAGCACCCTCTGACTGCCCCCTGACCTTCTGTCTGCCCCCTGACCTTCTGTCTGCCCCCTGACCTTCTGTCTGCCTCACTCGCCTGGGAGCTCCTGCAAACCCAGAGAGACACAAATGTTCACCTTTAGGTACCCAGAGGTTTGCAAATTTGGCCTTAATCCTGTGATCTTTGAATTTCTGCAGTCTCAGAAAGGCAGCTCTGGTCTCTTAATTATCAGCCATTCTCATTATCATGATTAATTTCCCTATGATTGTGTATCTAACTTTCTTCAGTGTAAGAATTGTCCTGGACCTAGAGCCATGGGATAGAAGCCTGTGATACTGGGGGTGTGGGTTTGTTTCTGGGATTGACTGATACACCCCAGCTCCCTGTAGAATGGACACATTAATATTCTCCAACAGCTGCTTCTTTTTACCTTTACATTTTTTCCCTAGTTATCTTATGATTTCTTTAGCCTGCATTTCTCATATGTCCTTTCTAGTTTTTGAAGATGACTTTATCTCTTGTCTCTGGAGGAAACTGACCTACAGTGTAATTCAATATATTGCTTCAAAGCACCCAGAGTGCTGTGACCCTGCATCCCACGCCTTAATCTTCATTTCTAAAAGTGTGTGAAGTGAAGCCTGCATACAGATAGATTTGTCATGGAGACTTGAATTCTATTTTGTTTTTACCTTTCTGCCAGTCCATGTTTTCACACACTGAGTTATTCTTGTTTATTTTCAGAACTTCTTTATCTGAGGGGGGTGGGAAATGAAGAGGTCTGTTTTGAGTCCCCTGTCTGCCATCTAGCACACATTTTTATACCAATAACACCAGTAGATTGCCAGATGTACTTTTAACTCCTCTGCTTTGGAGATAAGACTGATATTAATCCCATCTTTTTCAGCAGCCTCCTGAAGTATTTACCCACCTGGAATCATCATATTTATTTATTTTTGGATTCCAAATCCTTTTATTTTTAATATCCCTTCGATATGCTTTTCATTTCACCTTGCTTGGATGACTCATTACTAGTCTCAGGTAGCGAATGCATTTCCTGTGCCAGCCACTGAATAACAACTTTAGATGGATTCTTTTCCATGGATGATTTTTATGATTATTATTTTTAATCTTAGATATGTCTCCTTTCATGATATGCTGCTGGGCACTAGCAATAGATCTGACTGTAGTTTGCACTGGAACTCTTTTCTGACCATTTAAAGGAGCATTAAAGTGGGAGTAAATTATTTGTCGCTTTTTCCTGATCCTCTTAAACTGCCAACACAGTGAGAAAGGGATTTTGTATAAAAGACAGCTATATTCTAAAGGTTTCTAAAGAAACAATAAAGAGTTCAGCCCCCAATGGATAAAGGTGAGAAATTTGGCTGTATATTCTTAAATAAAGTTTTGTATGCCAGAAGACCGAATTTAGGAGGGAATTGTTTGAGTGATTCTCCCAAGATCAATGTAGGAGAGGCCGGTTCCTACCCATTGCAGATCCTTAACCCAGGCATTTTGCTGGTTTTGTCACACAAATAGCAGAGCTTAAAATGCCAAGGTAGCCAGGCTTATAATGAATTAAACTGGACTTCAGAAGTTTAAGGTATGGACAAAAGGCTGAAAATAATAGAAGACAGTAATTAAACTGATTAAACAATGGTCAAAACCAAATTAAATGCTTATAAAGTTGAATCAAATATGAAAATGTGAGAAATGAAGCCTCAGGAAACTTTCCATCCATTTCTCTCTGCTGGAACATAGAAAATGCAGTTTCCTGGCTGTTTGTAATGTAAATACATTTTAGGAATACTCCTGGGAGCCCACCAGATTAAAGTGGGCTGCTAATAATTTTGAAACCAAAATGAAATGTTCTTCAGAACAAGGGAAGATTGCAAGTAAGTCTTAGAATTTTCTTTCCCTAAGGCCAGAGCTAGAGGATAGTTGAAATTATATTTGAAATGGGTTTTGTTTTTTTCTTTATAATGCATACCAATTACTCCTACAGTAAGTAGATCTGGTTTCCTCAGCCTGTTTTCAGAAGACATTACTCAGATTATAGATAAAGGCACAATTCTGTGTCCAGACATGCATTAGCAAAGAAACAATTCCTTGCACTGCAGGCCCTGCATCCATATGGCTCAGAGTGCCAGATGTGGACATCTGTCTTGGAGATGTCCAGCTGCAAAAACCTCCCATTCAAAAACATCTTCAGGTGTCCTCAGGATTTCCACCTTCATTTTCATGAGCAATGTTTCTCACCAAGGAACTCAGAAATTATTTACCACCTGCTGTGTTCAGAGACTGAGGCTTACAGACTTACCATCCTGTAGATTAAAAACAACCATTCTTTTTCTGCCAGTGGAGTCAGGAGAATGGCAATGGATTTGGATGGAAACAAGTGAGGAAAAGAAAAGGAAGACCAGTTACAGAGATAGTGCAGAGAATGGATCTCCACAATTTAACTTAAAAAACAGCAGACAAACCTGATGTTAAAATGCAAATGGCACATGACCTTTATCACTCCTCCTAAATCTGCTCTCGAACCAGCTGCTAGACCTTGAAGCTCTCGTTGATGAAGGGAGTTGGGATTTATGACTCCTAAAGAACCAACTTCCTTTTGTCTTTCAGTTAGTACATGACAGGAACAAAAACCAGTGTGGAAATAAATAACAGTTTGCTTTCTGGTTTTAATTAAGTTTGGCAAAATAAGGTCAGAAGAGGAGTATTTGATGTTGCCTTGGGGATTTTTCGGAGTTTTTCAGTCAAACTAAGGCTAAAAATGTAAAGAAAAATATGAGATACATTTGGATCATCGTTGTCATGACTATAATTGCTTTAGAATTAGCCTCGTACTCTATGAAAGAAATGTGAAAAATCTCTGTTGACATGTTTAGAAAATGGATTGACCCAGTGTTTACCCAGTAAAATAATTTGATGTAATCGTGATCCACAGCTGGTTTTTAGCATTTGCAGAAGCCAAGAGTTGAAGAGGAAAAAAAGAACAAGTAAATGTTGGACATGTTGGAAGTGTTGCCATGCACAAGGATCTTAAATATTTGCATCAAATAATTGCTCTTGCAATTTGCTCTCCAGATTAGTGGAGCTATTGTGCATTGGGTACGTGGTTTATTTGTTCTTCTAAACTGTGCTAGTCTGGGGGCTTTCTGTCCTGTGTGACACAGACATCTTAGGGCCATGCACTGCTCATCCTGCCAGGATCCTGCAGGGAGCAGGCTCAGAGGTGTGAGAGTTTGTGTAGAAAGCTCATAAGGAGAAATCCAGAGAAACCTTAGCTGAGGAATACAGAGCCTCAGCCAGTTCTGTGCTTCATCCAGTTTCCATTCTTTTCCCACATCCTCTTTATCCTGCTCAGCATCTTAGCAGCAGTCAAATGATCTCAGGCACTGGAGGTTTTCAGCCTAACCCAGCAAGGCATCAGCCTCAGTGCAAATTAACCATGTCCAAAATGACTGTGCCCATTCCAGGTGAGCCAAAATGTGCCAAAAGCTGAGCATTAGTTTAAATGCTTCATAAATTCAGAATCACAATCAGTGATTACAGAATGCTTCGGAGGCCAAGAAGTTGAAAATCACTTCTAAAAGATAAATTAAAATAATTTATGATCATTATATTGGTGATAAAACAATGACATATGCAATTCTTTATTATTCAGTCCTTATGCATTTTATTAAGATTAACTCTGCCAAGTTTATTTCCAGCAAAACCTGACTTTTCCACCTTAGGAAACTCAGTCCCTGCAGAAGGGTGAGCAGCTGCCTCTTCTGTGCCCCAGGCAGTGGAGCTGCAGCTGCCCCAGTGACACAGAGAGAGCTCAGTCTGACACAGGGCAAGCAGAGATGGAGCACAGAGAGCAAAGGCCCCTTCCCCGTGTGCCTCCTTGCACTCTGCTTTGGGGATGGAAAAGGGCTCAAGCAGAGCTGGCTTTGAGCTGCAGTGTCAAAACACGAGGCTGCACAGCACCACAGTGTCTGCAAGCCCTTCCCTCTGCAGGAGAGCTGAGTCCAGGCACAGGCCTGACCTCTCTGTGCTCAGTCAGGGACATTATTTTGCCATTTTTTAAATACACTGAATTGCAGAACTACTGTTTGATAACCCTTCCTCTTTTAAAGAAAAGCCATTGATACAGATTGGCATCACAGGTTGATCAGGTACCACTTCTGGTTACTCTGGCCTTGCTGCCAAGTGTCAGGATGGGAGAGAGTCACTGGCTTTAAACCTCAGCAAAGAAATTTTTTCTTCTCCTCTCTTTTAAATCTGCACTGCTATAATTATGAAAAGCAACTCATTTTTACCATCACCTACGGGCAGAAGCTGTAAGCTGCCATTTCTTTTCCTGTACAGCTGCCTGGCTCAGTAAATGCATCTTTGGGGACCCATTTGCTTTAGTTACCAAGAGATGATTTGCAGCAGTGAGTGGTGGTTTGTGCTTTGTAATGGGCTTTCTCAGCCCTCACTTTCTAACACAATTATGAGCCCTTCTGCTGTTAAGGGAAGAGCACAGATTCAAAGCTGTGCAGGAGACCTGAAGGTTAAGACTGAGTAGGCAGGAGGAACATCATCTGGCATTCCCCACAGCATCGTGCAGCAGGATAATGCCAGACTTTCAGCCAAGGTCCAGCAACGTTTCCATTTCTGAGGCCTAACAACTGTCTCAGGGAATTCTGGTAGAGTTCTGTTTCATACTCTACGAGCTCATGAGAGAGATTAAAGTGCACCTTATTAATATTTGTAGTTATTAAAATAGTAGAACAAGAAAGCCAAAGGGGTCTGCATTTAGATTATTTCAACGTATTTAATGTGTGGATGCATTATTTCAAAAATCAGATCAACAGGAACCCAGGAGATGGGGAATTTTGGTTTCAGTAGAAAAAGAAAGAGATGCTAGACCCTTCATGAGCAGGGGAGCTTTCTCCCTGGGACAAGTGTGCTGGCAGACACGTCCCTGCAGGTGAGTGGAAGTGGGGAAGGGGGAGAGGCTTGGTGCCTCAGAATTAAAGAGTTCTGAGGAACATTTTGGAATACACCAGAAAATCAGGAGAGAATACTGGAATTCACTGTTTCCAGAAACACGCTGTTCTTGTTGCTTTAGAGAACCTGCACAGCTGTGATTTCAGGTTTCTTGGGTTTTTAGTAGCACACACTCAGGCTTTTTACTGTAAGTCCATATCAGGAAGTGTTTCCCCTGGCTGGCCTACAAAGAAATGATGGCATGAATTTGCAGTAACAAACTCATGCCTGTGTTCCAAGCTGAAGGAGAGGTTTTAAAAATACTGAGGAATACGCACAAATTTTTTTTTGTTTAATCTTCAGTGCTGTTCCCTCTAAAATTGTTCAGACCCATGCTGATAAACAAAAGACATCCAGTTCTTTGGGCTCAGCTACCTGTAGGTGTTTTAGCCCATCATTACAGCAGTCTTTCTGCTTTATTGTATAGTGTTCACTCTATTTTTATCTTTCCTCATTACACACCTTTGTTTCATAGATAATGATTATATTAATCAAAGCCCATTTTAATTAATAGCTCCAGCACTTTTATTCTTAACGTTTCAACCTTTTTTTTTTCCCTCAGACCATTTATCAAATATAGCTGTCAAAAATACTTCTTGCCTACAACAAATATTATTTTGAAGTCATACTCCAAATGTGAAAAGGACAATCTGTGTGCTCCCAGCTAGGACTGTTCTGTGGTTGATCAAAAATGAGTGGGTCATTGTGAGGTGATAGTTTTGGGATAGATGATTGATGTGGCTAATTGGAGCCTGTGCTTTGAGGCTAGGTAGACACACCAAAGGCTGACTGGACATGAAAGCTGAATTCCCATCTCGCCCTTACAAATGAGCCATCTCGGCTGGGCTTGGAGCCTGGTGTTTAATCAGCGAGGAGCAGCCTCTGCTGAGGCTCCCGGTGTTGTTCCTATTTGTCATTAAATGGGGGTCATCAGTCTCCATGACTCTCCCTACAACCTTTGTATTAAATTTGCTGTAAAGAAAACAAAAGCACTGATTAGTGAGGCCTGGAGATGTTTGTCAGAGCTACAGGTGCCTTTCCTGACAGGAGACTGAGTGTAAAAACAAATCTCTGTAAAATAAAAAGCTTCCGTTTATCTTGAAAGGTGGGGGAGGATTATGGATAACTGAAGGTGGGAGAATGAAATTGCCAGATCTGAAACATAAACACATTGTCTTTCTGTCCATCAGAAAATCGATTTTGTTTGCTCTTTTTCCTCAGCTGATTTGTCTTGGGGGAAGTTCATATTTTTGAGATAACAAACTTCTTTTTACCTTGTCAAGCAGCTTGTACAAATACAATTTTGCTTCTTTAATCATAATACAATGCTGAGTGTTTAGTGTCATGCTTTTCCTCACTGTACTGGTTTGCAGAGTATTGGGTTTGTTCCCAAATATTTGTCCAAGATTGCAGTAAGGCCCTTCCTTCCTCCATGACACATCCAGCTCTGCATCTTCCCCATCCTGAGCATTTCCCTGGATCCTTCCCCTCTCCTCTGTCAAAATCCTTTTCTTCTCTATTTAAAAACTCTTTGCTGACTTGTGATCACTTCCTGATTATTTAGGTTAAAATATGCATTTGGTTGCATAGTTACCTGCACATGCAAATAGTTATGTTTTTAAACTAAGAAATGCACAGATTTAGCTTATAAAAAATCAGACACAAAATGAAAGAGTTTGATGCTTTGCATTTGGATGTAACGCCTTTGGGAATAACATTCCTTCCCTGTTTGCAAGTACACAGAAAAGGGTGTTTCTTGATATTGATCAAATAAAATACATTTTATTAGACTATAATTACAGATGGAGAGACAGAGGGGAACCCTTATAACAGAGACAATTATATTTGGAAGGAAAATAGCTTTAGGACTGAAAACTGAAGAATATGGCTTAGATAACATGATAATGTTCTTTGTAGAAAGCTTTGAACAGATCAGATGGGAACTTACTGAATAACTCAGGATGTTGATTCTAGATAGCCCTTGGCTGTTTGTCTGAAAGTAAACTTGGATTGTGCATGGATTTATTCGGTAATCATAGTAGTTCAAGCAATTTATCTAATCAAGCACGTTGCAAGTCTTCATCTACCATCAGATTTTATTTCTTGCTTGGATCTTTCTGCTTTACTTGACTTGAATAAAAATTTTCGTAAAACCTGTAGATTTCTGTTCAAAAAGGGATGTTCAGCTGTGGGCAGGTCCACAGGCAGGAGAGAAGGGCTCATTGAAGCAGCAGCACAGAATCCCATGCCATCCACTTTGAACAGAAGCCGTAGCAGATTCTGTGCCTCAGTTAAATCAAATTCAAAACTTCACAGAGTTTAAGTGGGGATTAACTTGGCCACAAGTGTGGTACTGGCCTTCTGCAGAGATCTGAAATCTTGCCACAATTTATACCTGGAATGGGCTGGCTATAATCATTTAAATTAAGACAAGATAATGTTTTGTACTCGCAGATGGCACAGAGGAGCAAAAGGGGCTGATCTTGTACCAAAGAAATTAAAATAAAATGTCAGTTAAATTAGTTAACTGCATAGCCTGAGCCAATGTGAGATGCTTCAGTGCATCTAAGACCTTGAGTTATAAGGTAAAGGCAGGCCCAGGGATCACAGCAGCCAGTTTGCCTGCAGCTCTTTGCTCCCAGCAGCAGGTAGGATATGGCACCACTTACATTTAATCATTCTGTTTTCTGCTGTGAGAATTCCCCAGTATTTATAATTCTTTTGATTAGATTTACAGCCAGAAATGCTAATTAAAATAGCAGGTAATTATACACATTTTCTTATTTTCCTCTTGCTGTGCTATCTGAATTTAGCCATGACCCTGGATTTAGCCGCAGCCCTGAAGGTGAATACATGCAGAATGTGCACTGGGTGCTAAACGTGTCCACAGATTTCTCTTGCTTCCTGGCAGCTGAAAGACAAGAGATTTGTTCAGGGTCAGAGAGCAACATCTGTGGGTCCCTCCAGGCCCCAGAGCCCTCGGGCTGCAGCTCCTGCTCTGAGCTGCACACAGACATCGATGTTCTGCACCCACTTGGGAGCATTCCTCGTTTCCTCGAGCTGCTCAAACCACGCAGGGAATGCACGTGGCAGCACTGGAATAAAAGGCTAAGTAGGAAATGTCCAGAAGTCCAGGACCCTGGTTGAGGCCATGCTGAGAGTCCAGGGACCACACCTGTAGGTAACTGAGGTAACCTCTCTTGGACACATGGGTGTGTTGCTCTTCACAGCAGGGTACAGGGAACAGCAGATCAGTTCAAGGGGGTTCAATTCCTGCTTTACCTCCTGTTAGCCCCAAACATATTTCTGTGAGTAGGCTCCATTTTGGTGGTGTTTGCAAACCTTCCTGTGTGACACCTCACTGGTTCCTCACTTTATTCCCAATGTGGAGCCATTTGGAAGCTTCATTTTATGTGGAGATGGATCTTGCTGCCTTGAACACAACTGAAATATTTTTTAATCCCATTTTTAGCCCCTTCTGAGCTCTCAGTTTGTAATGAATTGTAAATTCAAGTCAGTTCTGATGGAGGTGTACTCCAGTTCCCGAGGTTTGTACGCTGCCTCAGCGACAATAGTTTTACATGTATCATTTAGCGTTCCTTTAGTCTCTCTCATCTGATCTCTCATCAGTTCCTGGGGGAATTGGTTTTATCATGTTTCCAACCCTTCACTTTCACACATCTAAAGCATCACTTTTTTCTGTTCTGAAAAACCAGCATCTGGTTATGCTCATGCTGAGCAAAATGAAATAATAGAGGCAAGGGCACACCAATTAGAGCTCTGAGGAAATCAGAAATCAGCTGGCTGCTGTTCCCGGGAACATGGAGTGCCTCTGCAAGGTGATGCTACGATTGCCTTCCATTTGAAAGTGCTGCAAACTCTTTCAACGACTTCCATGGGTGTTTGCCTGAGAACTGAATGATTCCAGTTTAATTTAAATGTAAATGAAAGGTACATAGTGTTTAAATGTTTAACGGGCACACGGAGGATTTTGCACAGAGCATAATTGTTCACGTGCTGCGTTCTGTCGGGGTTATTATCCACTTACGCCACATCTAAAATCTTTCATCAGATCCAGATGATTTTCTCCCTCCCTCCCCATCCGTGTAGTTGGCCTTCAGGAAGACTTCCCAAGAGCTATGCCAGCTTGGCTTCTGCGAGATGCTGCTGGTTTCCTAAATCCTGGCTGCAAAACAGCTTTCATGATTGCAGAGCAGAACTAATGCCTTCTAATACTTCCTTCGCAACGAGCAGCAAAATCCAAGCAAATGGCAGGAGTCAGTTCCTGCAGCAATTCTGGGTCCTGGCAGGCTCTCCTCAGGAGTTCCTGGCCTCTTTTCACTGCAGTAACCTCTGTGTTTGAAAAGAAGGGCAGCAGGGAGTCTCTTTAACTTAAAGCTTCAGGGATTTTGGAGAGGCTGCTCGAAGGGGTTTGTCCACACCTGCAAAGCCTCCAGCAGGTTCTGCTTTCTGCAGAGAAACTCTTAGGAGTTCACTGTACTTGAACAGTCTTTCCTACTGGTAATTTAGACGTTGTTCCAGACATTCCATTAGTTTCACTATGGATTTTGATCTACTTCATGTCTGTGTAGTCTCCAAACTGTTCTTTTGTAATTAGAAAATATTATTTTTCTTTAAAAAAGCACAGAAATAGGATCAGGCCAATACTTCTGTTGCACACACCTGTAGCACAGCAATGCTGTTCTCCCTGTCCTGGGTGTGAGCAATAACAGCACACCTGTTTAGACCTCCTTCAGAAAGGGCAGTTCTGATATGATTTTATTTCCTATGAAACAGCAACAATATTGGTATTGCAAAAAAAATTCATCTTTACTGTCTGCATTGTTGCAGATTCTAGTTACGAGTTCTTGCCACAGTCTTTTTAATTCATCTGCCCCCCGCCAAATTCTATTTTTTTTATCACCTTTAGACCTTGCCAGCCTGGAGTTTTCCTTATTACATATATCTGCCCAAAATAATAAGTGTACAAATTTCTTTTAATGCCATAACATTAAAAATAGAGATATTGAACCCTGCTGAATTTCACATTATTTTTGATTCTCTGACTTGCAGGGGATCAGTAGCCTGGGAACCTGTGAGTAGCATGGACAATTCATTCTTCACACTGTTCAAGAGCTATGGACTTAATCTTGTATGTGGCAAGTTTGTCAAATTAACAGATTCTTCAATTTTGTTCTGGCTGCTGCTTGGGGTAAGTAAATAGAGATGGAAAATCCACCCGTCTCACTGGGAACTGGCTCCAGCCCTGGACATGCTGCAGCCACAGAAGGAGGTGATGGTGATGTTACAGGGAAAGCTGTAAACCAGATTTTGGTGTGCACGAGGTTTCTTGGTGGGACCCCCAGGTTCTGCGTGGGTCAGTTCCGCTGAGCTCGTGCAAAGAGGAGTTGAATTCCCATGGGCAGGGCCCGGCTGACCCTCACTCAGAGCCCTGTGCTGGACACAAGGACACAGTGCACCACTGGGCACCATGTGGCAGCACAAGTTCCCTGAGCCAGTGCACCCTCGTGCACTGTGTTAGCAAAAAGTAATTATTGAATTTACTCTGCAGAGCAACTATGAGATAAATAATTTCAGTCCTTTAGTTACTCACTGTAAAGGAGCTCCATAAATAATTACTGATTTACTGACAGCAATTTAGTTGGTCTAAGAACCCAAGATTAATAACGCACTCTGCTTGTTCTCTGGAATAATAGCTTAGGTGCCATTTCTAAACATTATATATCTTTATCTTGGACTCTGATAACTGTCAGCTAATCCTGACCAAAGGAGCTATGAAAGTGCAGCTAAAATGGAGATTTCTTTCATCTCAGTAAATCTCCTTCCCTTAGTGCCTATTTTTTGCCATAGTCAGGTTTCTAGTGAGGCAATCTTAATTTATTAGTTTAATCTGGGAAATTAGTTGCTGTAGGTTTTGGTTATATAGATCAATGGACAATAAAAACCATTTTGACTTGAGTGAGATTTCTTTCCCTTTTGCAGGGATGCAAAGAGAATACTGAAATAATTTAGACCATTATTGTTTCAGAGACTAAAATTCAAATACTAAAGAAATACTACACTGAAATCTCTGGCAAAGGGAAGTCTGTTGCTGCCAAGCAATAGCTGTCTGCAACTGTGTAAAGACATAGCACATTGAAAGTTTAAGTAAGTAATAACTGTTACATTAGAAGTGCCCCTCCCAATGTTATTATAAATTGTGTTTTAAAGAAAGAAAAAAGGAAGCATTTTTGAAAGCTTCTGGCTGATTCAGGAGTCCAAGTCACATCATGGTGACTTAGGACTGAAGTCACATAGCTGTATCTTCAAAAACATTTTTGAAAGTAATTGGACATAGCTGCTATTTGAACATTTTTCTGGGTCTCCATTCACATTTGCAGAGTTAAGGATGTTTTAATGTCTGTGCCTGCATGATTTAGACTTTAAGACCTGTTCAATGCCTTTTACTACTTGGCCTTCCAGCTGCCCAGTCACTTATGACACCAGGATTCAGCTGTTCAAATCCTTTAGACCTTGTGGTGCTTAGTGCAATGGCATGAAAAAAATTGAAACAGGCGGCTTAACCACAGAGCTTCAGTACTCAGCAGCGTGTTCTAAACGCCTGCATAGGTTAGGCTGGAGTTCAGGTGAAGCAAAACCCACAGAAGTGCTCACGGTGTTTATTGAACAGGGGCCAATTAGAGAAAATAATCAAATGCCTTTTATCCTCGTGCAAATGAAGAATGATTCTCTGCTCACAGATGTTCTGAAATGAGAAGTACCTGCAGGAAAAACAGCCAGGGCAGAGAGGGAAGGCTCTGCCTGTGGTGTGGGACAGCTCCTGTGCTCCTGCCCCTGTCCAGTGCCACTGCTGGCCCTGTCCCCATCCACAGCTTGTTCAAAGGCAGGAGCCCCTCGTGCCCAGCCCTGAGCAGCCTCCAGAGCCCCAGAGCAGCCCAGGCTGGGTCTGTGCTCCACCAGCCCCAGAGCAGCCCAGGCTGGGTCTGTGCTCCACCAGCTCCAGAGCAGCCCAGGCTGGGTCTGTGCTCCACCAGTTCCCCACCTGGAGCAGCTGAAAGAGCCAAACCAGCACAGCTCCAGCTCCCTGGTGCTGCCTGGGAGGAGGGCACTGAGCCAAACCATCGGGGATGTGGGAGCNGTCTGTGCTCCACCAGCTCCCCGCCTGGAGCAGCTGAAAGAGCCAAACCAGCACAGCTCCAGCTCCCTGGTGCTGCCTGGGAGGAGGGCACTGAGCCAAACCATCGGGGATGTGGGAGCTGCTTGTTCTGTGCCTCCATCACGAACAGATTTTAGACTGTTCTTTTAACGTTTGGCTGTTTGCAGAGTTCTGCATTTCCTCTAAAAGAGTTTTGTAGGATTGGTGGGCACCTTCACTTGGCTGTTTTAAGTCTAGGTGGCATCATCTCAGTACACTTGTGCTTGCAGGGTAACATGGAGTATTTACTTCTTTTCCCACTTCTTTAGTTTAGAACAGAGGTGAAAATCAGGGACTTGTTTAATGGGTTGAAAAATCTCCACTGCTACTCTAATACTGGACTGCTGTGTACCTTGTGTTAAGTTAGGGCATTTTCCCTGAAACATAACTTTCTTCATCATGGAATGCAGTATGAGGGAGAGGTTGCACTTCAGAGACATATATCTGGCCACAAAACATTAGTTTTTTCACCTCATTGTTTCCATTTTTCCTGGAAATGTCCCTTATGTATTCATTAGAGAGAAAATGGATCAGTGTGGCACAGATTTGGAATAAGATTCACACCAGGAGATGTGAAAAGACAATATTGAGGTAGAAAATGGAATTATTTTCATAGATGGGATAGAAATACTCTGAAGACACAGTATCTGGTTTTGATCTCCACAAATATTTTTCTTCCTCTTACATTTCCATTCTGAAATTACATTTCTGTAGAAAGACCTTGTATTTTTTCTTTTTTTGAAGTGAAATGGCATGTACTGTAAACTGCTGTCTTAAACAGTAATGTTTTGCTCAGGACTCCTTGCTGGTATCTAGTGAACCACAAACATATCCCGAGATGAACAATTCCAACAAAAGAGTAGCACTTTATTTACTTGAACTCAGCAGCAAACTCTGATAGAAGAGAGTCTGTACCTATGTTAGTTCCCCAAGAACATCTGAGTGTTTGACCTAAACACAAAAAGTAGGCATGAAGGTGTGGGGGTGATTTATTCCAATATTGCTTTCTTTTACCAGAAGCCGAGTTTGATGCACACATTTCTAGTCCATCATGAGTTCTATCAAATGAGGAAACAGACCCAGCAAGTGACTAAATGTTTTCTAGCTGGTGTTTTGTATAACCTATTGCAATATTCAATTTTTGTAACTCTTTGATATTTTTGCAGTGAATCACTGCCACCTGACTCATACACCTAAAAATGATGTGGGAATGGCAAACTGTGAGCATTTGTGACAAGATTTCAGCAGACAGTCTGAACACCAGTAGTGAGTCTGAAGGAATTAATAAATGTCAATGTCTCAGCCAGTTCCAGAATAAGACATGGCATAAATCCTACTGAAATGATTGGAAGTCTTTCAACAAATTGACTCCATTAGGCTTCAAATTGGAGGGCTTGTCTACTAAAATGGGATGGTATTCAGCTGTTTGTATTATTTGTAGCATACTATTAATTATGATATTTTTATCTTTGAATAATGTCAATGATTACATTTGTCCAAAATGTCTGTAACCTCTCTGTGAGAGAAATCTTTCAATCCTGAAACTTCCTGTCCTGTAAACAGTCAGTACCAAATCATGACAGCCTGATGGCAACTTGTGTTTTTCTTCTTCACCGTCCTCTGTTTAACTGGAAGATAAATGAGACAAGAAAATTAAAAGTAATGAAAATACAAGATAGCCAAAACAGCTCAGATTTTCAGATCATAAATTTAAGTTGTATACACATACTGATATATACCTATGTGCATTCAGAAATCTCTAAAGAGTAGCAGGCTTGCATCTGCCTTGGAATTTGACTTATAGCTGGGAAACAGGAGTTCAACTGAAATAGACAAGTGAGGTTACATTAACTCAATAAAAAATGTAGGGCCTAACTCAAAAAATCCAGCATCTTTTAACAGAAGTCAAGTGATTTTCTCATTTGTCTGGCCAGCTTCTATCAAGTTCATTACTCTTTTTTGATTAAATATTTTCTAATGATTTCTGCCTGAATGAGAAGCAGAGGAATGGTAGTCACCAATCACCCCTCAGACAGACCCTGACAGCAGTGCATATGACTCATTTCTGTTCAGCTGGATGTAAGTCTTTAATTCTTCTTCTTAACTGTAAGGAAAAGGGTTCCAGCAGCAACAAATATCCTGAGGGTGTAAATTCTAAGGGAAACTTCTACTGTGTTATAGCTGGCAGTAACTAGAAGATTGGAAAAAATGCTGCAAGTTTATCAGGAATAAATATAATAGAGAAAAAAGGAAGCCAGTGTAATAATGCTACAGTTTTAAGTTGTTACAGTCCATTTGTCTCATAGAACTTATTTATCTAGAGGAGAACAAAAGGCAGCTTCTGCCTCCTCGGTGTTTTCCTGTAACTGGAGTCCATAAACAGTTTGGTCTCACTTGACAATGAGTGATGGGCACCTTTTGGCCTGACCAGAGTGACTTACACAGGAAGAGCACCCCAGCCAAGATCAAGATCTTTGATGCAATCAGAGCTTTCAGCCGAAGTTACAGGAGAATGTTCAGTTTATCCGAAGGATTCAGTTCTATCCAGCCCCAACACTGGCGTGGTGCTCGTGCCTGCACCTAACACTGCCCTCTGCTTCTCTCTGCAGGTTCAGGTGCTGCTGCTCCAGGCTGGACACTGGATTTGGGTTGCCTGTATCTGTTTCAGCATTCCAGGACTCGAAGGATTCACCCTTCTCTGGGCAGCAATCCTTGGGAGAGAGGGAAGGGACAGAGCCTCCTCAGCCCCCTGAGTAAACCTGTGCTTACACAAACTGGGACATGTGCTGGCCTTCCCTCACTTTGGCCTTCCACACAGAAGGGAGGGAAAATTATTCCTTTCTCCCCAGCCACCTTTCATTTCTTACTTTGCTCTTTTATCTACTTTTCCTCGTGAGGGTGATTGTAAATGTTGCCTTTTCTGACAGAGAGCTGGGCTGCTCTGAGCAAGATAACAAACACGTGCTCTTTCTGCCACTTTCCTTATATAAAATAACATTTCTTATTCTATTTGCTTCGCTGCCAGTTCTTACCTGTAATTTGGATCACAAACCAGGACTGTCTTTTTCCAGGAACACTAAATAATATAATGTCTGGTAAATTGTGAGGATTTTTTAAAAATGATTTCTGAATTTTATGATGTTTCAAAATAGATTTGGTAACTATTCATACCCTACAGAAAAGACAAACAAAAGCCCTTTCTCTTCTTCATTTCTGGCTGCTATGTTGACTTGTTTTAAAGTGTTTTCTTTCCCTTCTTTATTGAAAATTGGCTTTTTCTAGTAATACTAGTGTGGGTCAAGGTCTGATCCAAAGTTTACTGCTGTTAATACCAAAACTTTTGCTGTCATCAAGAGTATTATTTGCATTTATAATAATAATGAATAGCATGTAAACACTGTAAGTACTGCACACAGAACTGCTCAAGAGAATGCTTCACAGATCAGGGCACAGTTTACTGTTCTGTCTTTAAATCTCCTGGTGTCTTCAATTGCTAAAGAGAAGTGAATGAATTTCTGACTGAGATGCATCAGGATTTACTGCATTTGTCATCCAGTAGATCCACCAGGACACTCCTGTCATGGTTATTATTGTGGTGCTTGGCTCCCAGAGCAGTGAAACTCCATTCCTTCCTGTCTGAGGCCCACAGAGAACCAACAGGAGACCAGGAGGAGAGTCAGGGGCTGTGGTAGCAGCTGGAGGCAGTCGAGTCCAGCCAGAGATTGGAGATGCTGGCCTGGGCAAATGGACAATTAAAGCTGCTCCTCTGGTAGCTTATGTCAGAGGAGCCCTGACTTAACCCTCAGCAAGGGCCTCTTCATTTCTCTTGAATGCCAATGAAATTATTAATAAGAAAATCCATTTTAAGTGCTGCTTCCAGTTTGGGTTTCCATGGAGACTGCTGACCTGTTCCTACTGTAGGAACAAGGCAGGCTTGGGAAGCAGCCCCTGTCTGGGATGGGCTGTGGCTTGGATGGAAACACAGCACATTACAGCTGCGTGCATCTGAGGCAGGGTTTACCCAGATGTTATGAATTTCAGGATCAATTGTTTCCTTCTTCAGATAAATCCTTTATTTGCTGCACCCTTGCAGGTTATGAGATAGCAGAGAAACCAAGCAGTGCAGCAAGTGTTCCAGCAAAGGGTGTAAAACAGGGCCTGGGCAAGGCCTGGGCAAGGCCGCACTCCCACAGCACTCTGCTGGCTTTGAGTGCTAAAGGGTGAAATAAAGGTGAAATAACCTCCATTGTGGGAATCCATTCATCTTCCCTTGCCTGTGCCCACTGCATGGTGCTGAGAGCAGAGACCTGGGCCCACACTTGAGGGGCAAACAATAACAACTATTACTTGTTGTTAGAAATTCCAACCAGCTACTTGTAGGTTTGTGCCCTCGATCTCTCCACAGGGGAGAAATACCTTCTGTAGAAACTGGCATCTTAAAAGCCCCCAAACCCCTCACGTGCCACATTCAGAGCATTAAAGTCAATAATGCAGCAGGAGGGGTGTTCAGCCAGCAGTGGCCATGCCAAGCACCGAGCCAGCCCACAGCAAGCAGGAGGCTCTCAGAACACGAGCCAAGGAGTCGAGGGGAGGTCGGGAGCGGGACCAGAGCCCTCGGGAGGGCTGGGGTCAGTTTTAGCTGCTGCAGGAGTCAGCCAGAGACAGCCCCTGGGGCCCAGCTCTGCAACTGAACTGATGCTAATTCACAGCACCTCAGGACCTGTTTCACAGAGTGTCTGGAGAGGATGTTTTCAGGAAAACTCCCGGCCAAGGATGGATTCCTGTAAATGAGTGTTTACAAATGAGCCACTTACCCCCGGGCTTTATAGACAGCCACAAATTTCTGTTTTTCACAGAACCTCAGTCCCCCCAGCCAGGCTGAGAAATGTCACCTGCCCATGTTAAAGGCAAAAAGGGAAATGCAGATTGCAGAAAGGGACATTTACAGTATCTGATGTAAGTTCTGGCAAGACCAAGTAAGAAACACCTGAGGAGTTAAATGAACTGAAGAGGTATTTGTGGGAAGGGAAGGGAAGTAATCAGCTTAAAAGAATGAAGAAGGGAGCAAGACCTGTGAAGAGATTTGATTGCCATGAACGGAGCCCAGCTGCCCTTCACACCCCAGACAAACACAGTTTGCCTTGCAATCACTTTCACTTTATAAACCCCACCATCTGTAGGGAGAGAAAGCAGAAGTGGAGGTAACACAACCTCTTCCCTATGCCAGTTCCAAAAATGAATACTGCAGAAGCAGCAGTTCCTGTAGACCATGTAGGAGGCAATTGCCTGCATTTTGTGACATCTGTTCTGGTTTCACGTGGATAGATAAGGCCAGACAGGTGAAACAGAGAAGTTAGGGGAATGGCTACACAAGTGAGGGAAGATAAGATTGTTCTTAAAGGATTGTGGGAGGCACCTAGTGGTAGTGATGCACTTTAAGAATGTTAATTGCCAAATAGATAATTGGAATTTGAGAGTTTGAAATGTGCTTATTTTTAGATGTCATGAACTAAAAATACAATTCAAACTGAAAATGTTAAAAAAGTATTTAAATTGTTTGCAGCTACTGATCAGCTTAGAAATTCAGGTTTCAAATTGCTAAAAAAACAGGATGCTGTCTATTTATGCAGCGAAAACAAGGGGCAGTAGCCCTAAGTTCTTCCTTCCTCATTGGGAAGGTGAATGTCTCACAAATTATAGTACAGAGAGAAAGTAGAGTTTAGCTGTTTTGAGCTTCCCAGAGTGCATTTCTTGTGGTGTCATTACCAAGGCAGTTATCTGAAAAAATAGCTCTATTAAATGAAAAGCTCTGATATGGAGGAAGAAGATTATCTATCTTTCCTTGTTAAATTACTGTACTGATGCACAGCCAGAAGGGACTGTGTTTTTCTCGCAGTTAGATGTTCACAGGACCAGGCATTTTCTTAATGAGAAGATGTTATTAAAAGTTGCTCTGCAGAGTGTTTTGCTGTTGGTCATTGTGAGCTGTGGTTAATGTGAGAGGGGCAGGGGAAGGGCAGGAAGGTGTTTGGGGGATTTGCAGACACACCTGAGCGCTGCGGGTGGATTTCATCCTGCTCCCCGTGGGGAACCTTGGCTCAGCTGCTGCATTCAGTCCTCCAAGCAGGGCTAGAAGTGTTCTCCTCACCTCAGGCTTTCTTAGAGCTGCCTTGGGCCAGTGTCTCCTGCTGTGCCAGCTCCTGTGGGGACAGCTCTGAGGACAGCTCCTCTGAGCTCTGCCACCCAGCCCCAGCCGGGGCACAGCTGGAATGGCACAGGGCAGGGACTGCTGGGCTCCGGGCTCCTCTGTGCTGGGCTTGGGGTGCCCTCTCCTTCCATGGGTCTAGGCTGATGATAGCCCAGAAAATGTGTGATTTCAGAAGTCTGGTTTGAACTGCTGTGGGTTCAAAGGGAAATTATTCATGGAAGTGACTTTTTTGAAGCTGTGGCGCAACTATTACCCTTCCTGTCCACTGAACTGCTCCTAAGTGGCTCCTCTGATCCAGATAATCTCTGCTCTTAAGTTGGCAGAGCACAGCATGAGTTATTTCTTTCACAGCACAAATGTATCCTGTGCTGGGTGTTTGAGGCAGACTATCCAGCAAGTGTAAAATAATAACTGAATTTGACAGAAATGCCTTCCAACAACCAGAAAGCGTCTTTCACGCGGTTTTTTTCCCATCTACATGGTAGAACTGAATGCAGAAATCCAGATTTGTGACACTCTGGGTGATTCCTGTGCCCCTACTGAAAAAAAATCCAGAAGAAATCCCCACACTGCTGCACTGGGGTGGCTTTTTGTCTGCAACAAATGCACTGGCATGGCTTTGTCTGTGATTATTCATTTTCCTTAGTGGGTTTGAGGGAGAGGAAGTTCCTTGAGCAGGAAAGAAATAGCAACTGCACAGTGCAGACAGGAGACAGAGACAGAGGCAGGTCACACATCCTGGCTGGAGAATCTGCTGCTGGGCTCTCCCCTGCACGGTTTAGGGGATGCAAATTCCCTCTCCCACAAGGCAATCTCTGCTTCCAGCTGGGAGAAGTTCATTCCTGAAGGGGCTATAAGCAGTGAAATACCAAATAATGGATAGCCTGGCTTTTAAGGGCTAATTCTGGGATGCTTTTTGCATGCTTTATGTTGGTTTGGCAGGTAAACACACAGGATGTTCTATTGACTACACATGGGAGATTTTAATGTGTAGTTTATAATCCAAATGCACAATATTCAGCTCACCACAGATAATTTTTTAATTAATTATGCTCTTTGCTGCTGCTGCAAAAAGTTGTCCATGCAAATATTCACAGTTGCTACGCTTCAGAACCTAAAGCCTCCCACAAAGTCACCAGCACAGAGGGGGAAAGGCACACAGGTTGGTGTGAGGAATGAGCTTTGCCTTTTTTCCTCTATGAACACATGCTCATGTATTCCCCCCTCATTTTTCTTTCCTTTTGGAGATGGCAAAATACGACAAATTAGTGACACATGACTGGCTAAGTGAGAAGCCATCACATCACACAAGAGTCACATTTAGTTGACCTGTGCAGACTCTGAAACAAAAATGCCTGAAGGGAGCATTCTACAATCAACATAATATGAATTTTAAGTTGTCTAAAACCTACTAGATAAGGCCCAAGTTTTCCAAGAAGCTTTTGATATTTGCTTAACTTGAGACACTTTGGGAGTGTAAAAACCTGGGTTTGTTTCATTCTGTATTTTCCTCCAGAATATTATGAGCAGGAACTAAAACTAGGTTTTTGCAATGGCAGAGTTGCTAATTGTGCTGCAGTTTGGTTGATTTTTGGTTTTTTTGTCTTGAACTGCTTGATGGTTTATTCTCTGTTTGAGGGTAGATATCAGCAAGAGCTTAGCTTTGAGAATGCTCAAAGGAACACATACAATGGCCAATCAAGCCTGATTTTATTCAGTAACAAAAGAAAATAACAGGGGTGAGAGAAAATCTCAGCTGCCTTTGGTACAGGTAAATGAGACAGCCTAAAAGAGCTCTCTTGGGAGCAACCCTGAGCCAATAAAGCATCAGGCAAAGGTGGTGTTTTGTAGGGATCCATGGAGCAGTGCTCAGAAGTCCCTTGTGACTCAATGTTTCTGTCGTGTGTCAGCACCTGGTGAAGATGCTGATGTCAGTCGTACATTTAGTGTTGTAATCATCCTTGACAAGATGAAATATGGCCTCTGAATTCCAAGAACATATGGGATTATTGAGAAGGAAAATTGTGTGAACAAGGGCAATTATAGCAATAACTATCTGTGACATTCTACACAGAGTCAGCCAAGCATAACACAGATATAATGAAAATATTTTTAAAGGCAAACATGATGTAAGCCAGTGCCAAAATGATCTAATTTATTATTCTGTCATGAATGATAAATGTTAATAACCTCTGTGTTTCACAAAATAGCAAGAAAGCTTTCTTTTATGTATGCCTTGCTACATGGTTTTAAAGGATACGAAGGGAAGAAGGTTTATTGAAAGAGAATGAAAAACCTTTCTCATCTGAATTCCAATCTTTAATTTTCAGCATATAATTGCTCTAGTTATTTTTCCACATCTACACACCTATGCAGCACAGCTGAAAGTCTGTTAAATCATCACTGAACTAGCTCTAACCTTGAAAACGAGAGCTCCAGGATTGCATCCCTGTGATGGAGCTGAGACTGAGATGTGACATTTCTGGACTTACGTTACCATTTTCAGATAAAAGTGTAACAGCAGTGAAACTTTCATAGAAGAAGAATTCATTAAAAACCCATCACTTTTGACCTGCTGTGGACTGAAACCACCCTAGAGCCAAAACTTCAGTCTCTGGTTCTGCACTGGCTGTGCTGAGTTCCAGGAGTTCCCTTTCTGCTGGCAAGGCTCGGTGCATTTATTCTCTGGGTGTAAGCTTTAACACAGGAATATTGCCTGCACGTCACCTCAGCACCCCGGCACAGACAGCAGGTCCTTCACAGGAGCGGAGCTCTGCCTGTGTAATTGCAACAGCTCTGAGAGGGAACCTCAATTGTTGTGCTGCTGTTCATAATCCATGGCAAAAGAATAATAATAACAAAGTCCTTTTAGGAAATTAAGATTTCTTATTTATTTGAGGGGGAAAAAACAACAAAACTAAATTATTTTACTACTTACTGGCAAAGTCATTCTTGCTACATTACCTATTTTTAAAACTCACATTTCATTCAATTAAGATTTCATACTGTTGACAAAACGATGCTGTCCAGAAAAAAATATTGCAATAGCTGCTGTATACAAGCCCATAAATAAACTGCAAGATTTTCAAGCTTCAAGAGACTGAGGACAGGGAGAGATTGTTTAAAGATTCATTTGAGCATTCCTTATTCAGTACATTTGCTGCATTCAGTACCAACAAAAACACTTTGAATCAAACAAAAAGAACGGGTATCAACGGCAACAGAACACATTTGTACTTTGTGGGGATTTTTACCAGTTTATCAAAACCAGAAGCAGCCCCATCCCCTATGCAGCGTTACAAATTCAGTGCTCCAAACCCCCTGTGCCATGGGGAAGACAAAGTCCCTCAGCAGAGGCCACGTCACCAGTCCAGCACGGGCTGCAGGAGGGTCCCACATCCCTGGAGGGCCTCAGGAGATACGGGACAGAGAGTGCTCCCTCCACACACAGCCCTCCTGTGTCCCGTTCAGAAGCACAAAACCACATTTCCATGCCTGTCCTGTTTTTGGTGAACACTTTTAAAACAGAGCATACCTGGATGAAAAGCTGATTTAGCCCTTGGTACTGCCATTTTGTGCTGTCACTGGTGTGACACTGCTTTGGGTTTTTTTCAAATGGACCATGAGCAGTCACAAAATGGCCAGCGCAGCACAGGAGGAAATGCAGGCAATGAAAATTGTGTAGAGGGGAATACTCTTAAGATTAAAAAGAAAAAAAAAAAGCTTTTATATGTTGTCTGGTTCATTCACAAAACTTTGTGCTATAATACAAGGATTAGAAGAGAAATGATCAAGGAGGGTTTCAATCTATATTTGTGGTCACAGTGTAAAAAAACCAAAAACAACCAAAAAACCAAACCAAAATAAAAAAATCTCATATGCTCCAGTATAAAAACTATGCTTAAATACATTGTCTGCACACAAAACAAACTCTGAACACTGTTATCACAGTACTCTTCTACTCCATCTCCTCTGTACATTCCAAGGGCTCTGTCTACTGTGTCTTTTGGGAGAAAAAAAACCATTTTCAGGCCAAGAAAAGCCCATATATTTGCACAGCTGTAAGACAGAGCAACACAGAACAGGCTAGGAGAAAACCATACACAAAAGCCAAAATAAAGACACAGCCATTCACACATTTAGCTTTTACTGACCCTCTGTTTGGAGTTAGTTGTCAGTGACTGGAGTTATTCAGCATCAGGAAACATGAGATTAAAGCCTGTGTATTTCATGCATCTGTGAGATGCAGTTCTGCTCTGTTCCAGCTGCAGAAATCCAGCATTGACCTGGTGCATCTGAAATAATTTCTGTAGAATGTTTTGAGTTGTAAGCCCAACAAACTTGGGTGGGCTCTGGGCTTCTGGCTTGGGGATCACACCAACAAGTGTTGGCTGGGAAGGGGAAAAGGCACAAAAGATTGGACCAAACTGAAAGAGATCATTTTTTTAGTGCAGGAGGGAAACATGGACAAAACTTGTTTTGGATCAAACAGGAATTAAATACATTAAGTTTTTCTAAACTTTCAATTCCATGCCTTTTGGATTAAACACTTCACTAAATTCAGTCATAATTGATGGGTGTTTCCTGATCCCTAAAAATCAATTTACTTTCATTTTACTTTCTGACAAATTTACTATCCAACAGAAAATTTCCACTCTGCACATTATGGTGTAAATACCTTTTCTCTTGGAAACCGATAGCACATTCACTGGGACCAGGAACGGTCTGAGCTGCTGAAGACACAAATATCTAATTAAGGTTAAAAAAAACCAGCACAAGACATCTTAGCAAAACATGAGGTTGAAGATTTGCATATTTTCTGCCTGTTGCAGTGCTCTGACAGCCCGGTGGATCAGGGAAATGAATCACCTTGGTGATCTCTGCAGACCATTACACCCCTTCTGTCACAGGGAGAGCTGCTGCAAACAAGGGAGAGCTGGGGGTGAGGAGCTGTGGCTGCAAAGCCACTCCTCACCTTTGGAAGTCACTCTGGAGACCCTGGATGCTGAGTTTGTCCTAGAGCAAGGACCCCTGAGGGCTCTGACCACCTCTGGGACTCAAACCCTGCTTTACTCTGGCTGGGAAGGTGCATGTTTGGCATGGCCTCGTGCTCCAAACACCACTCTGGGAGCCCACAAAACACTGGTCAGAAGAAAAATTACAGTGTTTTTTTCCTCCTTAAAGATACTTGATAGCAGTACTAAAGCAGAAGCTACTAAATGCTGAGCTGAGTTTAAAACCACAAAAGAGGCTGCAGAGACCTGTTTAAAGCTGTCTGCAGGAAACAATACACAGATCATTTGTAGGCTGGCTGTCTTCACAGTATATCAGTGTGTTACGTCTTCGTGGTGGGAATTCAGTGTCTCGAAATGACCAGTAACAGGAGGAAGAGAAGTCACAGCGCCAGCTTTTGATCTCTAAAAGCCACAGTGAGTTTGCAGGGTGCCCTCACCTGATGGAGAGCTGTTGGCTGCACCCCGGAGCTGCAGGCAAAGCAGTGGAAGGATGTGTGTGTGTGGCAGTGTGTATGGCAGTGTGTATGGCACTGTGTATGGCAGTGTGTGTGTGGCAGTGTGTGTATGGCAGTGTGTGTATGGCAGTGTGTGTGGCAGTGTGTGTGGCAGTGTGGGTGTGGCTGTGTGTGTGTGGGGGTGTGTGTGTGGCTGTGTGTGTATGGCAGTGTGTGTATGGCAGTGTGTGTGTGGCACTGTGTGTGGCAGTGTGTGTGTGGCAGTGTGTGTATGGCAGTGTGTGTGTGGCAGTGTGTGTATGGCAGTGTGTGTATGGCAGTGTGTGTGTGGCACTGTGTGTGGCAGTGTGTGTGTGGCAGTGTGTGTATGGCAGTGTGTGTATGGCAGTGTCTGTGTGGCAGTGTCTGTGTGGCAGTGTGTGTGTGGCAGTGTGTATGGCAGTGTGTGTGGCAGTGTCTGTGTGGCACTGTGTGTGGCACTGTGTGTGGCAAGGTGTCAGCAGCCACAAACCAGCAGTGGAGGTGCTGTGGGCTGCTGCAGGACAGCCTCGGCCCCTGATTGATAACACTGGCAGCAGGAAGATCTCCAGCACTGACAGGCCTCCTCACACGTTACCTGTGCCATTCCTGTGCACAGACACACGTCTGTTGGCGTTGCCATTCCACACCCACGCTGGGAGCGGGGCAGCTGGAGCCTGCCTCTCCCTCGAGCCCTGGCCTCCTCGTAGCATTCAGACTAAACACCCTACTATGTATTTTGAATCAACTTCACTTTGATAATTGGGTTCTGTAAGGCAATAAATGTAAACAGAGAGAGCACAGCAAGTCCAGAACAGTCTCATTACAACATCACAATGGGAAGCATTTCATTTTAGAGCACAGAAATCCATCTTTTCAGAGGTATGTTGCTTTCCCTCGCTTCTGGGAGCTGGAATGATTCAGAGAGCAATAAGCCCTCCTTGCATACCTAGTGTTTTCATCATTGCTGACAAAACCATCCAGTGTATATTTGTGCTGGTTATTTTTACAGGTATTGCTAATAGCCAAGTGCTAGGACGTGTTACAGTTTTGAAGGCAAGCAACGAGGGCTATTCACTCAACAAAACAATATGGCAATTCCCAATTCATTAGGCAGTGATTTAAAAACCCCAGTTTTCTACTGCTATTAGCAGTGAGAAAAAGGTGGTGGACACGGTGTCAGAGGTCCTGAATGTATGGCTTGGCTTTCTCTGAGGAGCTGGTCTCACTGTCAGACCGCTGATAAATCAATGCGGTTCGCTGAATTGGTGCTTTTATCCCAGGTGTTCAGCTTTGTGGGAGTCGTGCCTGGCCTGTTCCCAGTCATCTGGAAAATAAAATAGTATAGAAAATTGATTTATTTATTTTGCCAAGCCACTCTTGCCTGGATGAAATAAAAGCTTGAAAGCATCTGTTTACATTACAGTGTTGTCACAAGGTCTTGAGAGCATATGCCATAAAGGATTTTCAAACTGTTATTGCCAGGATCGAAGGTGATTGGCAACGATCACTTAATAACACCTATCGCTTCAGATGTCTGCTTCTTTATGAAAACAAATGTATTTTGTCTCAAGACAATTTAGGGAGAGCTAGAAAAGGATATTCCTGTGTTGGCTTAAGAGTGAGAATGCCCTATCAGAGAGCCACCAGCATCAGAGCAATTCATTGCCAAAATGCTGCTGGAATGCAGAAGTCCATTAAAATTGGTGGGAAAAGCCTTACTGAACCATATCCAGAGTTCATAAACCTGTGTTTGCTTTTATTTGATAGTTTACCTAAAGTAATTTTGTAGAAAGAAATTTTCTTTCTCAAAGCAGAATTTTGTCCTGTGCTTTCAAAGCAGATATTGCAGCTGCACATTCATGTACCTGTCCACACCTCACATTAGGTCAGTACTAAAAATACCCATGTGCCTGCTCTGTTCCTTGCAACAGAATGTAATGTGGAACACTTTCAAACACAATGTGGGGGAGAGGAAAAGGAGCAATACTTACAATGTCTGAATTGAAGGGCTTCACGTTGATGTTGCGTGTTGAACTGCTGGTGAGGGACCAGACCTTGGTTTTGTGCTTAAAGGCAGCTCTAACCTTTGGCAAAAATAGTGAAACCAGTTGAAAAAGTTGTGTTTATTTTCACAGGTGCAGCCTACAATCATTTCCCCTTTTTCCTTCCTCCACATTAATGTCACTGTGCTATTAAACAACAAACAATCCACCCCTAAATTTTCTTGGTCTTTATGGACTTAAAATTTTAAAAGTCCTTAAATTTTAAAGTTTAAATAATTTTTAAAGTTTAAAATTAAACTTTAATTTCAACTACCCATATTTTAAATACAAAGTATTGTGCAATCTCACTTCTTATATCTCACTTCATTGGCAACATTTTCACATTATCTGGGTAATCCCATCCTCCCTGACTCCCAAGGTGTGACTGTGTTGCCATTCATCTAATTAAAAAATAATAACAAAAGCAGAACCTCAAAGATCTAATTAAAAAATAATAACAAAAGCAGAACCCCAAAGGTGTGGTGCACATAAACCCACACCCCCAGCATTTGCAGTACTGGTCTGAATGATTTCACAAGGTGCCACTCCTGATTTCAGCAGCTCACTCGGACACTTCCACGTTTTCCAGGCGAACACAGAGCCCCAGGCTGGAGCTCAGGGTCCCCACTCAGGCAGGCTCTCCCTGGGGTTCACCCAGCCCTGATGCACCGAGGTGCCACAAGGACACAGAGCAGCGCCAGCCTGCTGTAAACTCAGTCACCCAGAGATGCTGGATGAAACTCCCCAGAGATGGAGCAATATTCTCCACCACGGTGAAAATCAGCTGCATAAAGGGACGAGGGTGGGACAAGCAGGTGAGATTTGTCAGGGATTATTGGCTGGAAGTGACTGACCAGTGCTAGGTGTGGAGATCAAGGACACATTTTCAGACCATCTTGGCCCACTCTCCTGTGCTTCTGTGTAACACAGGTGCATTTCTGTCTGGGTGCACTGGGAGTAAAGCCCTTTTTTACCCAGCCACTTCTATACCCAGCCTACAGATGTTTCTTTACAACATCTGAGTTTTACTTCTCAAAAATAAATTCTCAAGAAGGATTCCTGCTGTTTAGCTAAAGGAGTATTTTAGATATGCACAGCCTATGGTGGAGCCAGTAGGACCAGTTCTCCAAAAATGACAGCTCACATCAGCTATGTAGAAGCTGGTTTTCAAGCATACAAATTCTGAACAGTTTCTGAATTTAATTTCTCATGAGGTTCCTGAAAAAATGACAGCAATTCAAATATTTGTATTTGACATAAAACATTTGAAACTTGAACATCTCTAAGCCTAGGGGAGAATAGAATAAAGAAATATTTTTCCTCCCTACCTTTAACCTGCCTGCTTAATTTTAGTTGATTTCAATGAAGATCAAGAGTTTCACAGTCAGACCTGACCCTCCAAACTGATTTTGGCAGAGATCTCATCAGTGAATGCTCTCAGACTGAACAGGTTGGCAACATTAATAAATAATAATTTCTCTACGGAGGAGCTGGAGTGCTGCTGTTGCACAGGAAGCAGCAGCAGGTTATGGGGCAGAGCCTCTTATTAACATCCAGAAAAAAGAGCAGAGGAGAACCAGAGCCACGAGGGCCTCCCCTGAGCATTCCCCCAGCAGCCTGCTGGAAATGGTTCTAGTAAAAATCATCTCTTTTCAGTCAGACTTGTTGCTGAGCATTTTCTGCCATCTGCCACGGGAGGAGAGGATGCTGCAGGCCAAATTTACATCAGCCCTGCCTTGCCTTTATCCCAGTTGCTCTAATGCAGCCTTAATGCAGAAAGATGTCTCAGTCCCCTGTGAAAACCTGAACTTCCTGCCAAGAAAAATACCTGGGATATCTTCTACTCAGTTTGCTTTCCCATTAAGGACTGCATGAGCACCATCCAGAAGTATGTTTCACTGAGAATAATATTTATTTTCCTCCCTGGAACTGGAGCTGTAACAGAGCCCCCCAGCAGGGACTGCCAGAGTGACTCCTGCTCCCACTTTTTAAGCATCTCCTCCTCGCAGTGCCCTGCTCAGCCCCTCCAGCTCCCAGGACAGCTTCCCCCGACTCTTGAACTGCTCCTCTTATCTTTGTTCTTTGTTTCAAACCTTTCTTATGCTAATTAAAACAAATGTCAAGCGTTGGTCAAAACGCTGCGAGTCACAAAGCCAGAACAGCCATGTATTAATGGGAGGAAGAAGGAAATCAGTGACACAGCAGGCAGTGATAGTGGAGAAAGTCTGTTCTTGCTGCACACTTAGGTTCTTTGAATTCGGCAGCACCAAATTTGTTAGCACGGTTTGGTTACATACCTCTGAGTTCAGAAGACAGTGAAACAGGAACATGAAAAATCCCTGAAAAAGAAAAAAGGGAGAAGGGTGAGGCCTGGCTGTGAGGTATCAAATACAATAATGTGTTTCTGTCAGTACTGTACAGAGGCAGCTGGAGCCCTGTAAATATCAGAGTGCACAAACCAGAGTGTCCCGAGTGAAACTGGGGAAGCCTGCAGCATTGGGTTACTGTGAGGCTTGTCTGGAACTTTTCCTGTAAAAAAACACCTCCTAAACTTTGCTGTACTGAAAATATACAGGAATTCTTGTTTCATGACAACAGGAGACATTTTTGTTTGTGGTTGCAAAGGCCAAGGCAGAGGGAAATGCCCTTTGGGAAACACCAGATCAATATTTTTCAGAATAGAAAATCAAGGTATTAGCACTGGGAAAATTTTCACAGCAGAATTCTGCTCTTTGGGCTTTTAGTCCAATGCAAAGTGAAAAGGTCTCATCCCCTTTCCCTCACAAAATAATTTTATTTTTCTGGGGGCAGTATTCAGCACCAAGAACCCTGCTTCACTCTTTTTCTGCCCATAGTGCTGTTTGTTCCCAAGACAAGAAAGGATTTACAGGAGATTATTTTTTCTTCCTCTTTGCAACCACTGTTTGGGGAAGAACTGTAACACACCTATAGGTTTATGCCTCTACTGAAATGTCTGTTTAAAGCTAAGCAGATGTTTACATTCCTCCTTGGACAGAGCTGGTTTTCTGGATTGGTGCACCAAGATGAGGGTTGAGTTTCCTGCATGCAGGAGCCCTGTACAGCACAGGGAATAGCTCCACTTTTGATCTTTCCCATAAACTTCTGTTTGCTTTCATTTAGTCTCAGTAATGAAGCCTCAAATTGGCACTGAAAAATTGGCCTGATATCTCTGCTGAGGAATCCTGCCTGTGGTACACGGTGCTGGAAGAATGAATTTCATTTCTCAGGCTCAGTGCTGTCTCATTTATTTAATTATTGCTACTGGAAACGCTAAGGAGTGGGATACAAGTCCTGTTCAAACAAAGACAAGCAATTGCCAGCGCTGTATGGTCAGCACAGACTTAAAAGACAGAGGAAGGAACACAGAAAAAAATGCAATAAGCATAAACATGTGAAAACATTACTAATGATCCATTTAATTGGATCTCAGAAGCACCACTGTAGCCATAAATTTTCCCACCAGCTACTTACTTGTAGTGAATTGAAAACAGCAAATATATACTGAAATACCAAAGCGTGGGCATTGACAGCCAAAATGCCAAAGATCCACGAGCTCCCCAGGATGGGTAAGAGAACAGCGACGGCTTTAGCTGTCAGTCTGAAAGGGAAAATGGAGACAGGAAATGGGGTGAGACCATTAAAGAAATGTCAGCCTCCACACCAAGGAGTTTCTCGATCACGTTCTGGCATCAAGGCAGCAGGAGGAACTCTTCTTCACCATGAAATTCTTCTAACGGGCAAGATTTTAATTGTTTTTTCATCTGTGAAAAAGGGGATAACAGAACATTGGTATCACACAGGATAAATACAGATGGCAAGTCAGGAGCTGAGGGAGCAGGGAAAGAGATTTGAGAGGGGTAATTTAAATACTGCAGCATAGGTTCAGTTTACAGAAGGTATCACTTTGTTAGTGGGGAGCCAAGCGTGGGACCCAATAACCAGTGAGCACTGCCCATGCAGCTCAGAGCACGGGGCAGCCACGGGCACTCATGGTCTGTCCACTCTGTAACCACTCAGAAAACTCTTCAGCCCGACAGGGCAAAACCTTCTTGCCATCGAGGCACTGCTAATTAGAGCAATTTTACCTCCCAGGTGAACCTTTGCACACCTGGGCACAATTTCAGTGGCAGCTGCCAAAGGACAAACTCCTCCTGGCCAGCTGAGAACGATTTTGGTGGTACAAGACAAAGCAGAAAGAAGGGAGCAGTCCTCATCTGAAACCTCTGCCAAAAAGGCAGATCTAACCCGAATTTATCACAGCACTACAAACACTTAGTGAGCTCCTGTCACAGCCCGTGGGATTCAAGCACACACTTCAAATTAAGTGTTTAAAGTATCAGTGAGTCCAGTCTACAGTACAACTACAGATAGAGAAGCCAAGGGGCAGCAAAGGAAACAGGGGTAGTGAGAAACTAAAAGTCAGTCCCTGATTGCTAAAGGTTCATTTTTTTAGACATTACCAGATTTCTATTTAGATGGAAACCCATGCAAGGGAAAAGAGCCGTTTCAGGGAGATTAATGTCCTACTTGTGCCTTGTGCCCCCTTGAACAGATTAAAGTACACGCTGAGAGAAGTGCACAGAGCTGCCTGACAGGAGACTGCTTCTAATTACAGCAAACACCAAACAAATGAGAATTTTGTACAACACAATTCAATGAAGAAATCTTTTAATTAAACTTAGAGACAATATGTCTTGTTCATTTCAGTGACCTGAGCACACACTTCATTATATCCTCTACTAAAATTCTGTCGTGAAGTTTATAGGGAAATCTGGGACAGGAAACATTTGGAATGTTTTTTCTGTTTTAGTTTGGGGTTCTTTCTGCCTTGATTCATATCTCTGTATGCTTGGCCATGAATATTTCTGCACAATTCAATTTAATTCCACAAGGAGTTTTCTCAGTCAGAAAATGAAGGAATGTCTTAAAGCGCGAGGTCCTATTCAAATTTAAAAATTCATTTTAAAAGATACAATTTTAAAACAACTTATACAACTTTATTTTTGTGAATCAAGGATGCTTTGGGGTTTTCTTTCTCTGTTAAGACTGAAGTTCCTCCCCAAACTCCAAGATGAGATGTGCTGCACTGCCAGCAGAACAGCTCCTGCTGTCAGCTTCGCGCAGAAGGACCTGGGAAGGGCCCCTGAGGCCTCGGTGCCTGCAGGAAAATGCAGCTGTGCAATGCAGCTGGGCAATGCAGCTGGGCAATGCAGCTGGGCAATGCAGCTGTGCAGTGCAGCAGTGCAGTGCAGCAGTGCAATGCAGCAGTGCAGTGCAGCTGTGCAGTGCAGCAGTGCAATGCAGCTGTGCAATGCTGCTGTGCAGTGCAGCTGTGCAGTGCAGCAGTGCAGTGCAGCAGTCCAATGCAGCTGTGCAATGCTGCTGGGCAGTGCAGCTGTGCAGTGCAGCTGTGCAATGCAGCTGGGCAATGCAGCTGAGCAGTACAGCTGGGCAATGCAGCAGTGCAATGCAGCTGTGCAATGCAGCTGTGCAATGCCGCTGTGCAGGGCTGGGCAGGACCAGCTGGGACATGCATCAGGAGCACTCAGGTTCCGTGGTGGTTCAGAGGCTCTCTCCAGCCCAGGGCAGCAGGGATCAGCGTGTCCCACACAGCTACAAGGGCAAAGCTGCCTTCACCACACACCACGGTTCTGCCTTTTCTCTTTTGCTCTCACACTCCCCGTTTCTATAAAATTTTCAGTTTGGAATATAATTTTCCCCAGCTCTTTTGTTGCCAAAATATTTTCATTGTTCCCCCTCGAGTCAGAGCATAAAAGGCTTGGTCTGTAATTTGCATTTGGGGGCAGAATAGAGTCAGGCAGTCAATTTCAGTATCTTCATTCTTGAAGTCTGGGTTTTCAGAAGCCTTTAACATTGCAAATTACTCATATAACTTTAAAAATCATGTTTTAATAAAGACTGCTCTTCATTAAGACCAGAGTTCAGCACATGTGCAGCAGAATTCCATGGCTAAAATGAAAATACAATCCAGATGTGGGATGTTCCATGCAAAAGTTTTAATGTTTCATGCACGCTCATTTAGAAAAGCAGCCATGTGAAGGTGAAATTCATTTAAGACTACCTGAGGGTCAGCTCTGCCTATGATTCACTTAAACCTCATTAAGACTTTTTTGAATTTTTACCTAGTTATTGCATAGCTTTCTATGCTTTCATGCTTGGAATTTTGTCCTGTGTAGGAAATTATTAATTCAAGGTGTTTATGAGCTTTACCCACCAACCAAAGGACCCAGCTCTATGGTTCCTGGTGCTCTTTTATTTTCTTCCATTTACCCTGCCCCTTCCTACCCTCATTCCTTTTTAATCTTTGAACTTTAAAAAAGAAAAACACTAACTGTAAAACGCTGCATCAGAGTGCCATTAAGGTAGCAAGGCTAAAAAAATCTTAGAAATACAAAAGTTAATGTTCCACTAGGTACATTAATTCTGACACACTGCACATACTTTATTTTACTTTTTTCATTCCCATTTTTCTTTGCTACATGAATATTTTAGTAGATTGGTTCTAGTACACTAAGATATAGAGCACAATCAAATAGCTGCTGGTTTTGGAGAAGGAATACTTCCCCATGCATGACCTAAGCTGTGCAACCTAAAAAAAAATAGTCACTAGCACCAGTGGAGCTTTATATTGTCTATAAAATTGGTGACATGAAGCAATAATTTGGGGCAGGGGCTGGGCTGGCTTCACAGGTGCTGTGGTTCAGCCCCACCAGGACTTCATAAACCCTGCTAGAAGCTTTCTTCTTGTGCCCAAATGTGTCAGAAAACAGAATGGCCACCTAAATTTCTCCTGAGTGCCCCTTCTCAGGTCTTTGCAATGAACAGCCTGTTCCTCACCACGCTTTCAAAAGCTCAGGAATTGTCACTTTTCCAACAGCACCAACTTTGGTGAGCTTTTTGTCTCTCTGCATCTAAACACACTGAAGGATCAGTCTTGGAACTAATTCATTTGGAACAAAGCAAATCCAGCACAAAATATTTCTTTTCTCCTTTCTATTGTTTCATTTTGCCAATTATTTCTTTTTAAGTATATACCTGTCATTACTTAGACATCTTCTGGAAAACACAAAAACACTTGGAGTCTGATTAAATTTTTATATCTAGAGTATATGGAAAAGCCTTTGGGATATTATTAGCTGTTCATAGCCTATTTGTCAATTCAGCCTACAGTTTAGGGTTGCTCACACTCTGCCCCAACACCAAAAACCTTATTAGCTGGGTCACAGAGCCTGCTGGAGCTCTGCTCAGCAGGAATCACTTTGGCAAGTCTTGCTCAGGTTTGTGAGGCTGCTCGTGGCACAGAGCCAGGGGTCAGCGCTGCACCTCTCGTGTTCTCTGCCCCCAGACCTGCAGGGCTGCCCTGCACATTGTTCTGTGCCCCCAGACCTGCAGGGCTGCTCTGCACGTTGTTCTGTGCCCCCAGACCTGCAGGGCTGCCCTGCACATTGTTCTGTGCCCCCAGACCTGCAGGGCTACCCTGCACGTTGTTCTGTGCCCCCAGACCTGCAGGGCTGCCCTGCACGCTGTTCTGTGCCCCCAGACCTGCAGGGCTGCCCTGCACGTTGTTCTGTGCCCCCAGACCTGCAGGGCTGCCCTGCACATCTGGCAGCTCCTGCAGGTCCCTGTGTTGCCCCACTCACCTGAGCTCTCGGGCTGAATCTCTCTGCCACAGAGCCAGAGCCGAGCTCCTCTGAAAATCCTCAATAAATTTTTCAGATGTGCCTCTGGCAAGAACAGCATTAACTTTCTGCATTAATTGCTCAGCTGTCCATTTAACATCCACTCACCCTTTCAATCTCCAGCTGAAAAAAAAAATATTTTTCTTCCCTTTTCCTGTTCTTAGAGTTGAATTCTAATTCCTGAGAAGTAAAACCTGCTCACCAGAGATCTTTTCCCATCGAAATTTCTTCACCTGGCTTTTTTCAGTTGCTTTTGTTTTGGCACTCACTTCAGAACAGGATTTTGATATCTTCTGTGTATCTTGCTGGGAGACAGGCTGTTAGCCAGCATTTTAATCCAGCTGAAATCAATCAGCAGGGGAAGGGAAGTTTTCTGGGATGGATAATTATCACGGCTGTACTGAAGCCCCGGTGTGCAAGAGGTACAGGCTCCAGCACCTCTGAGCCCTATTTTCATTACCAGCATCATCTAAAATCATTGCACAGTTACTGGAGTTACCAGGGACATTTTTCCAAGAGCACAGTTGGACCTCCCAGTTTTACTGTATTTGCAATTGGTGTGGAACAGCTCCACTCAGCTGTGATCGCTCCCTTCCCTCGGTTAATCTCTGCCCTTTTCTGCTCTCGCCCTGTCGATACCCAACTCCAGCACACAACGACCACACTGACACCTTACAAGGAAGAAATTTCACTGCTTGCAGAAAGAAAACTTTATTAGTTCTGTGAAGGGAACCCCTAATTCACAAATCAATTTTATTGGTTCTATATGGAGCACTAATCCTTTTAAGACTTCTGACACCCACTTTTCTGTCATGATGCCTGCTGAAGTAAGAACTAAATTCAGACCCATAAGCCAAGATTATATAATCACTGGAGGAAATACTGTCTAAAAAAAAGCAAAAATCCTTCACCACAATTCACAGAAAAAGACAGCTTGACAGATGGGTCTCTTAACTGAAGTTTGTCTGTTGTTTCTTGAGCCCCTCTCTGGTCACTTCCAGCACTGTCCTTTGTGTTTCATATAAAAATAAATAAACCCCCAAACCTGTGACTAACATTTCAGACTCATAGCTGAAAAAAAATTCATTTACCTCCAGTTTCCTGTTTGTTACAAGTAATGTTTACTCACCCCTAAGCTGGAAGCTGGAGGGATACTGGGAACCCACGTGTAGCAATTCTGGCTGTGAAATAAAATGTTTTTCATACAAGTTCAACACCCCCCGGTCTCCTCCACCTGGCTCTGCCCAGGCACCCACCCCTGCTGACCCCTGAGGAGCTGCAGCTCTGCCCAGGCCCCCACCCCTGCTGACCCCTGAGGAGCTGCACCACTGCCCAGCCCACCACCCCTGCTCACACCTGACGCGCTGCACCGCTG